>CM061531.1:146038734-146325620 GCA_030545055.2 Neoaliturus tenellus
CTCCCAGGGGCAGTGGCTTTCCACTGTACGGGTGTTTCTGGCGACCCCGGGGTACCTGAGCCAAGCTGTGAGACCCTCCTCACAGTTCTTCCCGAGCTAGGGCCTTTCTTCTCATCTTTCAGGTCTCAGCTCACCGTCTTTATTCTTTCCTGAGCTAACCTTGCTCACCTTCTTGTTTTCGACCCCGAATCAAGGGTGTCTTTCCACCTTCTTTCGACCGGCGCATGCTGGGGGGTCCTGGGAGTGTCCCTGTTGTGTTGCAGAGACTGATGTGTGCCTCGCACTGCCGATGGTCTCCTCCAGTGTGTCGTCAGAAGCCAGCCGCTTCGGACCTTAGTCCAGGGAGTGCGGCATGGATGCAGGGATCGGACTCTGCATTGCCACGGTGCGACCCCCAGCACGTCCGGCACATTTTGTGTATCGGTGCTGGGTAAACGGAGTTCGGGCCCCGGAGTACCGGGGTAGGGGTGTCTTATCTCCTACGGGAGGTAGACCTCCGAGGGTGTACCCGCTCTCGGCCGATGAAGGGCCGCCTCTTGCCGCACGATGCGCTGGTGACATGAAAGCATGGATTCTACTAAACGAAACACGAAGAACGTAATGGAGAATGAGCAAGCCGCTTTTAGGCGAAGCTCTATTGTGCAGAGGTCTCCGACCTCGAAGACTGGGACGCCCGACAGTGGGAATTAAAACCTCCCCCCCACCGGTGCCGTTCAAGACGGTAAGTGACGCCGGATCGACGTCCGAGCCTGAAAAGAAGGAAGTGGGAGGTCAATCTAGTGATGGAGGTGACCAATCCGGTAACACCTTTAGCCAATACCCAAGGATTCCTCCCAGGAAGAGCCCTCTTCGTGCGGCATTCGAGCTGCAAATGCGTCGGCAGCAGCAGGACGACGCCCACGAGGAGGAAGACTCATGTCTGAAGAAGATGAAAGCTCTTTTGAAGGAGATGGCCAAGGCCTCTTAATTCAAAAGAACGTGAACAAGGCGATAAAAGAGGGGATCCCGAAACTCGAAGATGCTCTAGAAGAAATTGAGGAATGCCGGAAAATCAGGCTAAAGGCAGTGAAGCAGGAGCGCGATGTCACGAACCGAGTCATCTCTGCTTCGCCTCAAGCTCACCTGGCTGAGTCCCAGACTCAAACCAGAAAGCGAAAGAAGAGGCAGAGCGGTTCTTCGCCGGGAAGCCCTGAGCTTGTTGAGGTGGACTCAGTGCCGAGACCGGTTTTTGTCACTGCGGCATCGCAGACATCTCCTGTCCAGGCCACTCAACCCGCCCCGGGCGCTGTCATGATTCCAGCGGCTACTCCTGCAGAGGTTCCTGCTCCGGCGGCTAATCCTGCCTTGGCAGCAAACTCTGCCTCAACACCTTTGGGGGCTGGAAGACGCGCCTGTCCTAAGAAAGAAAGGAGGAGGCAGAAGCAAGCGGAGGCAGCTTCGAAAAGTGCGTCGAGGGTGGAGCGGACGCAAGTCTCAAACCCGGTTGTGGGAGGCCTCTGGCAAGTCTGTCAGAAAGCCTAAACAACCCAGGCCTAAGAAGCCCAGGACGGAGGCAATCTTGATCAAGCCCTTAGGGGGGCGATCTTTTGCCGATGTTCTGGGTCAGATTAGATCGCAGGCCAAACCGGAAGAGACCGACACCGTTATCAAGTCTATTCGGCGAACCCAGAACGGGGATGTCCTCCTCGAACTGGGGAAGTCGAGTGACAAGATCGGTTTTGCCGCTTCCCTCAAGACTGCACTTGGGGACAAAGGCTCCATCAAGGCCCTAGAACCGAAGTGTTCGGTCGAGATTCGGGACCTTGATGCCCTCTCCACCGAAGATGAGGTGACCCGTGCGATCCAGGTGGCACTCCCGGAGATACCGGCTGACGAGTGAGGGTATGGCTGACCAAACGCCCAAACCGAAGTCAACTCCGGATGGCTGTCGCTGAGATGGGCGAAAAGCACGCTAATAAGCTGCTTAGCCTTCAGCACCTTAGAGTCGGTTGGGTCAGTTGCAGGCTCAAACGGAGGGTGGTAGTTTCGAGATGCTTCCGCTGTCTCGGTTTCGGCCACTCCTCCCGAAACTGTAAAGGGCCCGACAGGAGTGCCAACTGCTTCCAGTGTGGAAGCCAGGGCCACAAACGTAAGGAATGTTCCTCGAGCCCCTCCTGCTTCCTCTGCAAGGATTCAGGCTCCAGTGCCCTCGGTCACTTACCCGGGTCTGGTCAGTGCGGTGCCTTCAGAGCCGCACTTGAACAGGCAAAAGGCAGCGGACGGTAATTCGCATCCTACAGGCCAACCTTCACAGATCCTGGGGAGCTGATAACCTTCTAGATCAGCTCGCCCGAGAACTTGGTGCTGACGCGCTCCTTATCAGCGAACAGTATCGGGACAGAGACCCAAACATTTGGATCTCCGACAGCCTCGGTACTGCTGCATTTTGGGCACGTAATACGCAGGATGTCTTGGTGCGGAAGTCACGGGCGCGGCCGAGGATTCGTCTGGGTTCGGTGTAGGGACGTGACTATCTTCAGTTGCTACCTCACCCCCAACGAGGCCGTCCAGGACTTCCGCGACAAGATAGATAGTCTAGAGGAGTGCGTTCTCGGCACCACCGGGCATGTCGTCATTGGTGGCGATTTCAACGCCAGGGCCGTCGAGTGGGGAATGCCCTCTACCAGCTCCCGGGGGAAATACATCCTGGATTTCATCGCCAGGGCCGGTCTTGTCGTCCTTAACCAGGGCGACACACCTACTTTTCGGCGCCCCGGGCAGAGAGGCACGATCCCCGACGTCACCTTTGCGTCTGAGTCGCTCCTTCCGAGGATCTCTGGCTGGAGGGTTGTGGAGGACTACACGGGTAGCGACCACCAATACGTCGTTTTTGACCTGCATGATCAGGCAAATCGTCGAGTTTCCGCATCTCGGGAAGGGCCACGCCGGTGGAACACCAACAAACTGGACGTGGTCAAGTTCACCGAAGTCATCTCTCGGGGAGCGCAGGGGAATCCTGGTGAGGCTGGGGCCGAGGCACTAGTAACATCCACGATGGAACTGATCGTCTCGGCCTGCGACCAGTCTATGCCGCGAAGGAAACCCCGACGCGGACAAACAACCCGTTTACTGGTGGACTGAAGAGATTGCGGAACTCAGAAGAACATGTTTAAGAACTAGACGAGCCGCCACAAGAGCGAGAATTCCCGCAGACAGAGTTCGTAAGTCGGAGGCCTATAAAGCTGCGAGGAAAATCTCTCCGCCAGGCGATCAACAGGAGCAAGGCGAATAGCTGGAGGAGACTTCGTGGACGACGTTGACTCCGACCCGTGGGGCCTGGGTTACAAACTTGTAACACAGAAACTCGGCGCCCGATCTCCACCTTCCATCATGGAGGGCGCCACCATGGGGAGGATCGTCGCTGCGTTGTTTCCTGAACATCCACAGCGACCGCCGGTTGACTTCGGACGGGTAGAGGACATTCCACTCTTCACCTTCGAGGAGCTGGAAACCTCCGTTCTCTCCCTGAAGAGCAACAAGGCTCCTGGCCCGGACGGGATTCCCAGTGAGGCTTTAAAGAAAGTATTTTTCAATCAACGCTGACTTGTTGTTGAGATGTACAATGCATGTTTAGTAGAAGGGGTGTTTCGGCTCCCTGGAAAACAGCCAGGCTTGTACTGATCAGCAAGGGCAAAGGTGATCCCGAGCTGCCGTCGTCCCACAGGCCTCTCTGCATGTTGACACGGCTGGAAAGCTGTTCGAGAAGCTGATCCGTTCCCGCCTGACTTCTGCCGTGGAAGCTGCCGGGGACTTATGCCCCCGTCAGTACGGCTTCAGAAAGGGACGGTCAACGATCGACGCTGTCACCGAAGTTCAGAGAGCTGTGGAGAGAGCCGAGAGCCACAACCATTTCTCCCGCCGAGTAGTGCTTCTTGTTACGCTTGATGTCAAGAATGCCTTCAACTCGGCGAGGTGGGTCGATATGTTGGATGCGCTTCGAAACACCTTTCGTATTCCTGCATATCTGTTGCGGCTCATCGAGGATTATCTACGCTCTCGAAGCCTGATTTATGACACGAGGGACGGAACGCGGACGGTGGAAGTCACTTCTGGTGCCGCACAAGGTTCAATACTCGGCCCGGATCTCTGGAACGTTGCCTATGACAGCCTCCTGAGGTCCGAGATGCCTGAGGAAACCACTTTGGTTGGGTACGCCGATGACGTCGCAGCTCTCATAGCTGCACGCAACGTTGAGCTGGCCCAACTAAAGTTGAACCGAGTCATGCGTGTGGTCAACACCTGGATGTCAGATCACGGTCTCTCGCTTGCTCTCAGTAAGACGGAGATTGTGATCCTCACGAAGAAGAGGATCGACACCGTCGTGCCACTCCGAGTGGGAAGGGGAGGTGGTCACATCAACTCGTGCCGCCAAATACCTTGGGGTTATGGTGGACACCAAGTTAAGCTGGAGGGATCAGATCTTCCGTACGGCGGACAAGGCCGCTAAGGTAGTCACTTACCTTAGTAGGCTGATGGCCAATGTCGGGGGTCCCCGATCCAGCAGAAGACGTCTGTTGATGTCCGCGGTCCAGTCCGTGCTCCTTTACGGGGCAGAGGTGTGGGCAGGCGCTCTAGATAAGGAGTGCTACAGGTTGCGACTCGCCCGGGTTCAGCGTCAAGCTGCGCTTCGGGTGTGTTCCGCCTACCGGACAGTGTCCGAGCCTGCCGTCCTGGTGGTCGCCGGAGTCATCCCTGTCAAGCTCTGGCAGGGGAGAGGAAAGCGATTTATCAGAGACAAGGCGAGATCGGCAAGGACACGGCAAGAACAGAAGAGCGCTCCCGAACCTTCCAGCAGTGGCAACACAGCTGGGAGCACGACACCCGAGGACGATGGACTGCGCGACTCATCGAGCAGGTCCAACCATGGGTAGAAAGGCGGCATGGCGAGGTGGACTACTTCCTCACGCAGTTCCTGACAGGTCACGGCTATTTCAAGTCGTACCTGAACCGGATTGGCAAGACCGGTTCACCGGATTGCATCTACTGCCCGGGCGTTCCCGATGACGCGAACACACCTTCTTCCGCTGTTCGCGTTGGGAAAGCCCCGCCTGGAGGCCACAAGAAAACTCGGTGTTTTTTCGGTGGACACGGTCATGCCAAAAGATTATGGAGGATGAGGGCAACTGGGATTGTTTGTCACAGTTCGTCCGGGGCATACTCCTGGAAAAGAAAACCGATCTGGACCGCGAAGTGGCCCAGATCCCTTGATCGAGCGGCTGGATAAGGAGCGAGCCCCACGGGCAAGCCAAATTTAGGCCTAGCCTGACGTAATGTGACAAACAATTCCAGGTTAGATTCCTAAAGAGTAGAGGAGGTTTTTTAGTGGGTAAACCCGTTTTTAGGGGAGCCCCACACTACAGGCTGGCCACTGTGTGCGTATGCATTTTTCCGCCTCTCCCTCAAAAAAAAAAAAAAAAAAAAAAAAAAAAAAAAAAAAAAAAATTAGTTAAACAACTATAAAAATTGATCTTTTTCTAATATTTTATCATAGTTTAATTTTTCAACATTATCAATAAATTCATATGGAAATACACCTTTAGAAGTTAATATTTTTAAAGTTTCATTATCATATTTCAATTATATCATTTTCTTTTATAATTTTATTTATATGCTTACATTCTTTAAGATTTTTAGCTAATTTTTCAATTGATGTAGCCATAAATCTAATGTATCTACAAATGTGAATTTTATAAATTTTCTAGGTTTTTCACCTTAAATTCATAACCATAGCCAGAATTTACTGAATAGTTTATATATTTTCATCTGTATTTGCTAACAAATCAATTTTACCATATTTTTAGCCAATTCTTTTATAAACAAATGTGTATCATAATTTGAACTATTATGACAGAATTGAGGAATATTTTGAGGAAATTTTAGATTTAAATTACAATTTAAATGTGCAGCACCCCTAAATTTTCCTGTTAAATGGCAATGATCTCTTACTTTTATTCTTTAATCATCATCAAAACCACTATTTTCACAAATATGACAAATATTAGTTTTTTGATAATTAATTTCTTCTTCATTAGTTAAATCATAGGCTTTTTATTTTTTGAATTATATTTTTTAGCTATATATTTTGAAATTTCATCTAAAATATTCAAATAATTTATTTGGTACATTTATTAATTCTTCTTCATTTTTTGCACTGTAACAAATAGGTTTATACATTTTATTAGTTACTCTAGATACTAAATAGATTGTAAATCCATATGGTATATGTTTTTGAATTTTATTTGTATATGAGCAATTTGGATTATTTTTACAATTATCAATCTTTTCTAATATACTTTCAAAATCCATATAAATTACATATGGATGTTCAAACTTTTTGTAATAGTTTTTTAAAACTTACTTTTTGACCAGGAAATGGCATTATAGGTCTACATGGTTCTAATGATTTACAAATTTCTAAATGATTAGATAAGTCTTTATTTTTATAAAAATGAGTCAAACATCTTCTACAAATATATTTTTTATTTTTATTTTTTTGTGTTAATTGCTTAGATACTAACTTGCTTAGATCTGTAATCAATATATAATGAGAATTGTTATCAATTTTATGGTATAATAAATCAATTTCTAGTTTTGTATTATAATGTTCAGATATTTGTAATGGTACTATTTTTTCATCTTCATCAATTCTATAAATATTTTATTGACATTGATGGATAATTATATTTAGAATCAAATGATCTTTTTTCAAATAATTTAATATCTTTCAATGTTATTGATAATCAAAACCTTTAAAAATATCATCATTTATATAATTTTTGATATTGTTTAACTCTTTCAGCATTTTTGTTTGGTTTATCAATAGCACATCTAATTGCATAAATAAAACAATATTCATCTTTAATTTTTAAATTTACACAACATTTTATATTCTTAATTTCATTTGGTAATTCTATTTATGATCCAGCATTTAATGAATTATTTTTAGATAATTTTAGATTTAATTCAACACATCTTTTTAATGACCAACCAGAGCCTTTTGATGGTTGATTTAGTTGTTCTCTAATTATTAATTTCTTAAATTGATCATCAATAAAATCATCTATATTTAAAATATCTGAACTTTTTATGCAAAAATACATATTACTATTTTTGAATTTCACCATTTATTAATTTTCTTTCATATTCACATTCTAAAGCCATCTGTCCTTTAATATTTTTGAATTTTTGTTTTTCTATCAATTTTTTTATTTCATTTCTTTGATTTTCTAAATAATCATTAATATCTAAATCATCATTTGAATTTGTTAAAATATAATCTTGAAAATATCCTTTTAATGACGATGCTTCTTGAATATTTATTATATTTTTCTTTTGGAATTGGTTTATTTTCAAAATAATCATTTAATAATCCAATCAATTCTTTTCTAGTTTTATTAACAATTTTAATACTATTTTTAATTGCTAAATTTTGAATATATTTAAATGATCTATATTCTAATTATTTGGATTTTCTTTAATTTTGTTTAATCTTTTAATTAGTTCATCTCTAGATAATTTTTCATAATTTCTGACAGATAATTTTTTTGCAATTTCATTTAATTTTACTATATTAAATAATGAATAATTTGTAAGATCAAATGTTTCTTTAATATTTGTTAATTCATCCTAAAGTTTATTTTTATAATTATATATATTATTATTTTTACACCAATGTTTTAATTCAAATATTTTATTATCATATTTTTGTTTATTTAGTAAATGTTTAGTTGAATTATAATGTCTATCATAATTTTTATATAATATATTTTTATTACAATAAGGACAATTAATATTTTTATTTGTTCGTTCCATTTATTAGGGGTGAAATTCTTTATTTATTAAAAATAATTTTTACTTAGAAATAAAACTCTTAAAAATATAAGAAGTATTTCCACTTTTTACTAGGTAATTTATAGTTTAAAATCATATTTTTTTAATAAAATTTGAATTTTTTTAAAACAAGTAAATTTTGTCTTCATTTTTTTATCATATTTTAAAATTTTCTAGTTTTGTTATATTTTTGTCATGAATTTTAGTTTATAAATGTCTTAAATAATTATTAGTCCATTTAATATTTCTTCCACATTCACAAAATTGTGGTTTTAAAAACATTTCTCTAATACATTGTATACAAATTGCATTTTTTCTATCTTTACTATAATGATAATTATTATAAATTTGAAATATCTTTAATTTCTTTACATTTATGACATTGTTTTTCATTTAATTCAATAACTTAATATTATCATATAATGTTTTATAATACAAATCCTTACATTCTTACCAATAATGATATAACCCATCTTTAGTATTTTTATCTTTATAAAATTTAGATATATCTTTATATAATTTACACCTTAAACATTTCTTTTCCATTTATATAAAATAAAATTTACAAATTGGTTTTTTTTAATTCATATTCATAAAAATTTCCAATAATATCTTCATTATTTTGATCTTTTATACTATAAGTAACAGGATTTGTATTATTAATTTAGAAATTATAAATATTTCTCTAGACCAATTATTTTTTATATTTATTAGAAAATGTTGATTTTTTATTTCCAATTCTAACTCTATCATTTATTTTAAATTTTGATTGGTTATTATTTTTGGTGGTTTATATTTAAAAACAGTATCTAATAAATCCTTTTCATTATTTTTATTTACTTCAATTGGTTTCATTTTAATTGTTGAATGGTATGAGTTATTATATTCTTTAACAATTTTGGTAAAATATTTATCCATCTATAATTTTTATTAATTTCAAATTGTATTTTCATTTTTTCATTTTGTGTTCTATTATACCTTTTCTATTATACTTGATTTTTCTTCATTTTCTGTATGATACAATTTAATATCATATTTATTTAATATTTCATTAAAATCTTTATTGATAAAGTCTAATCCTTTATCTGTATGTAAAAGATTAGGTGATTTATGATTAATTTTAATTGCATCCTTAATTATTTCTTCAAATGCTTTAGAAACTGTTTTTTCATCTTTTTTCTTTAATGGTTTTGACAAAACATATTTGAGAAAGTATCTATAACATTTAACATATATTTATAACCATCATTTTCTTTTTCATAATTTTTCATTATAATTAAATCTGCTGCCATAAATCATCAATACCTAAAGTAATTATTTTTCTTTTAGAAATTTCTTTCTAATTGGAGCATGAATTTCATTTGCTTCAATTATTTGTTCATTTTTAGTTAATTCTTTTTTAATTATAGGTTTAACTTCTTTTTCAAAATTTTACTTTTATTTGTTTTACAAATTGAACATTTAGTAGCAATTCTATATAATCCATTTTTCATTTCAACATTTGTGGATTCATATTTTTAGTTTTTTTTTTACATTTGTGATAATGAATTGGTTCATTCATTTATGTATAATTTTTTTTTTAATAAATGGATATGTGTTATAGATGTCATAATCAAACTAATTTTACTATTATTGGAAATTGTGTAGGATGTAATATATGTAAAAGAATTATTTATGAAAAAAAGATTAAGAGAAAAAGTAATAAGATAAACATCTTAAACATATTTAAGAGAAATTTAACCATTTTCAACCATATAAAACACAACAATTAATTAATGAATCATATATTTTATGTATTTCCAATCATTTTGAAATAACACCTAAGAATATAAAATTATTTTAAAACAAAGGAATTGTACAAATTGGATATTTTACTATCAGTTTTTAAACAAAATATACAATATTGATTTTGAATTGAATAATGAAGATAAAGAAAAAATTACACTATTTTTTAATAAATATTTATGTTTTAAGAAAAGTAATATATCATACAAAAAATTATACTATGATTTTTAAATACTTAAATATGGATTTTTGTATAAAACCTAATTATGATAATGACTTTTTAACATATCTATCACAAACAAGTTTGTGATATTTTTTCCTATATAAATGGATCTGCTAGAAGAAATTAATAATATTGGAGAATTAAGATTTAAAGAATATAAACCATTAAAAAGTTTAAATTAAATGAAAAATATAAAATTGAAAAATTTGAAAGAATTAAAGATAAATATGAGATATACAATTATTGTTGAATTAGAAAAATGTAAAGTACATTTACCAAAAAGATTTACTAATGTAATTGATGATAAATCCATTAAAGAAATAATAAAAAAGATTTAAATTTAATTATCACTGATATTAAGACTTTTGATGATAAAGAAACTGCTTCAGTTAATATTTGAATAATTATTACAATATTATTGATACTAATCATAATTTTACTTGTTTTAAAAAATTCAAATTTTATTGAAAAAATACTCTAGAAAACTTAAATTGACTTATGAAAAGTCAACTATTAATTTTATTGAAAAATACTTATAAAATGTGATAATTTTACTTGTTTTTAAAAAAATTTATTTTGTAGAAAATTCAGGCATATTTGTTAAAAATTTCATTAAAATTGCATATTTTTATGACAATTTGACATAAGCTGAAAATTGGCCAAAAAGTGGCAAAAATATTGCATAATTGTATTAAAAAACTGTGAAATTTGTTTTGATTTTTGATGGTCTCCAAAGTGAGCCAGAAGTAACATGATACTATCTACTTATATATATATATATATATATATATATATATATATATATATATATATATATCGTAATAAGTACTTTGTAAAGAGTATAAATTTACAACATTACGATGTGTTGAGTTTTACAGCATGTCTGGCACTGGGGTGTTTGCACTAAAATCACCTGGTTGTCGCTGTGGAGGTAGTTGTTGATGAACAGCAGGTTGGTCCACCAGTTGTCCAGGCACCGCGTCGACTCCACGGCCGAGCCGCTCCCTCCACAGCGGGCCGTCCCCCAGCAGGGGAAACACAAACGCGTAGAACGCGACCACCAACATGTACACGGGGGCGATCCTAAAACACAGGTGCGAACAACTAGAATCATTTCATTATATAGCGAGAGTTTAAAAGTAATTAATTGAATCTTTCACCTATCTAAATGACATGTACCTTACTTCGGGATAAGATATTTGATTAATTACTAACAAGTGACTATTAAAAAGTCTAGACATTAAAGTAGACACATAACTGATATCCTTAGTAAGCCACGTGACTAATGAGATCTCAGTGTTGCAACCTTACTTAAAAAAGAGTTGCAAACACATCCTGCAGGGAATACCACTTTTTGACGAAATTAAGAATGGCTATGACAATGAAATTATGGATTTGGAGGGGTAAGACATGAAATCGTTAAAGGAAGGGAACCCACATCTCTTTAAAAAAAATTAGAATCCTATCAGAAAGATTACAAGTTGTAGAGGCAGATAACTGCCTCTAAGGGCTAAACTAGCTGGATATGAATCAATTTACTCGACTAGTCAAAGGGAGGTAAGTATAGTTTTTATAAATAGGTAAAATGGAAGACGAGCTTATTCTTATTGTTTATATTATTATTAGTTCTATAGTGATAAAACCAATAATATTAAGCACGTGACCAAAAGCCTATCCAGCAGAATTAGAAGATGTAAACACAACAAAGTGATTTTGCCATTTTGGTGCTACATATGTTAAAACGAACTTTTATAAGGATGAACTTAAAACATTTTGTGAGCTATGCACTTAGACCATTTCTTACGTTTTAAGACTCTTTTTTTAATTTTAACGATAAGATTTTTTTGAACAAATACAATTTATAATTTGTAGTATTTTTCAGCCGAATAATCATATATTTTAAAATAAACTTTTAATCTTTTATGGTTACGCAAGTATGATTACGTTTTATTAAAAAAAACATAAATAATATTTTATTCCAAGTAAATAATGTAATATAATTTAATTGAAAATATCTCTAATAAAAAAATGTTTATTTTGTTTTGAAATGGTTGGCTAGTAACAAATTAAATAGGCATCTTGTTCCGAGTATTTCTGATCACATAACCTTTGGTAAGGCTATTTAAGGGAAATAAAATCTTTTGTAATTCGACAGTTGTCTGAAATATGTAATAAAACTAATGCAGCTAATGCGTCATTAACAGGCTACGTCGTGATTTTTGTTGTTGTATGACCCCTACCTAGTCTAGTCTAGATTCCTTGATTTTCACTTTTTAAAACATATACTTTCATAAAAATACGAGTACTATATCGTTACAGGATTTAAAAGCGAGTGGTTGAGTAAAATGATCTAACTAAAATATTACAATTAAAATAAAAATTTATCACTTAACATTCTTCAGTAAAGCACAGGTATTCTGCCGCGATCTAACTTTTACTATTTTGAATAATGTGTTATGTCAAGTAATTAGGGGGATTAGGCTGCTTAAAGCCACTTAAGATTAATACGAATATTACGAATGACTAAGGTCACCTAGGTGAAGACGACAAAGTGTACACATAGTTATTTTCCTACGTCTGTCCGAAAAAGCAGTTGTTACGTACTCGATATGCGTAGCAAAACAGGTGATTGCCGTTCTCATTTTATTTTGCGCACGCTAGATTACATTGCGAACGTTAGATTTACTTTGCGCATTCTAGTGTTTAAACATCAGAAGACAAAACAATAAGCATTAGCCAGCACGTAACGTAGTTTAATCAGGAATTAAGTAGGCAACATTTGATATAAACATCTGACCCGTTGTCTTTGCCGTCGTTTTCGATTGAATCGACTTAAAACATAACCTACAAACCATCTTGAGGTGAGACTGTGTGTAAGACAGTCGCACAAATCCATCGTGCACAAAATAATCAACTATAACAGTGAATTTATAGTTTATAGTTTCGTGATTTTAAGTGACTTATTCACCCTGACTATCTTGCAGAGACTGCTAAAACAGTATTGTTAAATCTCTTACCTGAAAAATCCAATGATTTTTAACCTAATTGTTGAAATGCATAATATGGGCTATCATAAATATTAAATATTTGCACTTATATAATAAATATTGTCAATAATATATAAAATAGTTATTTTACTATGCAACAATGTGCAATTTTGCTGCACTTGAGAGAAGGGAGAAATAATTTGTCTCGAGTGCAGTGAAGGCACTTTTCGCACGAGTTGCATATAAAATTTTACCTACGACTGAAAAATACTTACCAATAAAGTATAAATATTTAATATTTATGGTAGCCTTTATTATGCATTTCTACAATTAGTTGAATATTCATTGGATTTTCAGGTACGAGATTATTAACAACACTGTTTTAGCAGTCTTTGCAAGATCGTCAGGGTGAATAAGTCACTTAAATCACTAAAGTCACCGTCATAGTTGATCATTTCGTGAACTTACACCCAGTCTCGCCTTAAGATGGTTTGTAGGTTATGTTTATATCGATTCCATCGAAACGACAACAAGGACAATAGGTCAGATGTTTATATCCAGCGTTGCCAATTTAATTCCTGATTTAACAACGCTTCCCTTGATGGCTAATGCTTACTGTTTTTAGTTCCAATGTTTAAACACTGGAGTGCGTAAAGTAAATCTATCGTGCGACAAAGTAAATCCCAGCTTGCGCAAAGCAAAATGAATACGGCAATTACCTGATTTGAGATGCGTATGGAGTTCGTAAACTACTGCTTTCTCGACGGACATAGGAAAAATTATGTTTACCCTTTGTAATTTAAAACCGTTTCTTAAGTAAATCAATTTTCTTTTAATATAAAAAATATATTAATAGATTTTGAGTAAGGGTACCCTAGTTTTAATTAAATTAAGTAACATAAACATACCAAGCATATGAATCTTATTGGTCGATAATACGGATATGTTACCAATATTTTTTTAAAGAAAATGGTGTATTATTTAGTTCACCTTAACGTGGTACAAGGTGTTTATTACGGTTCCTCAACGAAGCTTACACGTAAATATTTTACTTGTTTAGCTTAACTTGTTATTAATCTAGCCTTAATAATATTAGAGCGTAAAAATCTTTAAACACTACGTTCATAACTTATTTATTTAGCAGTGAGAAGCAATTTTAAATCATAAAGTAGAAATGCTGCTGGTCTTAACTGTCCAGAATTATACAGAAAGTTGAAACGGTCCTCCACCAAGCCAATAGGCTCTGGGGAGTTTATTCAGGGCAAATTTACCTGATCCATCTGTTGAAGAAGACGACTGCGAAGTTGAAGCGCTTGTGTTGTCGAGCTCCAGCAAGATGTGATGGCCAGTGAGGAACCCACTGAGGACGAAGAAAGAGTCAACAACTACACCTCCGTTCAAGATGACGATGTCCGCCAAATACGTGTTCAGCTACAGGGAAAAACATAATATGTTAAAGTTTTGGACGGCGCATTAGTAGGTTAAAAGTCAAATAACGACCTATTTAACGGTCTTACCATAGTATAAACAAGTAAGGTGTTCTTAAAATTATGTAATGAGCAATTAATATACATGCCGATTAGGTAACTTGCTTAGTTGAGTATTAAATTTAAAAGTGAAAAATATAATTTAGCTACTATTTTTACTAATTTTAGCTTCAAATAGTTAAAAATATTTACAAATGTTTCATTAAAACAAATTATCTATTCCTTATACAGTTTGAAGTGTCCATTCAGTGTCCAAGTGTCCTTTTCTTACCACGATAAATTTATAAAATAATTTTTTTTTTTTTGTAATTTGGATCTGGTGATAAATCTAAAATATATAGATTTTTTTGCTATTTTAATATACTAGGGAGCCTGTGCAGCGCAATGCGCTGTCATTTATTAGGGACCTGGTGATCAAACTTTGCTCCATGGTAATACTTTCAAAAAAAATTTAATTATAGTGAAAATCAGAACATTACTGGTGTTTCATCGATCGATCTTCATTACCAATTCTCCAACTTCCCAATGTGACAGTGTTGAGATGTGGTGCTCGTCCTTTTAAATCTAAATTAGCTAAGGTTACGTAGTTGTTCTTTTGCCGATATGTCTTAGGGCCTTTGTCTAAACCCTCCTATAAAATTTGGAATAAATTCACAGATGTTGGATCCACATAGTTCATCAAACATAAAACGTAAATGACAACAGAATAAAAATCAACATTTCATTACTCCCCGGTCCTGTATGAGTTATGCAGCACTCACTGCGGCTGTTTTTGTAGTACTACTGTATGAGGTAGTCAATGACATAGTGAATGAGTCCACATTACTATTTATGCCTAAATCCTCTTTAACTTAACTTTCCATGACATTACAAATTTAAATAAAGAAATCGCAAAAATTGAGAATCTACATCTTTGTTGGTGTGGTCCATTTTGTTTTTAGTGGCATTTTTATTTAGGTTAAAATTCCTCTTATAAAAACCATTTTTGTAATAAGCTTGTTTTATATACTGGAGGTAAAAAACTTTTAAATTTGTCTCTTTTACTCATAGGTTTTTTAATACGTGTAGCGTTCTGCATAAACATGTTTATACTATAATAGTAAACAAAAGGTTAATACACTTACAACCAACTAACCCTTTTCCTTATAGTTTACAGCAGTTTGAAAAACCATGCACACAAATTTAGTGTTCTATTTTAATATTTGTTACCTTTCATTGTTGTTTCATTACCAGTCGGACAACCGATAAGACCCATGTCAAAAATTTAAATTTCAAAATTGTTTTCGTAAACAAAAAAATGAAATGTTCCAGATTTAAGTTACAAAACTTATTTTTGTGCCAAAATACTTGTGAATAAAACTTTCAAGCAAAATCTACTACTACATTTTGAGAAAAGGTTTAAAACCTCAGATTAGACACTCCTCGTATTAAACTATGAAATTGTGTTGATATTTCAGTACCAGTTCAATTTGCTTCTATTCAGCTTTTAACACATGTGTTTGTTTTATTTAACTATCAACAGCTGTTTTATTTAGCAATCCTATACTCTTATACGAGCAATGTTTGCTTGTTTGCTTGCTTGCTTGCTTGCACAATTATCTCAAAACGGCTCCGACGATTTCCTTCAAATTTTGAATATGGGGGTTTTGGCCACCAGAAATCGATTGGAGCTGGTCCCATAGCTGGGAAAAATCCGGTTTTCGCGCTAGAGCCCTTCAAAGATCCCATGTTGTCCTTATGGAAATTTTTTAACTGAACAAAAATCAGCTGATAACTGTAGATAAAATAAACCAATGTGTTACATCTTTAACCTGTGGTTTTAGGAAAATCATACCAATGTGCAGCAAACCTTCCGCCTGGCGAGTGAGCGGAGCGAACGAGCTTTGTGTGAGAAACGAAAGTAATAATTTTACCGAGCTTAAGCTCGGTCCCCCTGGTACTTCATTAATAAATTGTTCCCCATGTTAATCTTATGGACAAAAATATGACTTTAAAGGCTTCCGGTGGGCTTCAGAATTAAAATATCAAAAATCTAAAACCTTATTGCAAAAGTACGAACTGAGACCTTTCTTTTGACACCTCAAACTTTAAAATTGGTCCAGAAATAAGGGAGGAGTAGTGTTAATAAAAAAAGGGCATCACGTATTATATATATAGATAGATAACAAGTATACATGAAATAAAAATAATACAACAATTTGCAAATAACAAAATGTAAACACTTATTCATAATACATAAAAAAATAAATAAATACAAAAAACTAAACCGATGTCAAACATTTCCAAACAAAAGCCTCCAAGGTGAAAAGTTGTTGGGTCTGGAATATTCAAATCAATATGAGATAAAACGACGGACTCCATTACATCTCGGTAACTGCGCATTTATCTGGCCATTTGTATTGTTTTATCGCGTCCGTTACATTTTAACCTCCTCACTAAACTGTGGAAGTTGTTTTAGAGATGTTATCTTTTTTATTTTTGTGATTGTTTAACACACAACAAGTTTTGTGCTCTTGCAAGTTGTTATAAGTTAGTATATGTGGTTATGAATGCCCCCATAGGTAAATCGATAACTCTTCAATTTTCTAATGAATTATAAGTAAATTTAAAGAACCTAATAACTTCACCAAAGGGAAGGCTATATTTTATGAAATAGTCTCAATAATTTACCGGTAGATTTATGTTACATAAAAACGTCTATGTTAATAGATGTTGGCATTACGCCTTAATAGAATTATATAAAAAATGACTTACTGTAGGAGGTAAAGCTTATTTCTGCATAAGTAGTTGTCGCTAAACTAATGGTAATGTAGCCTATAATATAGTAGTGTCAAGTACCCTCTCGACCCAAGTCGACGTTGTGGAGCGGTGTTTGGCCGATGTTGTACATCTGCCTGTGCCCCGAGATGACGAACATGATGGCCACCAGCTTGTACACGTGGAACTCGGCCAGCTCGCTGTCGGCGTTGGGAGTTATCCAGTTTGCTCATGTTCTTGTACATGGAGAAAGGCCTCAGCCACCGTCCTGGAAGGCACATTGAACGGGGGTACTTTTTGGTTATAGCCAACAATTTAAATCGGGTTTAGTCCGATTAGGTTAGTCAATCATTTGTCAATCATTGGAAATGAATTTCTCAACCTTCTTTCCGTTTGTTCAGATTCGGTACAAGAAAAGCAAAAATGCTTTATAAAGGTTTGCTGTATAACTTTTTTGTATTCCGTATATGCAGTGAAAATAACTAATGAGATTCGCCACTACACAATTGATTGAATAAACGGAGGAACAAATATTACTTAGGGTACCAAATTCATCATAACGACACGATAGTAAGCTACCGGTACTATATTAAAAATTTTGAATAATATTCGTATAAATTACGAATTATTCGGTATACAATAATAAAATTATCATGTAATAATCAAGGTCAATTAGCAACCATAAACTCTACCCTTTTGTGCTTTGTTACTTACTGCAGTAACGGTTGACGAACAATCTCAACTCAAAATAAAACAATTATTGTATCCTACAGCGTTGGCAACACTTGCGAGAAACGAAGAATAAAATATGATTTTCTAACGCCTTTTTAATCTTCGCTTCCCTCTTTGGCCACTACCATGGTGGTACCGCTGAGATGGCACTACATTTTCTTATAGGATTTGGCTCACCCGTTCCAAGACTACAGTCACATTAATCTTCGTTCGTTTTTGACAACGATGCGTCTGATTTACGGGTCAAGGGTCGTTTAATGTCAGGCGAACATATCAGTCCCGCTCTGACACTCCTATACCGATGATTTGCGTGATAATAAATTCAAACCGTATACTATGTTTTTATGTAATTTTACTTTTAAGATGAGCGTTAGAAAATAACGAACCAATATTAAATTATTTGTGTTAAGCTGACATAACCTAACCTAACAAAATCGGCGACGAACTTCCACCCTTCGGTGCAACAACGTCTTCTGTAAATCTGTTGTAAAAACTGTGTCAACATAAATACCTGAATATCGTGCAACAAGTTTGACAAAGAACAGTAATTAATTATGAATTTTAAAATATTGTATTATTTTTACTTCCACCATTTTTACTTTCGAACCATGAAATACAGGGTTGTGCTTACAACCAACACGTACCGGAAACGTATTATCTTTCATGGTATACCGTACTCCCCTGAAACTACTGTTCAAAACTAAAAGCATTTGTAAAGAAAAATATTGGATTCTTTGCTAAACAAGAAGTCTTAAATCTTTTTTAAAATTGTAGTAATTTAAAAACACTCAAAAAGTGTATTTTAGGATAAACAGTTTTCACCAAGAGCACCTGCAGAGACACAATTCCAAAAGAATTTGTTGCTTTGGGACCTTTTATATAGGGACCGTAAGGAATCAAAGTCCTAACAAGCGCCATTCTAAAAGAAAAAATATTGAACTACTTTTACTCCTATCTGATCGTATTAAAACAATAAATGGTCATAATTATGAACTGATTTGGGTACATTTATTAGGGGAAAATGATTTATAAAGTTTACTGGCAATTAACTTTTGACGTATGATACCCTTTCCTTATTTCTTTATTTATAGGTAACAGTAGAATATTAATTACTAATAAGCCTCACAAGTTCATAGTTAAATTATATATATGTCAATTAACAATAAATAATTGTTTTTACTAACAAACGGAAACGGTACTGAAAAAATAAAAAAACCGACAACTAATCCATACACTATAGGTAACATTAGTATAGTGTTAGATGAAAAATTTAGTTTTTATAACCTGTAAAGTGATTTGGCCAAATTGGTTACGGTTATTTCTAACATTCCTTAATACGACAAGTTAGATTTACAATGAAGGAACCGAAGGAAACTTTATATCCAAAAACTAGAAAGTACTCGATCAGGCAACTTTAAGGAAGTTAGTGGGGTGAAATGTTAGCCACAAATCTAAAGGTAAAAGTCGCACAAGAAGTCAAAGTCTCGTATGTTGGTGACACAAAGACCACTTGGCTCAAAGCCGCCTCAAACTTTTGCAATGTTGGTTACGTTTCTGATTAAAACCCAGACTTTGTCTTTGACATGTTGTTTAGAAAATTATACGAATGCATTTTTTCTAGCATTTGTGAGATATGTGTAACATGCACAATAATCCGTAACAACCATCATTACGGTCTTCTATTTAGAGCAATGTTTTAAACAATGGTTTATCATAAAATTGCATATTAATTATTAAATATTTCTTGAAAAGTTGATGAGTAATAACTACCTAATTATATAAAAAAAAGTTGATTAATTTTACAGTAGCCAGCTTTTTTAAGTGTAACAAAAATGATTTTATGTGATAAATATATAAGAAAAATATCACAAATATGGTATGAACTCTAGCGGGATTAAATTTCTACTTTTATCATTATTATATTGAAAAATGAAATAAGCTATTAAATGGGTGTCGAGGAATTGAATGAGTTCGGAGCACGTACAGTAATTAATAAAGTACGTATATTTATTACAGGAAAAGTTTTTCCAGTCAGAATTGTAAATTTTTAAATGAAAGCACACAAAAACCTAAACCATCTATGAAATAAGACCTAATTAATAAAATTGTTATAGAATTGAACTTAAAACTTATAATGTAAAATACATTTTCGCTATAAAAGCCATTCAAAGGAGCCCACAACGATATAGTGGCAATTTAAACATATTTCATTTGCCCTTTAATGTGGTTTGTGGAAAAGTTTAAATGGGCTCTAAAGCTTTGTCATGTTCCGACCTTTAGCCATTTATAACCACGTTCCATTTGCTCTCAGTTCTTACTTAAAGCTAGTGATGGTGTTCATTGAATTATTTTGAGTCATTCATTGTCTAATTGCCAAATAGCGGTAAACGGTACGTTTTCATTAAACTGTTTAAATACTGTATCTTGTGATTAATTTTCAAAGTCAGATTTTCAATGTATAAATATTGTTATGGTGCAATTAATATTACACAAAAACTAGCGTACAAATTGATTTACTAAATTAAATATAAATATCAACTCTATTAAATTTTATTATATACATATACGTGTCTTTCTTCATCCCCTTGTAAATGGATATAAAATAGTAATCCAAATATGGCGTGCCTCAGATGACAGTTAAAATTTCTAACTTAAAAAAATATATACTGATATAGGATATCTGACGATAAAAAGTCGATTTTATTTGAATTATTGAGTAAAATCAGGGATTTTTGAATTGCTTTTATCTTGAAATTTTTTATTAAAAACTCCTTATATATCGAGAACGGAAAAAGATAATTAAAAACTGATTGCGGCGTTATGTTTCACGCAAAAAATTTCTATGAAATGATTGGTCACAACAGTAGCTTTACGTTAAAAAATAAAAGTTAATTCCAATATGGCTAATCAAAGAAGGCGGCCAAATATGTGAATCACATAAAAAAGAAGATTGAGGTAATCAATAATGTTTGGGGATGGTTGGGAGTCAATAGCTTAATGAATGCGAAAAAATTAGGGGGGGGGGGGCATTAAAAACTCACCCTGTATATTATTACGTGTCTATTTTTGGTAAAGCAGTGTATGTATTGCCAAAACACAAGACACAAAGAAAACTCAACTTTTATTTCAACCCACCGATAGCAATAAATTCAACTCACTGATTTGTCGGCTGTGTTGTCTCTGTGCTTCATAGACGAAAAAATCCATTCCTGTAGCTGATAAAGAAACTACCACTGCTAGTAGTATGACGGACCTGCCAATAAATAGTATTTTTCAGTATAAGAAGCTGTGAAAATAAGAATAATAATACTATGTATTTCACTTGTTAATTTGTACACAGTTACAGTGTTATTAAATACGTACGAAAAATTTTAAGTTAGCAACTACACAGTAGTTTATAGTATACAACTGAACACAGTATTAATCAGTTAATATATTTCATAAGATTAAAATTACAGTAATTGAAAATAAGCCAAGTTTTTATATTCGTCAAGGAGCGATTACAAAAAACCTGCAATTCGTTGGCTAGGCAATAATCAACGCTTTAAATGCTGGTAGTGCATCCAGCGTTGTGAAGGCAAGTTGAATTTCTTTTATTGATTTTCAGCTGATGTAATTTAAAATGCCATCAATTATACTCATTCTTAAGGTTCTAAATAAAATCCAAATAATTTAAAAATATTCAGCTTTTACCTATACGATGTGTTATGGCGCAGAAATGATATTTGTAGATGTGGATCAATTGTCGGCCCAAAGGTTAAATCTCTCAACTTCCTTACTACTTAGAGAAGCTGTCATTTCACTCACCTGTAGCTATTCAATTTTATTTTTTACTACAAAAAGAAATTGCTTTGTAGGTAAATAACTTCATTATTTGTCTAATAGGCTTGATTAAAGTTGATTGCATAGTAATTAAAGACAATTTTTCATTTATACACGCCAAAAGACAGAAGGAACTATTCACTCGTACAAAACTACCAAATAATAAGGAAAAAATGTTTGTTTGTTTTTTTTTTAAGTTAAATGTTCTTCTAAACCTTGAAGTTAATTTTCAGATTTTTAACGAAAAGTCAACTTATTATTTAATTTATTCTTAGGACTAACATTTTATTCTTTTAAATTTAGTAACAAGATGTTCAATAGGCTATATAATCCATAAAACGTTATAATTCACTAAAATACAAAATACATATGTCTATTTACAACTCAATTTGAGAAAAAAATCGAGAAAATTTTGCATTATTCGAGTTTTTTTATAAACACTAATTATATTTTTATATTAACCCCTAGGAGCAGAGAGGAAAATTGTAACCGCGTTGTTAAGTTTTTGCTATTATCTTTTACTTTAAAATATTCATTGCTACATAGAACTAAAACATACATTATTTGTGGTTCCATAATTTACGGTTTTCTTTCTTCAAATGTAATAATTTGAAATTTATTAATGTAAGTTTTTACTCTTACAAAATACAAATACACGTCACTAAATCTTTGTAACATATTAAAATAAATAGATAAACAATTATTAAATAAAAAAAGTTAAAAATTAATTGGGGAATTTTGAAACACAATTTATATTTTATTATGATTAGATACAGTGAATAGAGTTTGATAAAAAAAAGACCATTGTGTATAAAACATGTGGAACGAAAACGAACATCTGCTACCAGAATGCCACATCTGTTGTTTGGACGTTTGTTTTGGACTGTTCACTATTCAATATGGGCAACAAAACATGACAGGAAAGTAGTGAAATATGGGTTTTCTCATTTATACTCAGTTGTTTACAAATATTGCAAATGTTGCACGTGAAAGAAAAATACTACATTATCGTGGAAAAAATTCTTTAATCGCCGCACCGTTCAAACGATCAAATTCAGTTTTATAAAGAAATTCTATAGGCAAAACAAATATCAAGACCACAGCAGTCTCATTTTCATATTACACCACAGTTTGTGTTCTTTATTTTAAAGTTTTTTTTTTTATTTTGCTGTAAAATAATTTTTATTGTACAGGATGACTTGTGGGAACCGGCTGAAAATGAAATGGTTGTTGTTACACGATTTAGGGAATTTCAAGTTAGGACACTTTTTTAAGGTAAATTTTATCACTCTAAAGCGGATCTTACTTTGAAACTTTAATATTGGTCGAGTTATTTTTTACTGTTTCTGTTGTTCTGAATTAGTTAACACATCTTATCAAAGGGTTTAAGCTAGTAATGGTGGTTTTGACCTACTTGAAGTTTTAAATTAAGATCCGTTTTGGTTTTATGATAAAATTTACTTTTTTGAAAAATTTGCCGTATGCAAAAACATGGCTATACTGACAACTTAACCATTTTAACTAAAATGGTAGGACACTCTCACGACAGTGACATGACTTGAATCTCTCTAACTCGTGTAGCAGCTATTTCATTTTTGTCAGGTTTTCACTAGTCATCCGTGTACATTCTAAACAAAAAAACCTTATCTGAACTACCACTAACCTTAACATAGAAGATGTAATTTACGTTTTATAAAAGGCAAAGCATAAATTTTCCCCAAGATTGTATAAAATGAAACACTGCTTTGGATGACATAAAAGTTCATTGTCCCAAGTTTCATCTCTCCGTCAAGAGCTTTTACGACGTCACATTCAATAGAGTCGTCAGTTCATTATGTTTCTATGAATAACTTACAGTTTAGCAACAACGATTATATGTTTCATTTCGTTTAAACAATGCAGTGCTCAGGATTCATTTTATCAGTACCTGAGACTGAAGATATTTAATAATGTGAATAGTAATATTATACTTCTGTTTTTATTTTCATGATAAATAATGCAACGATTATATTATAAGGGCTGATTGTATTCATTGCACAAAATACTGTATTGTTGCGAATCATCAGCTCCCGCTCTTAAGTCTAGAGATACTGCACACGGAGGTCCTAATCATTGTGATACAGTATTTCTTTATGAGGTTGACAGACCTCTTTTTGCCTTACTTTACTACGCCCAAATAGACTATGGATCAGTGCGTGGATCGTATTAGACAAAGTAAGGGGGAGTATAGTACAAGTGAATGGTACTGATAAAAGTCACTGTCAGAATGCGGATTCGAACCCACAACATCACTGCCATGGTCCCACAGTCCGGCGCGCTAACCACTAGGCTACGCCACCTAGTCATCCAAAGCAACAAACACAAACATAACATTTGTTTATCTATGAAAACATAAATTTGGTTAATAAGGGTAATACAAATTTGGACAACTTATAGTTTAGGTGGGCACCCATAAAAAAACTTGCCATACCCAATGCCGTTTGACCATATCATAGTTCTCAATCACATTAACACTAGATCTCACTTTTTTAGGTTAAGCACATTAACCAACTAAAACCTGAATCGTATTAACACTGATGCGTGACTTGTGTAAATTCTATTATTAAACTACTTGAGTAAAATGCAGAGCTCTCATTGGTCTAGGCCTATATCATAAACTGACTCCTGTGTAATAATCGAATATAAACAAAGGTATGAATATGTGACCCAAATGCAAGCTACAACTTATCTTGGGGACCAGAGGTTAACTCACCAGACCACGAAGAAGCCGAGGGTGGGGGCCGGGTCGTCCGCGGCGGCGTGGCAGCGGTGGTCGGCGAGGGAGACGTCCAGGTGGAGGTCGCGCCCGTGGAGGGCGGAGGCGAACGAGGCGCGGATGTCCGAGGTCGAGCAGGAGGACGGCACGCAGACGGCCCAGTGGAGCCGGTCCCGGGGGCGGTGCGACAAATCCGAGGAGTTCTGCAACAGGAGCAATTGAGGAGAGAGAACTTCTAGTTTTGCAACTTGTTACAACGTTTCTGCTCAGTAAAAATTTGATTGCAACAATGATTACATTTTAAAAGGCAATTCTATCGTGCAGTTTCCCATTGAACATCCAGTTACTAAATAAAATAACTAGTTTTAAATCGTAGAACAAACAAAAATTCTTTTGTTTGTTTGTGACATGAGGGTTATTAATTCTTAAAGGTCTAAAGTATTATTCTTGAATTTGAGACGTACAAGTTACGCACCTATCGGATTTTAAACCGGTTGTTAAGACTTTTTTCTAAACCTTCAGGTTATTTATTTTAAATGATAAAGTGTAGAAAACACGACAAGCGCCTGCTACTTATGGGCGGTTACCTTGAGATGTTACAAAATAAAACAAATACACCATCAAATTATTGGTTATAAAATAGTACTGTAATGACTTTGTTAGTTGTTAATTCATACTAGTTCACGTTTTGCTCGACATCGAGTAATTTATTTTGATACAATACAAAAGTTACAATGAGTTCTAAATCAATGTCATCCGACCAACCCAATATTGTGAATATCAGTGGCCACCCAAAACCACAGCTGTTATCATATGTTTAAAATGCTCAAACCAACCTCAATGTTATTCCAATGGAGAAAATTCTAATTTATTGTGGATAGCGCCCTTATTTTACGTCCGATTCTCATCAATTTTTGGATGAAAAACAACTACTGACCAAGCCCTATCCAACGACACCAAAAACTTAAAATTGGTTGAGAATTGTAGGAGGAGTTCTCTACACAAAAAAAAAACCCCTTAGCGTATTAAGTAAGTATGGATTTAAATTTTTACCCCTTGAAAAACTATAGATAATTTAAATGATACACAGTAAAAGTAGCATCGTGATTAAACCTTATATTATGGAGAACTTAATGAAATAAGGTAAATTTAGCTTGTCGAGTTTGAGTTGATGAGCGCCTACCCTCTTGTCTTTCACCTTACAGGTTGGTGTCTTAATATCTCTCTGACACTGCTAAACATTCTTAATTGGAAGGAATAGTAAGATTTTAGTAGTTAATTTTATTTACGATGAATATTTGCTTCACTTAGTGATTCAATGGAAGTTGACCATAAAGGCTGGTAGAATACGTTGAATATCTGAATACATTACATTACAAAGTTACGGTACATTAACCACAGCTCCATTACTATCATTACCGAGTAACTAACCAATAGTATGATCATGCTACAACCTACGCTACATTACGCTATCTTTCACTATTCTATTATTATCCTAACATCCTATTATCCTATCCAACGACACCAAAAACTTTAAAATTGGTTGAGAATTGTAGGAGGAGTTCTCTACACAAAAAAAAACCCCTTAGCGTATTAAGTAAGTATGGATTTAAATTTTTACCCCTTGAAAAACTATAGATAATTTAAATGATACACAGTAAAAGTAGCATCGTGATTAAACCTTATATTATGGAGAACTTAATGAAATAAGGTAAATTTAGCTTGTCGAGTTTGAGTTGATGAGCGCCTACCCTCTTGTCTTTCACCTTACAGGTTGGTGTCTTAATATCTCTCTGACACTGCTAAACATTCTTAATTGGAAGGAATAGTAAGATTTTAGTAGTTAATTTTATTTACGATGAATATTTGCTTCACTTAGTGATTCAATGGAAGTTGACCATAAAGGCTGGTAGAATACGTTGAATATCTGAATACATTACATTACAAAGTTACGGTACATTAACCACAGCTCCATTACTATCATTACCGAGTAACTAACCAATAGTATGATCATGCTACAACCTACGCTACATTACGCTATCTTTCACTATTCTATTATTATCCTAATACCTTCAAGACGGAATAAATTTTATAAATTTACAGCACTAGAAGAGATGTATTGTAATTGTAAATGAGCGTACTCCTAAAAATTGATCTTAAGTAATTTAAAATTCCAGAATTAATTTATGAATACAGAAAAAAGTTATTATGTTCCTTTCAATAGTAACATTTATTGGCAGACAGAAATTTTGGTGAACCGCAATGATCGACAGTTTCCAGCTTACTCGGTTCGATAGCTTTGTGTGTGCATCGGCCTGTTCACAAACATTGGCGCAAGCAAACATGTTATCAAATCTACCTCATTTTCATGAATAATTCTTCATGGAAATAAATCTGTTTTTTTATTTTTTATCTGAAAAACTTTGTATTGAACTACTTTTAACCTGTAGTAATCTACCAAGCAAATGTCTGATAAATCTCACATCATCCGCTGCTTAGAGATGTACAATACTTCCTACAATCAGCTGGTCAACAATTAAAAAAATTTGATGTAAAATAATATGTACAAAATTTGAATTCTTTAAATTTATTGCACACCAACTTAATAAAACCCATGGTTTCAAATAACTTTGCAAAAAATTCCAAAATATAATTTTATTAGAAATTAACCATAACTAATATATCATGAAACTTTGCACCAACCTTAATTCTCTCCCAAACTGACAGGCGGTTATCAGGAGGCACAAATTTTGGTTCTGGGTGTGGAGTTTTGAATTCAGGATAGTCCGGAGCGAACCGTATGTCGACCAGACAGTAGCGACCGGTCAAGCCCAGGGACGGCTCCTGAGGGACACACACTGGTCGAAGTGGCCGAGCTGGTACGAGTTGCCTGCCAACAGACCCTGGGCCCCCTGGGCCGAGGAGTCGTACACTGGAACGGCCAGACCATGTAAGTGAAAACAACATTGGAATGTAGAGAAATGCAATGTAAAAAACACCATCTGTTAAAAAGTTATGAATTGCCAGCCACTATTATCAACTGGGTAAGTGTCTTTGTATTTTACATTCCTGTTTTTAGCATTCCTGGTGACTTTCGTGTTGAAGTTATATGGTAACTTAGAGATTCATAATCCTACATATTTTGAATGATAGAAATTAAGTTAAATAAATGTAACGAATACTTAGAAGACTATATCGCTGAATGAAAGATATTTAGGAATATATTTCCTTGCAGCATACATAGTACATGGTTCTGTAATGTACACAATATTTTACCAATGTCAGGTTAATAAAAAATCCTGGCCACGTGGACCATGTCAATGATAATCTTTTTTACAACAATATAGGATGACATTGTTTAATTTTATAATTACTTTTATAATAAAACCGCTGTTGGCACGAAGGACCCACAACATTTTACCTTTCTACGGCAGAGAAGCTTGTATTGACGAAGCAAACCAATAAAACGTTTCATTGTCACTCCCGCCAAAACCAACAATGCAACAGGGTTCTGTTTCAAACTTAATTTTATTGCTCGATTCTCTAGATATTCACTTTTTTCAAAATTATGTAAAAGAAATGTTATCATATCAAACTATTTTCGAAAGTCAATATCTTTTATGCTTAAAATGGTTCAATCAATTTTTAAATATTTAAAATAACGTGGAAAGTTTATAATACTAAAATAAAAATTAATTACTCTTAAACAATTAATTGCATTAGTTAATTTTTTTCAATCTTGATATCAGTATTTACATAGTTATAGATGACAGCCAACAAGTTTGGATTTTTGAAATTTAATATTAAAATTCGACAGTTGCGGTTGTAATAGGTTGTATAAATAATAATGACATATAACTTGACTAGTATATTTTAATTAAAACTAAACATTTAAATTTTTTAATTATACAAAAATTACTAGGTTATTATAAATATTTTAATAGTTTTTGTTTATGTGACACAATATCAACGATTCTAATTTTAACATTAATAGTATCAATATTCTTCTATACACGAATTTTTTTAATTCTTCTATACAGAATATATTTTTCAGATCAAGATCAGAACGAAAACAACACTGTGGACGTTGAATCCAATTTGAAAATAAACAAAGAGAAATAAACAAGAGATCCGTTGAGTCAGCTTTTGACCCGATTATTTTGAATAATTGAAGAATAATCCGCCAGCTTAACTCCCGGCTATTCGACGGCGGTGTTTTGCTGACAAACCGTACTCAAAATAATTTTGGTTATCAATTTAAGAATATATTATTCGTTCGTCACCTAAAGTTTTTGGATATTTGGAATTGAATACAAACTAAATAAATAGTGCTTTACATACCTTCCGTCTAACAGCTCAAATTTTCGTTGCTTATTCACAAGATATTTCATCTTGAATAAGGCATTGTCTAGTGATAAAAGAACGTATTATCCATAAGATTCGTCAAAGATAAAAATATAACAAAACACGACACAAAACCGTTCCCACATAGAATACTACAAAGTTCGGTAGTGCCGCGGTATGAGATGTATGGTAGTCCTACCAAACTTTGTAGTATTCTATGTGTGAACTGTTTTGTGCCATGTTTTGTTATACTTTTATCTTTGACGAATCTTATGGATAATACGTTCTTTATCACTTGACAATGTCTTATTCACGACAAAACATGTTGTGAATAAGAGATGAAAATTTGAGGTGTTCGACGGAAGGTATGTAAAGTACTATTTCGTCTTTAACAGCAGCTCAGGGGCTATTACAATTAATATAACATACATTGTACATGACATTTTATGTTGAATATAAAACCTATTAAAGTACTACATGAACGGGTTATTGACATGCTATAGTACTTACTTTTAACTCCTTAATTAGGAGTGCTATCTGATCTATCTTTGATGACATATCTTTATTTTAAACACAGTTTTCTTTCGTATTGTACTTGAAAATATAGTAAGAAGTTAAGTATGGAGTCTTTAGTACTAAGTGCATGGATTCAAAAAACCCTTTGCTTATTGCAAATAGTTGAACGGAATATAATTGCCAAACTAGCTATATTAGAAAACACATGAAGATGTTATTATTTCCCTAGAGAGTGAGTTATGGATATAACTCAATTACTGTAACTTGCTTAACATAATGTTTCGAGTCTTGACACCACCTGTTACGAGGGAGTGTTTTATCTTTATTTAATTACCAACACCATTAATTATTCTCCAACACACATCCACCTAGCTCCTTAAAAAAAAATTTGCTAATTTCTTTGTTATTCGAGATTAAAAGGCTGCAACGCGTTATTGTAAAAATCACATAAACTTATGAAAATTTGATTTTCCTCCACCTACTATCTAAAGCCGTATTTTACTCCTTGGAATAGAGTAGTAAAGTACTAATTTCTATCCCATGTGACTTGAATACTTAATCTTTCTACCTAGGGAAAACTCAAGTTTTTTTGTACCACGGGGCTAAAGTTAGTTACATAAGAATAACATTAAAAGAGAGATTAAAAAGAACATGAGCCACAGTCAGCTGTTACTTGTATTTGTTTCGTTACTCATTGTTGACTAATAGCAGCTGTAGCTGCTGCTCACCTGCTGACCATTCTGTCAACAGTGAGTGAGCAGCGTCTCTAGTACTAGAGATGGCTGTGGCAGTGTACGTGTTTGTTTACATTTCGCTTGGGTAGGCTATTAACCTAAGAAGTCTAAAACATAAGTGTAAAACTTTTGACTAGGATTAAATTATATTTTGTTTTTTCGTGTTCTTTAAAAATAATATAGCCTACCTTGTGTGTTTTTATGTTGATGTGACTAATCTAGCTTGACGCAGCAAGTGATCATATGAAGGTAAAGTTAAATTATATACGGTAGGCCTATTAGGCCTAAATGTTATTCGTGTAGGTGGAGGAAAAATGTTGTGTGCATCAAGGGACTAAAGTAATTTTCTCCCTCAGGGAAATTGTCGCCCTCGGCTTCGCCTTCGGGCGACAACACTTTCCCTTCTGGGAGAAAAAATTGTACTTTAGTCCCTAGAAGCACAAATAACTATTTTAACTTACATAGTAGATTTATATTACTACATCTGATACTTTAAAATAAAACAGCCTCCTTCAGCACACCATTACAAGTATTTCCTATAAATAATTTTGAAAAGGATAAAATTTTAAATTTTGTCACTAAGCACTGTAATAAGAACGTTAACGAGTTTTGGACCGTTCCCCTCCAAAACGTTATAAGTGCCTCAAGCGTAGATATACACAAAATGCAAACTTAAATACCAAAGCTTTAATGATAACCTAAAACTTTACTTTTTTCTAGTTATCGTACCAATTATTTTATTTGGCTAATATAGGGTGGGAGTAAAGACGGTAAGATATATGAGTACAATATGAGTACACTTACCATTGAGAACTATAAAGCATATTTTTTCATCATTACGCATCAATGTTTGTACTCACTCTGGACGGCCCACAGCGTCAGGTTGCTGAGATTCTCTCGGTAGAGCCTCCCGTGCCTGTCGCACTCCGGAGACCCCGAAGGGGCGAAGCCCTGCAGGGCCTCTCGCACCACGTCGGACACCCAGCGAGCCCTGCGCCACGGGGGCGGGGACCCCGGGAGCCTGGCCACCTTGGGTATCCTGAAGATCCCCGGTCGGGGAGTCGCGACTGTCACAGGCGTTGATTCGAAAGTCGTAACGTCATCAAATTCCGTTGTAGATTCGTACACTTTACAATAAACCACTCCTAATAAGCAAGCAATAATCAACCCCCTGACCATTTTTTGTTCACAGTCCGACCTCACAATCTCAACTGATACTGGAACTGTTCCTGTATGGAACCAGTTACACGACACTGCGGCTTGCTTGGCCTCCAGCCCCGACCGTCAAGTCATGGAGAACCACTTCGCAGATTTAGGAGTGTGTAGCGAGTTATCACAGCCTATTTGAGGCACTCTAAATGTAGTTGTTTTGAATTTAATATTTTAAAATAACTAAAACTGTAAATTGTATATTTCCATTTGAGCATCACAAGAGGATTAATGCACCGTACCTTGTGAGGTTTGTGTGATATAGATGATTTTTTTTATATTACATATAAGCTGTTTAATTTAAGAAAGCATCTAAGTATCTAGAACATTTAATTAGCTAAGAATATTAATCAAGTTTGTAAATTTCATAATTAATAACAATATATTTTATATAATTATGTAGACCTCTTGGTAACTTGGTGACTCGTAATCCCATAATGCAGTGCAATTATAAAAATAATAAAAAAAGTGAAGTAAAAATTTTTATATTGAATAATTTAGTAGAAATTTGGACAAAATTTCACTTACCCTGGACCAATTACTAAGGCCTATTACATTTTGTACTGAAAAATCTGTTTTTCCTGTTTGTCTGGGATTTGTTATTAAAACGGCTTTCAAAATATGATTCAATCAGTTATTCCTTAAAATTAAAACTTTCAAAACCTGAGGGACGATGGAATTTATAATGGGTTTTTGCTCAACTATAGGACTCAACCTTTTTAGAGATATGAGTGGATTTGTCCTATAATGCGCACTTGCTGAGAGAAAAAATGTGTTTCATGCTTGCCTATTATAATAAAAACTAGATGGTCCGTGCGCAAATTGCGCATTTTGTAATATAGTTCTTTCTTTTCGTAAGAAAGTCACATACGAAAGATTTTTTTTACTTAAATGTGAATGTCTTAACAGTTTTTATGTTGATTATGCAGTGACAGACTATCTAATTTTGTTTACAATCTGATTTAAATATTCATCTGAAGGTAATCAGATGTTACAATTCACATTTAAGGCTGCGGTCTACCCTAACCAAAACAACAACAATGCCGAATGCCGCCTCGCGGCCGTAGCGCTAGGCCCTGCAGAGGTTTACGGGGATCGTGTTTCAGAATTAACCGATTAAGATAGAGATTAGCTGTTAACTTTTTCTACAAGTAGAAAAAAGGATCTAGTCGGCTACCTTTTTAGAATTTTAAAATAAAATTTCTAATTTCAGTAATAACTGTCTAAAATCATCTGTTTTTTAGTTTTGTAAATGCAGAGGTTTACGGGGATCGTGTTTTAAAAGTAACCTCTTAAGATAGAGATTGGCTGTTAACTTTTTTTTAACGTAGAAAAAAGGATCTAGTCGGCTATCTTTTTAGAATTTTAAAATAAAATTTCTTATTTCAGCTATAACTGTCTAAAACAACTGTTTTTTTATCGATTTTTAACTGAAGTTTTTTATTATTTTTAATGAATTAATTACAAAAGTGTAACAGAGGGAAATTAGTACCGTTATTCTTCTTTAATATGACACTTTATTTATAGCACTAGGCTTCATTTGGCAGAAGATAACACGATTCTAAAAAACCCCTTGCATTTGGGTGCGCGCCAGGGGTAGACCGGAGCCCGGGACCACCCCGGTCTACCCCTGGCGCGCACCCAAATGCAAGGGTTTTTTTAGAATCGTGTTATCTTCTGCCAAATGAAGCCTAGTGCTATAAATAAAGTGTCATATTAAAGAAGAATAACGGTACTAATTTCCCTCTGTTACACTTTTGTAATTAATTCATTAAAAATAATAAAAAACTTCAGTTAAAAATCGATAAAAACAGTTGTTTTTAGACAGTTATAGCTGAAATTAGAAATTTTATTTTAAAATTCTAAAAAGATAGCCGACTAGATCATTTTTTCTACGTTAAAAAAAAGTTAACAGCCAATCTCTATCTTAAGAGGTTACTTTTAAAACACGATCCCCGTAAACCTCTGCATTTACAAAACTAAAAAACAGATGATTTTAGACAGTTATTACTGAAATTAGAAATTTTATTTTAAAATTCTAAAAAGGTAGCCGACTAGATCCTTTTTTCTACTTTTAGAAAAAGTTAACAGCTAATCTCTATCTTAATCGGTTAATTCTGAAACACGATCCCCGTAAACCTCTGCAGGACCTAGCGCTACGGCCGCGAGGCGGCATTCGGCATTGTTGTTGTTTTGGTTGGGGTAGACCGCAGCCTTAAAAATCTTGCAGCAAAAGTTGGTCAAGACTTTATTGAGCACCCTCACGTTAGAGCGCTCTATAGAAAAAAAAACCCAGACCGAATCGAAGTAAGCTTTTTAATCACCATTCGCACACGCGCTAGGGCATAAGCTTTAAAATAACACATCTATATATATAATACGTGATGCCCTTTTTTTGTTAACACTACTCCTCCCTTATTTCTGGACCAATTTTAAAGTTTGAGGTGTCAAAAGAATGGTCTCAGTTCGTAGTTTTGCAATAAGGTTTTAGATTTTTGATATTTTAATTCTGAAGCTCACGGGAAGCCCTCAAAGTTCATTTTTTGTCCATAAGATTAACATGGGGAACAATTTATATTGAATTGCAAAATAAAACAGCTGTTGAAAATAAAACAAACAAACACAAAAAGCTAGCTGTTTAAAGCTAGCTGAATAGAAGCAGTTGAACTACTGGCACTGAAATATCAACTCAATTTCATACTTTAAACAAGAATGTCTTTTGTCGTATTTTTTACCTTATTTTCTCAAAATTTAGGGGGTAGATTTTTCTTGAACATTTTATTTACGTGTATTTGGAAACAAAATAAGTTTAGTGACGTAACCCTAGAAAAATTAATGTAGGGCCTACAAAAACAAGTTTAGAAATTGAAAGTTTTGACGTTGGTCTTATGGGTTGTCTGATTGGTATTTAAACAATAACGAAAGTTTACAAATATTAAAATAGAACACTAAATTTGTGTGCATGGGTTTTCAAACTCTGTAAACTATAAGGAAAAGGGATAGTTGTTTGTAGGTGTTATAACCTGTTTGTTTACTATTATAATATACAACAATTTAATACACAATGCTACACATATTAAAACTCCTGTTTAAAAGAAACGACATTTAAATTATTTTTACCTCCGGTTTAGAAAACAAGCTTATTACAAATGTGGTTTATACAAAGAGAAATTTCAACCAAAATATAAATACCACGTAAAACCAAAATGGACCACACTAACAAAGATGTAGATTCTCCTTATTTTAATGATTTCTTTATTTACATGTTGTAATGACATGGAAAATTAATCTATAGGGGATTTAGTCCTTTTTTAAAAGTAATGAGGACTCATGCACTATATCGACGACTTTATAACAGCAGCAGTGAGTGCTGCATATAACTCATGCAGGACTGGGGAGTTGTAATGAAATGTTGATTTTTATTCTGTTGTCATTTAAGTTCAATGTTTGATGAACTAAGTAGATCCAACATCTGTGAATTTATTCTAGATTTTATAGGAGTGTTTAGACAGAGGCCCTAAGACAAATCAGCAAAAGAACGTAGGCCTAATCTTAGCTAATTTTTAACTAAAAGAACAACCACCAAATCTCAACAGTGTCACATTGGCAAGTTGCAGAATTAGTAATGAAGATCGATTGATGAAACGCCATTATGTTTTATCTGATTTTCACTAAAATTTAATTTTTATTCAAAGTAACTCTGTCCATTACCACGGAGCAAAGGTTTAATACTCTATACGAAATGCAGCGCATTGCGCTGCACGGGCCCCCTAGTCAATATTAAAAATCTGTTAAGTATGTCGAGATAATAAGAAATGTATCAGACTAACCTCGTATTAAAATTAAGTAAGTTAATTATTTAATTTTTTTACAATAACAATCAATTTCGTAATTGAAATAACAATCTTGCTTAATTTACTACGATAAAATGGAACTAATGGGTTGAAAACATAAACAATGTTTAAATATATAGCATCACATTTAAAGAATCAAGAAAGCAATACTTGACCTGTTTCCATTTTTTGTGTAGTTAACATTTTTAAATAAAGCTGAATGCGGTTTAACTCCGAGCCACAAATGTCTGAACGGCTCGTATTTTGTAATGACATGTAGCGGCATAGATGTAACGCGGTAGAGCTGTAGCGGACCATTTCCTTAACTCTATCGACAACTCCAGGAGAGAGAAGTGGGGGAAAACTGTTAATAACCTGAATATCACCCAAAGTAGTCGGGAAGCTTGGTCTCTGCTCAGAAAGCTCTCTACTGGTAAGCCGAATGATAAACACGCAATCTTGCAGCCTCGCTTTAGTGACTTTGCAAAACACCTCTCCTGTCTGTCTAAGCCAGTGCATACATGTACAGATAGAAAGATAAGATTTAAGCATAATGAAATAAAGGAAAGTCGGCTAGCACCACCGGACGATTCTAGGCCTTTCACCTGTGATAAGCTGGAAGCGGCAATGAATGCGATGAAAATTGGCAAAGAAGCAGGCGTTGATGGAATTGGAAATCGGCCACATGCGGGGATATTAAAGAAATTCAAAAATAATAGCTGTCTTGAAGCCCGGTCAAGATCCACAACGGCCTGGATGTTACCGACACATAGCTATTCTAAGTGTTTGTTTTGTTATAACCTGCCCGAGGGGTTGATATACAAGAGAATCCTCCCTGTTATCGATGCCAGTATCCTCGTAGAATAAGCTGGATTTATGCCGTTGCTTTACTGCTGTGGCTAGGTTCTAACTCTTTTCTCTTTCATTGAGGATGGGCTAAAAAAATTGAAACCATCTGTTGCTTTCTTTGATCTGTCTGTAGCTTATGACACTGTCTGGAGAAAAGGCCTTCTTATAACATTTTACAACCTGATTCCATGCCCTTTCTTATTACATCTCCTCAACTCGATGCCCTCCAACAGGATGATAAAAGATTTTTGGGACATAGGGAAAATAATTTTAGGCTACTAAAGGACGGCCTGCCACAAAGGTCAGTGCTCGCTCCACTTCTGTTCAATGTGTATACTACCAACACTCCTGTAACATGCTCCTCAAAGTTTGTTTACGCATATAATATAGCACTGGCTTATGAGCTCAGTGAGTTAAGACACGCTGAGGAAACACAAACAAATGTGTGCCGTGCCGCACCACAGCTCACCAACTATACATATTTCGAGTCTAGTAGTGAGTTCGAATCTAGACGAGTGAACCCGAACTTTCAAAGACAACTGCTTTTTCTCTCTCAAATTCCGGACGGCAAAGCAGCAACACATCCTGGGACTTGTAATTCGTTGCTGGCCTGGATAAGTACCAGCTATGATTAGACAAATTAAATAATAAGGGGCTAGGCTAGGGTAGGGTTAGGACTAGAGGTTATTCTCAAAATATTATGTAGACCCAAAATGTTAGGGATAGGAATAATTATCTTATGATTGCAATAGTCAGATCCTAGCATGGCAGGTTGGTACAGGAGTATTTAGTTGATAATTCATGTTGCATACAATACCTGAATTTCAGTATTAGCTTAATATTGCATTAAGCTTTTTCAAGCCACATCAAAGCAGGCTTAGGATAGGAGCTCATTCGGTAGACCGATCCTGGTTCTTGGTATGAACAGTACGGCCTAACCCAGCGCTTCCCAAGTTTCAGTTGAGTCAGTTTCCATGTGACCTAGATCACCATTAGTTCCAATGCAAACTTCCACCAAACCCCATAGCCAATTCATAGGGTAGCTATCGCCAAAAGCTAGTTCACATTCCGACAAGTTCCGTACTACATCCAAAACCCCTTCTTGAACCCAAGCAAAGTAATTCCAACGAGCCTGATCATTACCAAATCAAGGCCAAAATCGTTAGCAGTGAACAGTGAACACCACCCCTTTCAATTACAAGTAGGTACCACAACAAATGACCTCACGACCCTAGATGAATACTCTAAAGCCTAAAAGCTAAATCCATACATAACAAAAACAGGAACCCACGCTTCCGTGAATATTATATTGGCCAACCAAAAGCTTAAAACTGTATTCTACGATATCGAGCTGAAGTATAATGACCACCCACAGTATCTAGGAGACATTTTAGATCGGTCTCTCACATGCAAAAGAAACTTACAAAAGATAGCAGATATTGTGAGAACCAGACCAGCATTATCCATCACCTTTCTGGCTCCACTTGGGGAGTTAACGCACAAGGTCTGTCAAGGACCATGTCATGCTAAACAGGTCGTGCTAAACATGTCAGGACCAGGTCATGGTACACTCATGGCAACCCCTTTTCTCTGTTTCCCGGTCCTGTGTAATATCGCTCCACCTAAAATAAGACGAAGGGATACACTGATTAGGGAATATACTAAGATCTTATCTACTCCACAGCTTCCTATTCATGATTACCTACCCTAGAATAACGGCAGATTAAGGTGCCAAAAACCACCGCTGAGGATAGTCTCCCAATTGATGGACATGAACTTCACCATCCTCACCAACTTTTTGCTAGATGACCCGACCGTAGTGGTAGGTTGTATCTTCCACGGAAGCAGTGGACTTTCTTCAATCGTTTCCACACTGGAGTGGGAAGATGTAATTCTTTGAAATAACAATGGGGAATAAAAAAAGACCAGTCGTGCGATTGTAGAGCGGAATATCAATTGAGCACATAGTCGCAGAGTGCCCACTGAGTGATTTCCTTGAAGGCTTGATCGGCCTTTACAGCGCAAGTGAAGGTGGGATGCAATGGCTTAGCGCCCTGGATTTAGCTCTATGAAGAGAGATCAACAATTTTATTTTAGAGTTTAGATTTTTACATATATTTACGCAGGTGCTCTGCACCGTAGAATTTATTTTATTATTCTTAACATGGTGACTGGCTAAATTTGCCATACGATATATATGGTGTAACTTAATTGAAAATCAGGCTTAATTTACTACAATAACAACTAGTAGTTTAGTAGCGGAAGTAATGGGTTGAAAACTTAAACAATGTTTTAAAATTAAACATCATATTAAAACAATCAAGAAAGAAATACTTAACCTGTTCCCATTTTGTGTGTAATTAACATCTTTATCTAGAGCTGAATGCGGTTTAACCCCAAGCCACCAAATGTCACTGAGCTTCACAAGCCTTTTGACCTGAACATCGAGGTCGTGATTAAATATTTGTTCACCATGCGACTGTGACTTTGGTAATTGAAAGTTAAATTACGTAAATACTAAAAATATAAATAAAAAATCAATTTAAAGTTTGTTTTTGGGCGGGAAATGAATTGTGGATAAGACAAAGACAAACGTAACCGTTATATCAACTTTAATCTTTAACAATGGTTTACACAATTGTTATAACTTGGAATAAAGTTTAAAATTTTGATCCCTTGAATATTTTTGTATAAAAGAATTTTTAGAGTTAATTTAAAAAATGGTATAACCTGTAACCTTATATTTTAGGAGCTAATAGATAAAAGTACTAGTAGCAAGAAGTAATATTTTAAAAGGAATTAATGTATGTCGCTTCTTCACTCTATGCGTTACCGCCCCGTATCAAGAGGAATCCTCCAGTATTAATATCTCTTTACTATCAACTCATCAATAAACACGTCACCTGTAGTAGTGGCAAAATGGTGGTTTCTGGCAATGACGTCATTACTATGACGTCACCAACGACGCCACGAGTGACGCCACTGATGTCGTCATACGACATCACATAAGTGACGTTGCTGGTGTTGTCATTTTTTGTTACGTCACCGTGATGACATTACTGACTCAGATTCTTTACTGAAGTCACTGTAGTTAGATTCTCCATTACGTCTTGAACAACGAAGCGTGCAACAACTGAAACAAGGAATATGTATGTTCCGCCTCCGATCTTTGAAGAAGTTGCAGGAGAACAACGAAGATGCTAACACGCCTGCTGTGATATAGTGGATGTATTGGAGAGAAGGATGGAGCAAAGAAACTCAGAAGAAAACAGCTTAAGATTGCAAATGTATTGCTAACGTATGTCTACCAGTTGATGCTTATATTGATTGCGTTGATCCTCTTCACCGTGTACATGATTTTTCTTGGTGTCAGTCTTGAGTAGGCCTACAAATAAACGTGGAAATTAGCCCAGACGCCGAGTCTCAACATTGCATCTTAAGGTTTTTTTAAACCTCAAATGGTTGATATTGACCACGTTTGAACATTTCGAACCCCCTCCAATTACTTTACCCCCACCACATGCTCCTGGAAAACAACCATTTTCAAAATCTCCCATAGTTTGCCGCTTACCGTGCTAGCACTAACAACGATGAAGTGGGAACTGATAATCGAGGATGTGGAGCACCTCAAGGAAGTCTACGAAAAGTTGTTCAGTTTGATGACACACTGAGCGGAGATAAAAGACCAGGGATAAAAGTTAAAATGACAATGAAGTACGATTGCCCCTACATAAACGCTTGCGACAGAGCTGACGAAGTATCAAGACAGTATACAATCACTCCAACTACAACTACAAACTAAAAGCTAAGAGTCAGAAGAAGAAGAAGAAGCGTAGAATTTTTTAGCCTCTTCAACCTAATTTGAATGCCATTAAACACGTTTGAACAGGTTAGGTTTAAGGGATATTTCAAATGTACAAGATCTCAACGTCATCTGTACCGAGCGAATTGTTCAAGTCCCTTAGGTCAACTGTACGGCGAAATATCGCTTAATTTATACAAAATTATGTCTCCAAGATCATATAAAGTACGGTAAACTATCGTAAACTCTTGCGAGAATTTTCCAAGTCTCCAATCTGTACGGATAAATATCAGATTTTTGAGAAAAATTTCAAAGTCCCCTTTGTCATTTGTACGGTAACATATCGGAACATCTTGAGATATTTTTCAAAAGTCTCCAAGGTTATTTAGATACCCCACAACTCTGCCCGCCCCGCCATCGAGTACCTCGGATGCGCGGCGTCGCTGTGTCAGTCTGAAGAGAATGAAGAGGATCAATGCAGTTAATACAAGCATTAAAAGGTCGACATCCGTTAGCAGTTAGCAATACATTTGAAATCTTATGTTGTTAAATAATTACAAAGGAGTTTTTTGACGTATAAAATTAATCTATTTAAGTAATTATTTACTGTAACTGAGACGTTTTTAGCTTTTCATACTAATAGTTAAAATATTCTTTTGATCGAAATGCAGTTTGATCACGGTTGTTCGATATTAAGGATTTTTTAGAAATAATTAATTTATTTACATTAATAATGTAAATAAACTAACAAATATTTTGCTTTTCTTTACTAATATTTCTGTATGATTTGTTACATATTATTCCACCTTAATTTTTCTCCTATCTTCAATATTCCCTAACGAGTAGTAAAAAATCACGATAAATTACTCAGGTTTCCAGTTCAGTGCAACTTGATCTCTCGATTTGAATTGCATTATCTAATTGATACCGACAAGAGGCGGTTCACACACGAGGCTTTGGCCTTTGATTCGATGAGAGGTCTCCTTCGAGCCCTCATCACTTTGATTAAAACCCTTTTCTCCGAAAGTGAATACTGGATAACCACACCCACTTTAACTGAATTTAATCAATTAAATTTGATTTATTTCTTATTTCTATTATTTAAACCTAATACTTCATCTAATCTACTTTATTACGATTATGCAATGTGATTGAAAAGTCACTGGCGATTTTATATTTGGTATTCAATGTAAAATATACGTATTACATAGATAAACAAAAAAGCGAACGAAAAGTAGTTTAATACCAATAAATAAAGTTTTGTAAAAACATCAGACAACAACCGTGGTTGGCACATTGATGATATGATATTAATGCAAAATCTGGTATTCGTGGGGTATGGGTGAACATTTTATTAGTCTAGAATGTTTGAGAATCAGATGCAATTTAAATGATGGTGGAGATCATAAAACGGGTTAATATTTCATTATAAAATCATTTTATCTCTCCATTATTCACACTGCAAAACTGATTTTTAAACATTTTATATCAAGTACCAGGGGGACCGAGCTTAAGCTCGGTAAAATTATTGACTTTGTTCTCACACAAAGCTTGTTCGCTCCGCTCATTCGCCAAGCCGACGGGTGCTGCACTTTGGTATAATTGTCTTAAACTACAGGTTAAACATGTAACACATTGGTTTATATCTACAGTTATCAGCTGATTTTTGTTCAATTAATTGAATTTTTTACTATATGGAACATAGAGTATAAAAATTCTTTTAGATCGACTTTAAATTTCTCTTAGGCGAATTTTTGACCCCCAAAAGGCTTTTTTATTACTAATTTGATTTCAATGAAATTCTCAGGTTAGATTTTAAGTATTTTAAACTAGGTAATAAACTATAATCGAACAATTATTTTCAAGTATTAAAAAAGCTTATTTTCCGGAATTTTTGACAGAACTTTAGTTGTTTAGGCTACATGGTTTGACTAATTTAAATGTAGTTGCTATGATCAGTTTATTTCCCCCCATCGCAGCTGAGTTGTCGCTGTATGCTGAAAACAACATAACATAACCTTTTCTTGTTTATATTTGCTCGCCGTTATGTTACGTTTTTAAATAAAATTTAATTGATATTTTGACAGACCTGTTTGTTAAATTAAATAGATCAACATGTTTACTTGTTGAAGTTATAAATTATACCAAAAGATAGGCATGTTGATGTGGAATGAATTGATGTCGTACGGAATTATGCGATTAACTATAATTTATGGGATACAACTAATATCTATTTGGGAGAAAGATTTAAATTGAACAACTAATTTGAATGTGTTGTGCCATTGTAGCCTATGTCTCAGGTAACAAAATATGCATTAAGTGTTAAGTAAGCGTAATTCTACAATACTTACATTACTTGATTTTTATTAATTTTGATTAATTAATCATGGATTTTAAATTGTATTGTTTTTTTCGCTCTACAATCTATTTACCTTTAATATTGTAAGCATAATTATTATTAAGTTACTTGCTTGCTTTGAGGTCTTAGCTAAAATCATTCTTTGTATGTATTTATTTGTAGGCTAGGCCTAGGATGTACGCCGGTTGACTTCGGACGGTTAGATGACGTTCCACTCTTCACATTCGAGGAGATGGAAACCTCCGTTCTCTCCCTAAAGAGCAACAAGGCTCCTGACCCGGACGGGATTCCCAGCGAGGCTTTAAAGAAAGTATTTTCAATTAATGCTGACTTGTTGTTGAGAATGTACAACGCCTGTTTGGTAGAAGGGGTGTTTCCGGCTCCCTATGGAAAACCGCAAGACTTGTACTGATCAGCAAGGGCAAAGGTGATCCCGAGCTGTCGTCGTCCCACAGGCCTTTCTACACGTTGGACACGGCTGGGAAGCTGTTCGAGAAGCTGATCCGTTCCCGCCTGACCTCTGCCGTGGAAGCTGCCGGGGACTCATGCCCCCGTCAGTATGGCTTTAGAAAGGGACGGTCAACGATTGACGCTATCACCGAAGTCCATGGAGAACTGTGAAGAGAGTCGAGAGCCACAACCATATTCTCGCTGAGTAGTGCTTCTTGTTACGCTTATGTCAAGAATGCCTTTAACTCGGCGAGGTGGGTCGATATGTTGGATGCGCTTCGCAACACCTTTCGCGTTCCTGCATATCTGTTGCGACTCATTGAGGATTATCTCCGCTCTCAAAGCCTTATTTACGACACAAGGGACGGAACGTGGACGATGGAAGTTACTTCTGGTGCCGCGCAAGATTCAATACTCGGCCAGGATCTCTGGAATGTTGCCTATGACAGCCTCCTGAGGTCGGAGATGCCTGAGGAAACCACTTAAACCACTTTGGTTGGGTACGCCAATGATATCGCAGCTCTCATTGTCGCACGCAACGTTGAGCTGGCCCAACTAAAGTTGAACCGAGTCATGCGTGTGGTCAACACATGGATGTCCGATCACGGTCTCTCGCTTGCTCTCCGTAAGACGGAGATTGTGATCCTACGAAGAAGAGGATAGACACCGTCATTCTGTTCCGAGTGGGAAGGGAGGTGGTCCAATCAATTCGTGCTGTTAAGTACTTCGGGATTATGGTGGACACCAAGTTAAGCTGGAGGGATCAGATATTCCGTACGGCGGACAAGGCCGCTAAGGTAGTCACTTACCTTAGTAGGCTGATGGCCAATGTCGGGGTTCCACGATCCAGCAGAAGACGTTTGTTGATGTCCGCGGTTCAGTTCGTGCTTCTTTATGAAGCAGAGGTGTGGGCAGACGCTCTCGATAAAGAGTAGTACAGGTTGCGACTCGCTCGGGTTCAACGTTGAGCGGCCCTCGGGGTGTGTTCCGCCTACCGGACAGTGTCCGAGCCTGCCGTCCTGGTGGTCGCCGGAGTTATCCCTGTCAAGCTCTTGGCAGGAGAGAGGAAGGCAATTTATCAGAGACAAGTCGAGATTGTCAAGGACACGGCAAGAACAGCAGAGCGCTCCCGAACCTTCCAGCAGTGGCAACACAGCTGGGAGCACGACACCCGAGGACGATGGACTGCGAGACTTATCAAGCACGTCCAACCATGGGTGGAACGGCTACCAATTCTTTATTTATTGCTCGGGCGTTCCCGACGATGCGGAACACACATTCTTCTGCTGCCCCCGTTGGGAAGGGTCCCGCCTGAAGGCCACACAAATTTTTGGTGCATTTTCGGTGGACTCGGTCTGCCAAAAGATCTTGGAGGATGAGGGCAACTGGGATTGTTTATCACAGTTCGTGCGGGGCATCCTCCTGGAAAAGAAACATGATCTGGACCGCGAAGTGGCCCAGATCCCTTGATCGAGTGGCTGGATAAGGAGTGAGCCCCACGGGCATAAGCCAAATTTAGGCCTACCCCTACGTAATATGATAAACAACTCCAGGTTAGAATCCTAAAGAGTAGAGGCGAGGTTTTTTAGTGGGTAAACCCGTTTTTAGGGGAGTCCCACACTACAGGCTTGCCACCTGTGTGCGTAATGCATTTTTCTTACCTCTCCCTCAAAAAAAAAAAGCTTCACCTAATAACTCAAAAAGTGAGTAAAAAATTCTTGTACGGGACGGACATCGGAGCGTATTCCTAGTAAAATCTCCATAAGGATAACATGGATACTTTTAATGGCTCTAGCGCGAAAACCGGGTTTTTTACAGCTATGGGACCAGCTACAATCGATTTCTGGTAGCCAAATCCCCCATATTCAATCAAAAAATCAAAAATCCTTGGAGAGAAAAAAAACTTTGCCCGGACAAACGGAGCTTGTTTTAGAGTATAAGATATATATTAATGTTTCACTCTTACCGCCCAAATACCAGATTTTTTATCAATTGCACATAATTAATTCAACCCTGGTTGTTTTTTTATTAAAGAAATCCTAATAATCATAAGTCTTATTAAATTATGTTTCATTTGCTATTTTGTTTATCTATTTGAGAAGAAAAATAATAGATTCTATATAATAATGAAAATTGTCAGTGACTTTTCAAAGTCCCCTGGATGACTTTTACAGATGTACAAAATTCTGTAAGCCAAATTTTTGTGACAAATTGTGAGCATTTTGCAAATCACAGGATGATGGGAGGAATCTTAAGTTAGAAGTCTCGATCCCATGCACGAGGGAAAAATATCGGGGTGTCCATAAAACTTAACAGGAAAAGTAACGTTTAACATCCTCCTTATAAATAGCATGGGAATTTGAAAAATGTCTGTTTTTAAGGTTTTTTTACCTTAGAACATGTGTTTTGCTTTAATATTAAAACTAGAGCAAGGTGATAACAATTTGTATTTAAGATGATTTGTAAAGATGATCTATTAATGTTTACTAGAGATCGTCCACAAGTCGGAATTCGACCAAAAGTACAGTTGATCTTGATCCAATTAGTTTTTAAATGTTTTATAACCGAAACATCTGTTCTTCCTGATTTGCTAGCATTTGTTATTACAACAGCTGTCTTATGATTCAAACCATTATCATTCTCCCATAAGATTAACTTTGAAAGCCTGTAGGGCCTAGTTCTGGGGGTGGATGGGAATTATAATGCGATTCTGCTCATCTACAGCACAATACTTTTCTAACGGTATTACCTTTCTGCGCCGATTTCCCCTACGATGCACAGAAGCTGAGAAAAAAGGAGGAAAAGAAACATGCTTGCCTATTAATATATGGATGATAATAATATAATGTTTATAATGTTTATAAGATAATCTAATAACCTAGACTGGTCATACTATAATAACAAGTTTTTTTGGCGTTGTTTGATTAAAAACCCTACTACAACCTTCACGAACTTTACAAACTTTTACAAATTGACTGCAGATATTTACTTGGTCATTTAAAAAGTAATAAAAAAGTAAGAGTATAAAACTGACTGATTTATTAATCAAGCGTTTATGCAAATAATAATCGACGTTTGATCGTGGAAGGAACGCAAAGGAACGATGAACATTTCCAAACTTTACAACCAAATTTAAAATAACATGACATGTTCTCCATGAAAAGTATGGCGATTAAAATGGCTACACAAAAACACGTGTTTTGAATACGAGAGTAGAATCAGTTAGTGAAGATCTAGGTTCTAGATTTTCAGATCTAGGTTCCAGATCTAGTGGTTCAAAAATTTTTAAAGCTAAAAATAGAAAATTTTACAGAAGTGAAAATATTCATTCAACAAATAGACAAACACGACAGTAAATATGAGCATGATGAACATTATTGAAAGTGTACTAGCTCTGAAATGGGTTGTGAGCATCACTCACGGTTTTTTCATTGCCACTTTTCTACTTTATGTTAATAAGCCGTTATAGCTCAAGGAATATTTATTTCAAAAATTTATTTTCCATAGCTCGATGTGGGTATAACAATACAGACAAAATGGAGCATTCATAATTGATATCTTAATAGTACAGGATTGTAAAGAGGTTTTTGTAGGTATATGGTAAATAGATCTATACAAACGATATTGCTCTAATATTATAAGTAAAAATTCAATCTTCTGGAAGATTTTGTAGTGAAGTACTGGTGAACCCCTATGATCAATACTATTTTAATTTTATGATTAATGACTTTTGCTCCTGTAAGACTCTAGTAAATAATGTTTTTGCAAGGCGATAGGTAAACCTTACCACGGATTTTTAAAGAAAATGTTCATGGTGTGTGATTTTAAATTATTTTTCATTGGCATTCATGTGGCTGTCTAACTGAAGTAACTTTTAAATTAATGATCGTGTTCATTATGAGGGAAATATGATAAAAACAGTAGACATAATCAATTAGTATCATGCCAAGTTCGGGAGTCTACTGCCTGTTGTTACTAAAAAACATTACATAAGAAAAAGAGTTATGGCATAATTATACCAAACCACCATTAGTTATGAAGATAGTACACAATTTATACCATCTAATATATCTAAAAAGTATACCATGGTTATAAAATTTATGTCATATTTACAAAGTTTACTGTTTTTATGTCCCTTTAATTGTGGTCTACGATTAATTAGAGGACGCACATCCGTAAGTTTACAAATCTACATAGTTTACGGTACCACAATTTACAAATCAATATTTTGGAGTTCTGACAGTCCTTTTTTTAAAACTAAGATATTATTTTACTAAACGTTATGAAATTAAAATGATGTCACTAACATAAGTGCATATCTAATTACAGTAATTGCTAATAATTTTACTAAATAATGTTTCACAATAAATACATAAAAAATAACTAGTCAATTATATGTCAACAGCTTCATGGCTACTTTTTGTCAATCAACAGAAGAAGAAAGTATAGTTTAGAAGACTAGCTTGTTGTAATTCTATATCATTACTTTAAATAATTAGTCAATTTACAATGATGGGTGCCGGGGATTTGTCATGAGTCTCACTACTGCGGCAGTGCGCATCCACAGCATACATGATATAACAAAAAATCAATATATATGTTTTATTGACTATCCTTGTAATGTAAGTACAGAATCAGAATTAAAATCAAACAGTAAATGAATATAGCAGGGCTTATTGAATCGAAGGATTAAAAATTCCAGTAAAGTATGAATTGTATAGTTTTTATTGTGTCCCAAAGCCATGGGTCCACCCAGCCCCAGCATAACATCCTGCATCCACACATCCATTAGGCCTTGCTGGTAGCTAGCAATGAAATCATTTCGTAAAGGAGAAAAGTTGTATTAAAAAGAGGAAATAAAAACTAGAGGATGTCTAAAGAAGTCAGGAGTATGAAAATGTTTAAATTGTTAAGAGTAGTGGAACAAATATTTTTAATTTATAAAGTACTAGCTGTTGCCTGTCACGGCTTAGCCCGTGATTGAATTTATTTTATAGGTAATAAAAACTTTTTAAAGAGCAACGAAATCTACTTCCTTAAGAATGACATTGAAACAATGAAGTAGTGTGAGTGGATCTCTGAAGGAATTTCACAAAACCTGTTCTTAGTGAGAAAAGTAGAAAAGGCCCCGAGAACCTATGAGCAAATAGGAACGACCATATCAAATTTCAACCCCGTAGGCTCTACAGTCATATTGCAGTCATGTGGGGTGGAGCCCTAAAGAACATAAAACACTACATTTGCAAAACTGTTTCTTAGTGAACACCTATGAGCAAAGAGGAACGTCCATGCCAAATTTAAAACACGTTGGCCCTTGATTAATTTTGTAGTTAGGTGGGGTTGAGCCCTAAAGAACTTCAAAAACTATATTTACAAAACCATTTTGTAGTGACCACCTTGTCACACACCAAACGTACATCCACGTGTAAGATACGTGTTACATCCACGTTAAACTTATACCCCCTAGAATCTATGGTAATCTTGAGGTTCTATGGGATGGAGCCCTAAAGGAAATTTGAAAAATAATTTCTTAGTAAGTAACTATGAGCAAAGAGGAACATCCGATTCAAATTTAAACCCCGGAGGCCCAAAAGTAATTTTAAAGTCATGTGGGGCGGAGCCCTAGAGAACTTCGAAAACTGTATTTTAAAAACTGTTTCTTAGTGAGCACCCATGAGCAAAGAGAAACGTCCATGTCAAATATCGACCCTGGAGGCCCTGAAGTAATTTTTAAGTCATGTGGGGCGGAGCCATAAAAACTTCGAAAACTGTATTTGCAAAACCGTTTCTTGGTGAGCACCCATGAGCAAAGAGAAATGTCCATGACAAATATCGACCCCGGAGGCCCTGAAGTAATTTTGAAGTCATGTTTGGCGGAGCCCTAAAGAACTTCGAAAACTGTATTTGCAAAACCGTTTCTTAGTGAGCACCCATGAGCAAAGAGAAACGTCCAGGTCAAATATCGACCCCGGAGGCCCTGAAGTAATTTTGAAGTAATGTTTGGCGGAGCCCTGAAGAACTTCAAAAACTATATTTGCAAAACCGTTTCTTAAGGAGCATCCATGACCAAACCAAACGTCCATGGCAATTGTCAACCCCGGAGGCCCTAAAGTAATTCTGAAGTCCAGTGGGGCGGAGCCCTAAAGTGCTTCAAAAACTATATTTTCAAAACAGTTTTTTAATAAGTATCTATAAGCAAAGACAATCGTCCATTTCAAATTTCAACACGTAGGCTATACAGTAATTGTGAGCTTCTGTGGGGCGGAGCCCTAAAGGGAATGTTGAAAGCAATTATTTATTTATTTTTGAGCTCCTAAGAAAAAAGAGATCACTCCAAATTTCACCGTGCAGGTTTCCTAATTTGTATTTAAAATTGGCCATGCGGATCACGTTATGAAATTTCGAAGGCCTGTGGGGCGGAGCCCTGAAGGAATTTTGTTAAAACATTTCTTAGTGAGCACCTAAGAGGCAAGATGAACCTGTGTTTAAAGTTTCAAGTAAATACGTTTGGTAGTTCCTGAGATTTCATGAGTCAGTCAGTAATCACTCCCCGTCAGGTTTAGCTTGGTCGCTAAGCTCACTCACCGCAACCATTGCCGCAACTATCCTCTATTTTTTATTATAAGGCACGCCACATAAGTTGACGAATGGCCAAAAACAGCTGGGACGGGCGAGGGGAGGAGAGGGGGTACTTTTCCAAAAACATCGAGCTTACGTTACATGCAAATTTTTATAGAACAGCTGATTATCTAATCATTTTAACTGAATAGTAGTGAAAGTTCATTCTTCAAGTTACGTGGCGAGGGTTATACCAATCTTCCCCCAATATTTTAAATGAGAACAGCTGTTTACAAAATTAATATTACTTAATGTAATCATATGTTCCAATACAAAAATGTTGCTTCCATAAGAATAACATGGTAACTTTGAAGACGTGTGGGTCGGGGCCCTGGAGGAATTTTGCATTTCCTTTCTTAGTGAGCACCTAGGAGGCAAGACGAACCTATTTTCAAAGTTTCAAGTAAATCCGTTTGGTAGTTCCTGAGATTTCGTGATGAGTCAGTGAGTGGGCTTTCGCTTATATATATAGAAGATTACATAAAAAAATTAGTAAGTAAGTAAATATTCAATATGATTGGGAGCCATAAGGTATATGTAGAAGATCAATTTTCAATTTTGGGTTCCAGGTATACTAATACTTCATCCTAGCCGATCTTCATCAACACTGAAATAAAGACTTTGACAATTCTATAACTGAAAATATCAAATTACAGTAATATTCTTTTCCTAACAAAAAAGCTTGTTCTTTTGAAAAAAAAAAAAAAACTTGTGATACATCAAAATACCTATGAACATAAATAATATCAATGAGGTATTAGTTGTTATAAAAGATAAAACCCATCTTTTAGTTATATAAATATATTACGTTATATTTATTAGAACTTTCCGTATACATAAAAGTTAAACTTTAATTGGCAAATCAAACATGGATCATCTTTAGTGCAAGCATGTATTGATCTTATTGGATATTTGGATTTTTCATGTTCCGGAGGAAAGATAAATGTTAATATTTCATAAGTTGCAATCTGTTACAATGTATAGAGAGTGGTTTGTTTTCCAATTCTTTCATATCGGTACATTTATTTTCCCATCTCTTTTGGCAGATAAGGATTTTGTTTTCAATTGCAATCTTTTCAGCTTGGACGAACTCCAGAAACCTACTCAGAAGATTCTCTTTTTGTTAAGAATATATTAGTTTCTCTATGAGATAACTATAGTTAAAATTTGATCTTAAACGCTAAAGCAGATAACTCTTTAAGTAGTCCACCTTTTATATCAGTAAAGTAACCATACATCTATCACTAAGACTGAAAATCTTTATATTATCTGAGAATAATAGTTACGTTTAAAAAATACTTTTAAACTATTGATTCACCTTAGGCGTTAAAGATTCTTGAGATAGTCGTCGAATTCATTCTCCGTTATCTCTGATACTCTCTAGCACTTTACAACCAATGCGTTATCTTGAACAATTATTACAAGACTCGATCACGACAGTTACAGCTATGAATAAAACGCAAAAGAACGATAGCACGATAGTTAACGTCTTTAGCGAGATATTACTGAAGATTTGTTTTTCGATTTACTGACTTATCTGCCCACGCTAAAATCATAACCAACGAAAGTCAGCGACGGTCGGGAGTGCAGTGCAGCGTACGGCCCACCACAGCAGCTGATGGCTCCACCCTGCCCCCCCAGCGGCAGAGGAGCACTTTCTCTCCCATCTGACGCTCCCAACGCTCTCTTATCATCGTGCGATGGTGGTGTAATGGTCAGCATAGTTGCCTTCCAAGCAGTTGATCCGGGTTCGATTCCCGGCCATCGCACTCGATTTTTTTCACATGAAATAATACTTTTACATTAGTAAATAATAATATACCTCAAAACCACTACAGTTTAAAGAGCACATCGTGGGTTGCTATTGTAACATGATGTTGCTACTATTAAGCAAAAAACACAGTTTATAAAATATTAAAACAAAAAATTTAAATTAAATAAATTTTTAAAGAAGTGTAATTGTTTTGGGAGGGGGAGGGGGGATTAAGGAAAAATGCCCTAAAATATACGCAAAAGAAATTTAACTTATGGGAACATATCACATACAGTGAGATAGGCCATAAAGTTTTGGAACGGCATAGTAATTTATTGAAACTTTTTACATGTATATGTTTAATGTAAATAAACTTTTGAGATAAAGGTAGGGTTTTTACTTCTCCAGATAAACTTGGGGTTTGGCCCTTTAGGAGCCAATAGCCTAAAGAGAGTAAAATTAATATGTTGGATGTAAGCTTGGGTCAAATTAAAGGTTTCTGTCAGTGGGGAAAAATGCCTAAAATCCGACTTTTAAAGGATGGCTGAGTCAAAAATGTCAGTTGACCAAAATTTGCATAACAATCATAGTATTGCCGAAATAAAATATGAAATCACTCACATTAACTCGGTTTTTTTAGATCTAGTTGTTTATCACAGTGCGTACAAGGCATCCTCCTTAGAAAAAAGACTGATCTGGACCGCTTGGCGGCTCAGATCCCCTGACCGTGCGGCTTGTTAATGGGCTTAGGTTAATTTAGGCTTAGCCTGATGTAATGTGACAAACAATTCGAGGCTAGATTCCTAAAGAGTGGAGGAGGTCTAGTGGGTATACCCGTTTTTTAGGGGAGTCCCACACTACAGGCTGGCCCCCTGTGTGCGTAATGCATTTTTCCTTCCTCTCCCTCAAATAAATAAATAAATAATAATACAGCTAAAATTACAATAACAAACTTATTTTATTTATTCATTCCATTGTATAGTTTTTTATTTCAAAAATTGTTCACTAAACAATGTTACTAAGAAAACTTGTACACGTTTCACTAATGACTTGATATATGTGAGGTCCGTATCTGTTGCTGGTGGTTAGGGGGAAGGGCTGTCAGTTCCAGCTGTAAGTTTTAATTACCAGCACCCCTAGAATGGTGGTGGGGAGTTGTTGGGGGGGGGGACGGGTCAAAGAGAGTGTAAGGGTGTGGGGTGGAAGGGGTGTAAAGGGGGGCATTGTTAATCGTCCGGACTACTCCTGGTTATTGTATGGACAAAGTTTTAAAGTGCAATAGAGTCTAGTTTAAGGCAGATGTGATTGTCTATTAAATTTTGTAAAATATCTCAGTTATTATATTGTTTTTGTTTTAATTTTTTAATTCTATAATCATTTTGTAATAGATCATTATGTCCATTAATTTGTCTCATAATACTAATTAATTTTGACCGAATTTGAATCAATCTACAAATCTTAACAAAAAACTGAGGTTAATTATTTATTTGAAGTTGACTATCTACAGACGTGTATAACTTAGCTCAAATAAGATTTTTGAAGGCAATATAATTAATTGCGTTAAAATGAAGGTATATAAGATAAAAATGTGAATGTTATTTATTATAATGTAAAACACTAATCTCACACGTTAACAGTGTTCAAGGCGATTCGTAATATGATTTGAAAGGAATCCCCTTTCTTTGGAAAAATACTAAGGCTTTAGTCTTGTAGTAAAGTGTAAGATAATTTTAGTAGATATATGATTGAAATCACGAAATCGTTCATCACGTCGTATTACATGAACAGTGTATATTTTTATACGGATTCGTTCAACTCAAAAATAATAAAAATTATGTAAAATAATTTCTCTTAATATTTTAAAACCAGTGATCTTAAAATATTCCAGTACTTCCCAAACTAAAACGATTAAATTTTTTACGTAATAATATGAGAGTGTCAAAATGGCAGCCAAACAATTTTTATTGGCTAAGAATAAATAGTACAACCTACACCAAACGAAATTGTAATTAAATGACTTTTTCCAAAGAAGAGAACTCGTTCTAAGGCGGAGATAAACATAATTTGCGCCTAAGCAAACTGCATTTCCTTCCAAGCATTAAATCCAACGAGATTGGATTTGCAATGGTTGCTCAAGTTAATTTATTTATTAGTCACTAATCTAAATCCACACAAACTCAACAAAACAAATTAATATATACTGTAAATTCGGTTTTGTGGTATGAATATATTTCATTATATCATTATGACTAACTTTTTTGGTTTGAATTACAATAAACCAGTTAATGTTTTTGATATTTTACGCAAAGAATCAAAAGACACTTTTCATATAGATTCGCATTTCATGGTGTGTTATGTGCTTACTTACAAACCTTATTAATGTAGATACAGGTACTGTACAATGGTACATGCGTTGAAAAGTTGATGCTCAGTGTTTCAGCAGGGACAGGGATGGGGTACGCAGAAAAATTAAAATTAATACAGATTGTAAGCTTTTATAAGTTGCGTTCAATATAATATACTTATGTAGTTTATTGTAGATATTTTATTTCAATTTGAAAAATTGCCTCCTCGTATTGCTGAATAGTTTGAAGAAAAAAATTCTGTTCATCAGTGCCTAATATACACAATGAAAACTTTTTGAATCATTTCATGATGTTGTGAAATATACTACAGAGTTATAAAACTGATACCAGAAAACAACTTTCAATGCACCATAAAATTAGATATTCGTCTTTTTTATTTATTTTTTATTTTTTTGCTCGAAATCTATCAATTTTTTTTTTCAAGAAATCCAAATTTTAGAATTTTTTTGGGAATAACTGATGTCCAAGAACTCATGACTCATAAAAGAGATTTGATACCTAAAGTAGGCCGATCCTTACTTATCGTGCTAAAATGATTATTCATATCGAACATGTTATTTATATACGACACAATAAATAGTTAATCTAACAACATGTTCTGAATTACTGACGGCTGTTGTTTTTACCAATACTTTAAGCGAAATTTAAACTTTCCTCTTGCGTTATTTAAGTGACTATCATTAAATCTTTCAATTGTATTTAGAAAAATCCAATTTTGCTACTGCATTCTTTAGTATTTGCTGCAACAGACATAAACGTTTTGAGTTGTGTATTAAGAGTATTAGTTCAGAGTAAAAGGTTCAGTACTGAATTGGTTTCAGTTTTCTCAAATCACCTTGTTCATTACCAAGCATTTTTCAAGAAAATACAACATACGTCCATTCGGTTAACTATTTATAACACATTTCTCATGTGTATCACCTTTAATTAAGATGTTAAAATGAAATTTTAGCTTCGTTAAGGTTTTAAGAGATTATAAAAACTTTACCAATAAAAAATAAAGTATCTTACAGATACAATTTTTTGTCACTTAAAATGCATTAACGGAAGTAAAAAAAGCAATAGAAAGTTATTTTTTTATAAATAAAAGTAATACAATTTTCTTGATTAAAAATCCAAAACATCTTAAGCAATACCCTGTTTTACAGATAAATCTTCGATAAATCTTTAGTTACGATAGTAGGAGGGAAGATTTCAAGCCTTAGGGGATGAATTAAAACTGAGCTCTCGCTGTTTCAAACTTTACCATACAATAACTAAGCGAGAGTCTGAATGTTTTAACAATCTTCCATCCCCTCTCCACTCTTAACCAACCCTCCCCCCGTCACTCCTTTCCCGAATCAGTAATTAAAAACAATCATTGGAAATGACAGCTTTGCAAAACACGATACGACAAACACTGAACAGAATCTACTGTGGAAATGAGTAAACATTTGAAGCAATATTTATTTTCAATATAAATCAATTATTGTTTTTAAAAAATTTTTTTAACTATATTTATTTTTAATAAGCATATGTTATTTTATCAGATACAAACATTGCCTTAAATGCTTCAATTTGTGCGTAGCGTTCAGTTTATAGATTCAATGAAGGTATTTCAAAGTTTCGTTTCGTGTTACCTAAACGAGATACATCACATTGGGCTACCATTCATGTTTATGAACACCTGTTGATTAAAACTTAAAGAAGTAGACTACCCTCTATCTCTTTTCCTCGGAGGCGACGTTTTTCCTACATTTCCAGGTGATATTTCTGTTATCTCGTAGGAGAATGACCTGTTAATACACTGTTTATCTCAAGACAAGGCAATAGTGCCGGGCGCACCGTTAGTAGGCCTATGCTTCGAGTGTTTATTGATTCCTCATTTAGATTTGGTTTCCAGAAGTGGTAAGTAATATAAATTACTAATATTTCATTCTACTCTGTAATTCTGCAATAATATCTATCATTATATTAAATAATGTCCATCAATATACAGTATTACAGTAAAATAAATCTATTTAATTACGAATGGAATGTTTTACTTTTTTGAAATTTAAAAGCTGATTCACCAAACTCTGAACTTTACAAAGAAATTAATTCTCATAATACTCTTTAAATAGTTTTTTTTATTAATTGAGAGCAATTAAATGTACTCTACACTATAGCCGGTGATGTACTATCATAGTTCTATGACATCGTTTTTTTTATTATATATCTTTAATAAAAAATATTACAGTGTAATGGGCCAAATATTTATAATAGTTCATCATGATCATAAGTCTATTATCATTTATACCGCTATGGAAAACATTTTTTATATTGATTTTACAAACAATATACTAATTGTAATCATAAAACTGTAAAATAATAAAAACAAACAAAATGTTTGATAATAGATATACTCGTATGTAATGGAAATATGATGGTGTAATCCCCGCCTAATGGAATTTTTTTGCTGTGATTAGCTGTTGTGACATGATATAATTGATGAGTTGTATATTATAACAAGAATGTCCAAGAAAGATTTTTAGGGAATGGAAAGCTAATACAGGGGTTTTGAAAAGTTTGGAAACAGCTTGATAGTTTTATTAATAATTTAGGTAGAAGTTTAAAACAGAGAATGTATTTTGAGGGCTAAAAACTTATTTTTCATCACACTACATTGATATCACCTGTTTTCGACTCTCACTTCTACCAACGAAACACCTGTTTTGCCGACCTAGGCCGGCAAAATTTTCCAGCCTAGGGCGGTAATGGAAACGGTAGCAGAGAAATCTAGAATATTAGAAGGTATTTAACAACAACAACAAATAACAAATCAGTGACGTAGTTAGTAGTTCAGCTGATAGCAACTGTTAAATATATATGACGTAGATGGGAAAATAGTGCTTTTCCCTTGGAATCAGCTGTAGTCACTTACCGTTAGAGTATTAGTTTTGGTGGCCTTACCTGATGTGAAGTGGTTGCGTAGCAACCAGAAACTCAAGCAATACATCTCATTAGGTTAGTTGAAGTTGAGGTTATGTTTTGTTTCTTATGAACAAAAAATTAATTTTTTCACTTGTTTAGACTTTATTGAATTGTGTAGTGTGATGAAAAATATCGTTCATAACTCGGGCCGAAAGCCTTTTGCTAACCCTAGTCCGTTTCAAGTTTTCGACTTCGTCTCGAACTTGGAACACGATCTCGGGGCCGGCAAAACGCCACTTTCGGCCATTGTGACGAAATATACTATATTAACTTTATAACTTAGTGTTCAAGTATGATGGTAGTCGGCCCATGTGGAGTTAGTAAAGAAATCTTAAATATAAGCATAGGCTCATATGTACATCAAATTAAAGGTCTCATTTATTAAAGCACAATGCCGTAAACCGACCAAAATGCATGACCGAGCCTTAAATGGCAGGCTATCAAACTTCTCATTGAAAGCACTCTGTTGAAATTTAACAATTCAATAACTTAGGACCTGTTGATGTCCATTTTATGCCATATTACTTAGAAAGTGAAGACCTTAAAAATGATATACAACATGACTAATATGGCCAAAATAGCCAATGAATTTTCCTTTAAAACTTCAGGGACATCCAATAGTGGGAATTTTCATCACTTCCTGGAAAGATTCATCGGCCTATGTCATAAAGTTATTTACTTTCTTAGTAAAATGCAATAAATTCGACCACAAAAGGTCTAGTATGTGTGAAGTTTTTCAATTTTCAAGTTTCAGAAATGTGATTTCTATAAATTTGATTGCTTGCCATTTAAGGCTCGGCCATCCATTTGCGGCCGGGTTTACGGCATTGTGCTTTACTAAATGAGACTATTAATTAATTTGATGCACATATTAACCGTTGCTTATATTAATTATTTTTTCTGACTCCACATGGTATGACCCTCATTAGACTTAGACATTTAATCACTTAGATCACTACTAACGTTAATAAATAGGTTTTTGGCCCTCAAATATATTCTCATAATTTTACAATTTTTATTTAAATTATTAATCAAAATATCAAGCTGTTTCCAGACTTTTCACCATCTCTGCGTGAACAAGAAAGTCAAGAAAAAAATTGACCGATAAAAATCCATGAACCCACAAAATGAGTTTTAAATCTCTCTATTACAACACAATAGAGAAAATATACAATACAATTAATTGGTTTACATATTCGTCAGCTTACAGTTTTAACTAATTAAATAAAACTCTACGTTGACTGCACATGAATTACATCAGAAACTCCAGAAAGGATTATTAAATTAATTATAATAATTAAACATTTATATCAGGCTGGAGTCGGAAATTAAATGAAAACTAAATTAATAGTGGTTTATGCAATGATTGTATTGTGAAGACCTTTAAGCTACGAATGAGATGAAAATATCTTACGATTTGCATTCCTAACTTATCTACAAAAAACATAAATTTGGCAAATCATTGTAAATATTGTAATTCTGTAAATAAAGTAATAAAAGTGTGGCAAATTTATAGTTCATAGGAGCTCACCCATCCAAAACATAACAACGTTCGTAGATAATACAGTAAAAAATTCACAATTTTAAGACAAATTTAACGACACTGTTCATTACTTTACTTAAAAATTATCAACTTTAATTTTGATTTCAACATACAATATTTTCATATGAAGATATACAGTGTGGTTGAAAAGTCCCGGAACGGTAAAATATATTTTTTTTACCATTATAGATAAAGTAATGAGACTTGGTATATCAATAATAGCCTTAAATGTGTACTCTTTTAAGCTATTATCACTTTTTATCCCTTAAGAGTCAGTCATCTTCACCTTTTTGGGCTAGTAGCGTAGTCGGCTATGTTAACCATAGGGATTTTGGGCAAAACATGGTATTTTATTCCCCTGTTTCGGACGCCGTTTTCTACCAATTTCCCTTAAACATAGTAATGGTTTAGTTGAATAGTTACATTAGGACACTCTTACCTTGAAATTTTAAAAATAATAGAATATTACTCTCAGTGTCGTCGTAAAGTAACTAAATTTTCCTTACTTTTAAGATTTTCCTAACTAATATAATTTATTTTCAATGATATATCAGGTATGAGGGACTTAGAAAGTCCAATACTCAACAAGTAAACATATATTTTACCAGTAAATATCCAAAAAAACACCGTCCGAAACAAGGGAATGCGGTGGCATGTTTTCAGTGTTTTTACAAGGATGAAGATGACTCTTGAGGGGGACTTCCCACGAGGAGTCTGACATAATTCTTAAATGGTAACATAGGTCTTCTAATAAGAGATATAAATGAAATCTTCAGCATTTTATCTTTATCTCCATCTCTTTAAGACGCCGATACCATATCTATGATAAAACGTTAGTTGTCCATTTTCTACCACAAATCCGTGACAGAACTACTTAGGAACTTAGGCCTACATTAACCAACGTATTTACAGGGAAGAGAAGATGTAATTAACTGCCTGATACTTTCCATTTTATTTGATTAAATATGTATTGTTGAAATTGTTTTTCAATGTCAAATTTTAAATTGGTTTTACTAATAGTAACACATTTTGAGAAATTTTATAATTAAAGCTTTTTAACTGGTCACAAAGTTTTGCGGTTATGTAACCTGCTAAGATTTGTATTTGTATCAAATTTTAAATTTATATTCGAAATTATACTTCATTTAGAAAAACAGCCATGTTGACGATAGGGTCACACGTTATTATGTGATTCGACCAACCACCACCTTAACTACACACGGATTCTTAAGTTTTAAGATAGACACCCCTACTTAAATGACAGATCCTGTCATCATTAATGAAAATGAGTATCAATTCCGTGATCACCGAAGCTCAGAGTAAAGTTAAGGTAAATTCAATATTCGCGGCTTATTCACCAAAGTAATTTAGAACTAAAAATTAGTTTGATTCGTCAATTATCTCAAACATTAATTTTCCATTTTCTACCACTTAAAATACATGATAAAACTGCTTAGAAAATTAAATAAATTAGGAGTTGCCTCATTATTTGATAATCAATGCCACTTTTGATTAAATTAATGACTTTATACAGTCTGATAATTAAGTTTCGCACTACTTAAGTTATCGATGATTTTCTTTTTTTAATTTCACCCTCAAGACGATTGGTATTGCATTGTAGAATTGAAAATGTTAGTGGGCGTTAATCTCAAACTGGATAACGATGACAATATTCATGTGTTAATCAATATTTCTTAACTTTTCTTACCTATGAAAGTGTCTCTGCTAGTGAATTCTCAGTTGAAAATTTTCACTCAATGTCAGTAATGTGACAACATACAGTTTAACATTTATTTGCTGTCATATCTTGGCGTCACAACCTCTAGCTGTGAAGTATGTGTGAGTGTGATAACCCCTTACGACTGCACGGTCGTGGATCAGTGACCCCATAATTTACTCTCTCATCCGAACAGTTACACCGGTTAATTGAGCAGCATTATCTACCGGTCCAGCCGTGAGATCCCGCCGAGTTCATTGTTATGATCAGCTGGCTGATATCAGCTGTTCGCTGTGATAACCGCGGGAACAAACAGCTGTTCAACCGGTCACGTGGTGTAACGTTGTGAAGTGGTGAAGTGGAGCATACGGTTAATGCAACTCGATTTACATTTGGAATTGAAATTAAAGAACATTTCTTCTTTTATATATGTGGTATATTTATGTCTAAAATTACAAAATTAAATAAATTTTTATGGGAATGAATTTTTTTTTTGTCGACAATATTATTTTAAAAGTTTCCAACTGTTAATTAATAGGGATAATACTCCTGGACTCCAACTTAAAATTTATTTTATGTAAAAGTTCCTGATAAAATTTTAAGTAACTGTTGTGACTGCTAATGTACAACTATATTTTAAACTTAATACATTAATGTGAATCGCGTGACTAATGACACAATATACCATTAATTTTGGCATTAGTTTGTTTATATCGTGTAAGAAATTTTTAATTTTGTAGCAGAAAAAATTATAATTTGCAACTAGACATATTTCTGTATTCCAAACCAAACTACCAAAATCCAAACAATCATCAAGTGCCCAGCTAACCAAACTAAACTTAACTGATTCAGTTCATGTTCAAAAACATTCGCTGTGTATAAAGCGTTTTGGTGTAAGAAAGTTAATACGTACAAAAAGCTCCGTTTAAACCTTACAAACGATTTTATGTAAAACGTTATGTAAAAATTGTATAAAGCCAGTCAATTAGCGGGTTTTTGTTGTGTTTTTTATGAATCAAGGTTAAAGAAACTTAAAATGTAGGGAAAAATTATATTATTGTAAAACAAATGTCGACAGAAGAGCTACTTATGGAATATGTCTTCACATGGCCTCCCTCTTAAATCTGTCACGTGAAGATCTCTAAAACCAAATGGAGCATGGGCATTGTTGGAATGTTTTCTCTTTGTTACAAAAATCTTGGTTCTTTCATTTACACTTGTATTTTTGAAACTGTACTTGTCTACATTATAGATCTGCAAAGCTTAACCAATTTGTCACATTTGAGTGTTTTAACATGGAAAATGACCGAGAATTAGGAACATCCAGTGATTTTAAACACGTGATTAAAATTATTTATGCCAATCTGATGCTGTAAAAACGTTGGCTCTAAATGTAAAGAAGAATGGGTTTTATGTAGAACCAGCATAGGGAGGTGCAGTAAATTGCAGAATTGTAAACCTTAAAGAATTTATTTCTAGCTGGTTAACAAACTCTCAAATCAAAATATTTCCTGTTAAAGATTGCTTAATAATATGACTGATTTTAACTGGCGGGGATATTTTAAACATTGGCCGTGAAACATCCTAATGTCACGGTCTTGAGGAGCAGTCACGTTTAGTTAATTATGGCTGACGCTGGCGGGAGAGAAGCAAGGACGGTAGAGATCCTGCTACAGAGCACAGAGTGGGAAACGGTTTGAGGATCTCATTAGAGAGGATTTTTACAGTAAGGAATTGACTAATTACAGAACTTATAAATTAAAAAGGATGAGAAGATATTTGCCTATAATATACTGAACATATTATATGCGTAGTACATAAGTGATGTTGCATATATATTAACCCAAATATTCATTAAATTCTTTTATTAATTAAAAAACTTATCTTTTAGCGAACGTTCCTATAGGAAATACACTATTACGGTAGGCTAATACACTATTAAAGATCTAATACACTATTACGGTAAGACCTAAACCCGGGACCATATTACTTTGTAGGTTTGAGGTTCATAGAAGCCAATAATTTATAAATATGTTAATAACATGTAATATATATATATATATATATATATATATATATATATATATATATATATATACAGGGTGGTTGAAAAGTAACTTGCTCCCCCCCCCCCTTAACTCTTTAACTATTTGAGATATTTGAAATCGATTTGCGGCAACCTCCTTTGATATGAGGGGCTACAATAATGATTAATGTGTTGTAGCAACGGATTGAGCTTGCAATATTTTAATTGTATTACTTACGTCAATCAATCCTGCTAAAACTTCCGTCGGACGCGTTTCGGCCTAGGCCATCATCAGCTGGACGGAGTACATTGCACTAAATTACCATAGTTTCTTCGCTGGTAGGCTTATCTACCGTTGTCACAAGTTTACAAGTCACAGTACACATACTCACACGACACTTATTAACAAATACACGAACGAACATTGAAATTTACGAGTAGGCCTACACGTTTCGGGAGCGAGCGGTCGGGCGGAACTCGAGGCCTACTCAATAAGGCCTACCCGAAACGTGTAGGCCTAATCGTAAATTTCAATGTTCGTTCGTGTATTTGTTAATAAGTGTCGTGTGAGTATGTGTACTGTGACTTGTAAACTTGTGACAACGGTAGATAAGCCTACCAGCGAAGAAACTATGGTAATTTAGTGCAATGTACTCCGTCCAGCTGATGATGGCCTAGGCCGAAACGCGTCCGACGGAAGTTTTAACAGGATTGATTGACGTAAGTAATACAATTAAAATATTACAATAATGATGGTTAGTTTTCAAATTTTTACCCTTAGGGGTAGAGGGGGTAGGGGGTAGCTCAAAATTTTCAAATGGAAAGTATAGTCGACTTTGATATCATTTTATAGGTCTTGATGAAACAAAACAATTGACATAAAGAAAATAAAAATCGGACCACTAATAACAAAATGGTGCCCTTAAATTATTCAAATCTAATTAACCAGGATTACATTAATAATTCTTTTTTGTTGGCACCCTTCAGGTGAGCTTGTTCACTGCGCTCAGTCGCCGCCAGGTTTACCTCGTTTGCTATGCTCACTCACAGAAAGTCTATAATATCGTCTAGTTTCTTATTAACAATCTCTCCTTATTCTTTAAAAAGATCTTTCCTAAATAATTAAAATGAGAACAGCTATTTATAGAATTAATTATAAGGAAATAGTTTTGCTATATATTTTTGCCATATTTTTATCCAGATTCCACCTTCACAAACTTTGCCAGGTTATTAAGCAGGCTAAAATAAACAACAAAACAACATAAACATATGTCCTAAAATGCTTTGTTAAGCCGCGAGCCACAATTTTTTTTTAAACTTAAGAATGTTTATTTCCGTAAAGGGTAGTTGTATTGAGTTTATATCTGGCATGAACCTTTACCACACCAAACCTATTTTCAGGAAAAGATTTATTTTCCCCCGATGTGTATTTTCAAAATGTCGGCGATTTCAAATATTTCAACTCAAACATCTCAAAAACTGTAAATTTTATAAGACCTTTACAAGAGGCTAAGAAGTTGAAAAATTAAATTATCTAAACAATGATACCAATTTTGTAAAGATCTAAAAACAAATAACAGAGTTAATGCGATTTTTCTGCAGAAAAACACTGATTTTGCTTTATGATTAATGCAAATTTCAATTGTTTTAATAAAAGAATCGCAATAACTCTGTTATTTGTTGTCGACATGTTTAGGCACTAAGGCCATTTTCAAACAAAAGTAAAATTAAATATAGTAGGCTAAATCTAAAAATAAACATTACTTAATACAAATCAGATAAACAAAAATTTTATAATCATTCGTCAAAAATGTTCTTCCTTTTAATTTGTCTAATTTGATTGTCAGCACTTTGGGAATCATCCAAACTTTTTAACATTGTATATTTATTGTATTTTTCTTAATGATATTTTAGGGGTAGTCTATCTTTTTTGAGCTTTATATGTTTGTAATAGTTCCTGGGAATAAATTCCGCTTCATTTTTTTGAATATTCAATTTTAATACTTTTCGTGATATTCATTTATTTTATTTTTTTATATTCAAATTTGAATGAGCATTACGAATTATGGCCTAAACGGCATATAATTACTGTACTTCGATATTAGTTGATATTTGTTCAATAGTCAAGTTCCAACCAAACTCAGAAAAAATAACATCATACTCGATTGAAACGGCCACTCTTAGCTAAACAATTAGAATATTGACGGTTTAACTACCAGCTGTTTGGCAGCTCAGCTGATCGTGTCGGATCAGCTGTGGCCTGGCGTGGCGGGAGTGCGGCTGTATAAACAGCTGTTGCCTCGGTCTCAGTCAGCTGGTAGAATTTGTGCCGGCAACGTGTGTGCGGTGTGCTACAACGTGGTAGTGATGTGAGGCAGTGTTTTGTTGTGCACCGGGCTCTCTCCTCCTGCCTTCCAAGTGAGTTTCGTCTTTTGAAACTTGTTTCCTGATGCATGATACATGTTAGTGTTACTAGAGTTAGTGTTTGGAAACGTTCACAGAGTTTATAACCATTACAATACCAGTATGCTATGTACTCGTACCCATCCATTTTCTTATATTTTAGGCTACATGTGTGTACCACGACTTACTGAGTTATTGTATACCAACACTGACTTACAATTTTCAAAAAGCTTCTTATCTGAGGTGCTTTGAAATTGTAAAACTGAAAGTAATTCCTTCTAAATTTTTGACGATTGATGCTCCCATTGTATACACTATAATAACAGGTATAGGCCTATTATAAATTGAATTTTGAATAATATGTTAAATTTTTATACGAAAGCAACGCCTATATCAATAACGTATCAATAACATATAACATAAGCACGTGTATTCAACATGTGGTTGTAGAACCGAAACATTGTATCCGCAGTTGTCTCCATGCCATCTGGGATGTAGCCAAATTATCCAGTCTGAAATAGAATAACGTCTTAACTCTATTTCTTTCACTTATTATTTCGTAGTCATAGTACAGTATAATACATAAATAATGGTTATTGACTTTTGATGGATTACAGTCGTAAATAAAAGATGGACGATCATTCATAAACGTTAACAAAATCCACTCCTTTTTACTCGTTTAGTATTTTTAGGTCTATATATATATATACTCATTATATATTTTTAATATGATTATTATTTATAAATACAGTATTATGTGTATGTTTTAAGGAATTCTATGACAATGTCAAGTTATTTTGATATTTTACACATTATGAATGTTAAAACTGTATTGACGACTTAGGCTAATCAAATCTAAGTACGGTATATTTTAAAAAATTTGACAAAGGTAAAACGTGAGGTCGTATCTTCAAAACATGGGTTTTATAAGTTGTAAATATTTATTTTTAAACCTTGTTCCAATGGATTGTAAGTGTTGGAACTAACCCCATCTTTCATTCCTACTAAAACAAGAACAATATAATCTCAAGTAAGTAAGATGATGAACTGCACTTCCTGAGCTCTTTAGATAAAACACAAATCATATTATTCTAATATGTTTTTTACAATTCATTTCCAGTTTTCAAGACATCATCGTCTTTTTCTTTTTGTTCGCCAAAAGAATGGCCTGTTATAGCAGGGCTATGGATAAACTGGATATTAAAAACAAAATAACTCGAAAAATTCACTTCTGTTTATGACAAACCGTAAAACTAATGGACAGTTACAAAAAGAAAATTGCATTCCTAATTGGTTAGAGTTTTAATCAATTGGGATCGCGGGGGGGATCATGATGCTATTTGAACTTGTAATATCTATATATTAATAGGCAAGCATGTTTCTTTTCCTCCTTTTTTCTCAGCTTGTGCGCAACGTAGAGAAAATCCGAGCATACCGTTAGAAAGGTAGTGTCCTGTAGATGAGCAGAATCCCATTGTAATTCACATCGGCCCTCAGGGCTCCGCCCTACAGGCTGCCAAAGTTTCAATGTTAATCTTATGGGAGGATTAAATCATTAGACAGCTGATATAATAAATGCTAGCAAATCAAGAAGAACAGATGGTACAGTTATGCACATTTTAAATCTAACATGCTCAAGATGAACTGAGTTTTTGGTCGAATTACGACCAGTGGGCGAGCCCTAGTGTTAATTATTCCACACTCTGGCAAAGACCCCAAGGTCTACTGACTCCCTTCAGAAGTGTTACGCATGAATGTCCTCGGAAAGTATTTGGCAGAAGGGAACTTTGCAAAGAGGCCCTGAACACGGGTAAGAGAATTCTGTCGTCTGTTCAAATGTTTGTAAACTTCTTGCTACTTATTTTTTAGATCTTTCTCCCAACTCAATAAAATATTTTGATTTCTTTTCATCGTATTTATTTCATGAACTACTATTTTACCACAAAAACAAAAACACAACATATATGTTGAAAAAAAACGTTGTCTTACAGACTCCGAGTACTTATATTTTTCATGACTAAATATAAATTAGGCCTAGAAAAGTTTTTGGATGTCGGGTAGTAGGTGAATAATATTGGTTCGATGTAGAAATTACAATAAAAACCTATCGTACTAAAGTTCAAACCAACACTTACTTTAATACCAGACCAGCCATTAATTACCAGTTTTTAAATTAAACTTTAAACTATCATAGTTAATTGTTCTTACATTGGCCATGATGAAACGTATTGTTCATTGTGTCATTACCTACGAGTGTGTAGTAAACGATGCATCACACACGATTAAGAGCACGATATTAAATAGTTTATAGATTTTAAACTAGACTTTTATAGAATTTAAACGGTGTTCTGAACGATATTAATAGCAAAAATGTTATGAACGAAATGATTTAATAAACCGGATGTAATAAGTGCAGGTGTTTTAATACGTATTATCTTTCCACTGTTCCACCGGTTCCAAACGGTTTGCCTAAAAGATGACTCAGCCGTCAACAAATAGTATTTAGAGCTTCTACGAAGACGGATTGTACATTCTCATTGGCTGTCTAGTTGAGCGGAAGTGACCCATGATAATGGTATCATTAAGGACACACAATGAATATACAGAACAGTGCCAGTTCACCACACTGTACAGCTGCACATGTAAAGCTGTGTTACATATACGAAGTACCGGGGAGCCGAGCTTCGCTCTAAAATTATGTTGTAAAATGTTACAAAATATTTAAAGTTACATTTAAGTTTATTAAGAGAGGGTGAGATGTCAGAGTACGCCTTCAGTCTTCCCTTTTCTATAGGTCTTTTTTTACTTCCTCCTCGAGAATATTGGGGTGGGGGAAAAGTATTTAAAATGTAAACAAAGAACTTAAACTTACGATAGAGGTTTTTTAGTAGCATTTTCCTAAAATAACATTTTCAATCTATCTATAAAAATGAAAGTATGTATCTTTAAAAACGAAAGCTTTGTGTGTCTTAAATAGGCGCAAAGACTACTGGAACGATTGACCTGAGGTTTTGTAAAACTATACTTTATTTATCTAGCAGAAAGATTGATAGGCCTATTCCTGTTATTTATAAGCTTCTGGGCTTTGCCCTATTGGCCCTGCATATGTATTGTGCGTAGAAATTTAAACGTGTATACAATATAATTATAAAACTTGAAACTGGGCAAGTTTTGTTCAAATTTATTTATTCTTTAATTCAATTTATCAATATAAACACCTGTTAAAACTTATGCTTCACGGCACTGGATTATTATGTTATTTTTGGTAATTTACTTTTGCAAAATTATCAGACCATTTCTTTCCATTCAACCAATCTGCAGCATCTATACTTATTTAATACGCTAAGGTTTTTTTGTGTTGAGAACTCCTCTTACAATCTTTAATCGATATTCAAGTTTTTGGTGTCGTTGGATAGGGCTTGTTCTGTAGTTGTTTCTGCTAAAAATCAATGAAAATCAGACATAAAATAAGGGCGCTTTACACAAATTAAATTTGAGATTTCCCATTAGAATAACATTGGGTTTGGGTTGAACATTTTAAACATCTGTTAATGTATGTGATTGTGATTACTGATATTCACAATATTGGATTGGTCGGTTGTCGTTAATTTAGAACTAAATGTTACTTTTATATTGTATCAAAATAAATTGCTCGATTCCGAGCAACAAATAGACTAGTAATTCGTACATAAAAATTACATTTGGCGTTCTTACACCATTTACCATTTTTACGATTTACCATCGAAGTCTCTGCAGTCCTTGAAGAGAGGGAGAGTCGTCAATTCTTGCATGAATGTGTTTGTGTGTGTGTGTCTCATGTCAAAGTCAAAGTCAAAAACATCTTTATTTCAGAAAACAAGTTACAGTGATTTCGATACACATTTTTTTACAATATGAAATAATCCCACATAGGCGTAGCCTGTGCGTGGGATTGAGTCCTTTATATAATTAAGATTAATTAAACTATAGATGTTTCTATTTTAAACATTTAACAATTAAACAACCGTGAAAAGAAAAATAGATAACAAAAGGCATAATGGCTACAGAAAAACAAGCGCTGTATAAGAAGAAAAAAAAATAAAATAAAATGTTTGGTCTTAGCTGTTGATTTCATCAGATGCGATTTCGGACCTCCTTCTCACCCCCTCAGCAATCATTCAACTTTCTCTCTCTCTCTCTCTCTCTCTCCCCCTCTCTCTCTCTCTCCACATCCACACACACACACACACACACACACACCCACACACACTCAAAGTTATCTGCTCCGATCAACCTATAACCTGTAGTTTGAGATAATGACATTTTCTATGTTGGCACTTCCAATGTTGTGAAGCCATAACTTGACTTTTAGTTTATATGTTGATAGCTTACAAGAAAGGAAATCTTTAAGATGACCCGGCAGATTACGGTAAATTATATGAGCTACATAAAAGGAATTAGTTGTCGAGAATGTTTTAATTAATTTTGGAAATTTAATAGCCAAAGCAGCATGTCTAGTCGAATATTGATGTGTAGGGTATTCAAAAATATTATCAAAATTCTTAAAAATGTAAGTAACAATTACCCTAACAAAAGAGTTACATCCAAAACTCGTATTTCCGCGTACAGCGCTTCAGACGAGTAACGCCGACACCTTCCTAGGGCGGCTTTTAAAATTGCCTTTTGAGTTATATATAAAGGGTCGAGAGTTGTTCTATAAGCTGCCCCCCACATTATAATACCTCCCTCCAAGAGTGATTGAGCATACGCGTGATAGGCCATTCTAATTTCATCTAAGTTTAGAATTTCCCCTAATTGTTTGAATGCGTATATCAATTTCCTAAGTCGATTATTCAAAAAAGATATATGAGCCGCCCAAGTCAGTCTATTATCGATTATAACCCCTAAATATTTGTATTTATCTACCCGCCCAAGAGATTCACAATGACACGTCAAACTATAAATATCTCCACACAAATGTAACTTAATTTCACTAATTTGAGTATCACTGACATCTCTAAGAGCAATGGCCATGAATTTAGATTTAGATATGTTCAAAGAAAGTAAATTTTGATCGAACCATTTTTTGACAAGCGACAAATCTTGAACAGCCTTATTTACAACTTCATCCCAATTAGAACCTTCAATGAAAATAGCAGTGTCATCGGCAAAAAGTGATAACTTTCCAGAAATTCCAATTCGAGACAAATTGTTTATGTATATTAAAAATAAAATAGGACCCAACGTACTACCCTGGATTACGCCATAGTTAACAGTTGTAGGACTACTAATAACCCCATTTATTGAGGTTAGCTGTTCGCGGTTCTCAAGATAACTTTGGAACCAGTTATATTCGTTATTTTTTTATTCCCACTAACTTTAACTTCGCAAGTAGTTTTGTTGGAGCATTTTATTTTTTATGGGAGTGTTCTACTATGAACTCACTTAGTTTGGTAGTAAGGTCTTTCTAATAGATATTTTTTAGTTGCTTTTTAAACATGGAGGCCTTATTAATTTCTTTGAGACTATTTGGCAACAAATTAAACATTTTTACCCCCAAGTAATTAGGTGTTTTGCTGGTTTTGGTTTACCTATGGTGGTTTAAGTTAAGATTAGTTTGATTTTTCAAACTAAGATTGTGACAATTTATTCTTAGTTGAGGGGGATTGTATTTAATGTAAACTATTATTTCAAAGATGAATAAGGAAATGACGCTTAGGATGCGGTTGAGAATGAAGGAAGGTTTGCAATGTTCCTGAGGTCCAATTTGTTCCATGATTCTGATTGCCTTCTTTTGTTGAATGATGATTTTTTGAACATCTGTTTCATTTGCTGACCCCCAAACGATAATTCCATTCCAGACGTGAGAAGAAAAAAGTGCATGATACGCAGTTTTAGTTATGTCCTTGTTTGTTAATGTTGTGATTCGTTTGAGAGCGTAAAGCACTTGAGATTATTTATTTTGTAGTTTGTCAATGTGAGGCTTCCAGGTTAAATTATTGTCAACTATTAATCCTATAAATTTTGTGGTGGATTGATCTGGAGCATTATTGGTTTGACGGCAATTATTAGCAGGTAAGAAGTCCGATGTTACAGTTTTTTCTCGGTTTATTTTCAGTCTCAGGTAGTTGCAGGCAGTTTCGGATGATTGTAGGAGAAGGTCTATTGCTTGTTCATGGGAGTTAGGATTGGCTTTATCATTGGGAGATATAACTGTCGTGTCATCAGCGAACATAATACATTTTGACTGGTCTGTGAGGTGGTTAGGAAAGGAATTTATGTGTATGAGAAAAAGCAGTGGGCCGATGATGGATCCTTGGGGAATCCCTTGCGTAGTGTACTGGAGTGGCGATCTTACTTTGACTTCATAGTTGTTGTTGAGGTGTTCTATTTAAACTATTTGCTTCAAGTTTGTGAGATAGTTTTTCAGCCAAAGTAGTTCATTGCCTGAGATATTAAGGTGAAGGAGTTTGCTAATAAGGGTTGGATCGGTCCAGGCTATCAAAGGCTTTTTCTGTGTCTATGAAGATTCTGGTAGCTTGCTTCCTTTCCTCCCAAACTCCCGAGATGTCTTGACAAAGTTGGGCCAGGGCTGTTGATGTTGATTTTCCTTTTTGGAACCCATGTTGCAAACCTTATATTAGACAGTTCTCTTCTAGATATTTGATTAATTGGTTGTGGATTGTTTTTTCAATGTATTTGGATAAAGTGGGCAGCACTGATACGGGTCAGTAATTTGATGCTTTGGATTTTTCTCCTTTTTTGCATTTAGGGTAAACTAATTCTATTTTGGCTGCTTCAGGAATTTCATTTTGTTCTATGGAGGAAATAATAATGTTTAAAATATGGGCAAAATTATTACTGTTTGACAATAACTGGTTATTTTGTTGGATATTTGGTCAATCCCTGCAGAGTTTTTGGGTTTGAAGCTCTTAAACATATCTTGAAGATCTTTGATGCTGACTTTGTTAAACTGGGTCAGGCCTTAGAGTTTAAGCCTAACTTTCCTATAAGGATGTCTCTGCTTATTCGTTTGTGTATAGGCCTACATGGACGCTACTTACATTTTTTAAATGATCAGTATGTCAATTTTTGCAGACGATTTTGTCCTAAGTCCACAATGTAGCTCGCTAAATGATGTTAATGATGTTGTTATTTCTAAGTCAACCCTTATTTACTGAGTGGTGCAGTACAAAGAAACCCTGCATGAATGTTGAGAAGGTTCAGGATGTAACACTGTGTCTGGCCAGCAATCTCAAATCACTCAAGTTCTTGGGGTTTCATTTGCAGTCCAATATTAAGTGGCAAACACACATTGATTATTTGGCTTCAAAAATTGCGACGGATATTCATGATAAGATCACTAAGTGCTAGTGTTTCTCCTGATGTCTTTCTCTGTATTATTCCGCACACATCCATAGTTTTATGTCATATGGAACCTCAGTGTGGGCTAACTGTTCTTATGCCATTGACATTGACAGAATTTTTATGTGGCACAAAAAGGCCGTAAGATTAATTTGTGGCGTTCATAACCAAAGACATTGCAAACCACTCTTGATTGCTCTTAAAATACTTACCATCATTGTTTGTCAAGCCATGCTTTTTGTCAAGGACAATATGCCAAATTTAACCAAAATATCATATGTTCACAGCTACTCCACAAGGTTTAGAGGTAATATTTCCACGTCAAGGTGCATGTTTTCAGCCACTGAAAATAGCCTTTGCTATCAAGGCATAAAAGATATAATGCTTTGCCTGTTAACATAAGAAATTTATCTAGAGCTAATTTTAAGAATGTTATAAAAACTGGTTTAACAAAAGTCTCATTGTATAAACCTGAAGAGTTTTTTAAGGTTAAGTTTTTATGTAACAAACTAACCTTAATTTGATTTTTTGACGATTGTCATAAACATTTGTTATCGTTTCAATTGACTTTAAAGCATTTCATTTTATTGTAATTATATGATTTGCACATATACTTTTCTTAAGGGCAAAAATTTGATTCATTATCTTACTATGTAATCCAAGGTTTTTCGTGTTTTGATGAATTAAACTACCTGTTATTTTATACCCTAGAATTTATCGCTCAATACTTTGTTTCCATTCGTGCTTTTGAAGATTATGCCCAACCCCCAACACAACTAAGAAATTTTCTCGTTTTTAATACACAAACTGGCTACATGGTTAAAACATGGGACTTACGTTTCGAAAAAATTTTATAATCAGGTGATCGCTCCAATGCTTTTCTTATAGAGAAAAATGATTTTTATTATCGATTTTACTAAATATTTCGAGCGTTTTGATGAATTAAACTACCATTATTTTGTACCCAAGAATAGTTATTTTCCATCCGGAACGGTCTAGCGCTTGTACTTCGCGAAATAATTTCCAACCACAAACCCCACTACAAAACCAAGGTGTATAAATAAAAAGAAGGTGTATAAATAAAACATCTTCTTTTTATCTATACACCTTGTTACAAAACTTTCTCGTTTAATATAATAGGATACCGGGTTAAATTAATACATTCATTTATGACTACTGAGATGCAAGTGCCCTGTCAAATGTCTCCACTAATGCTTTCACATTGGCAAAGTTTTTTTGGGCGGTGACTCTAGAGATCAAATGGGATAACTAAATAACACTTTAAAAAACATAAATATAAGTTAATAGTAAAATATATGTGTTTGTACAAGTAACTACAAAATAACGATAATACCTTTCTTTTCTGGTTACATTGTTTGCTTCATAATGTTTCTCGTAGGATTATGTGATTCTTGAACATGATTTGACACATGCAGAAATGATGTTAGGTCAAACAAGCTATGCAATGTGACTTCCTCCAATCCACAAAAGAAGCAACCAACATTTGCGACCGTGTGTCTGAGTTTAAAATAAAAATGGATGAACTCAAACCTAAATAAATTACTTGTTACATTTTTTTCTCTCGTCACATTTTTGTGCGCCACGATGCAGAACGTGAATCTCTTCGACCTGTTTATGGTGGACTATATGAAGTGATTTCCCATTCTTAAAAATATTTGAACTTACAAACACTAAAAACCATCTCCATATACAGGTTGAAGCCAACTTACTGTTTAAGATACGTCCTAAATAATAAAATCCCAGGATGAAAAGCTCAAGAGACTGACCAATAAGAGAAAGCTAAAAAAACTCCTGTTTTTTAAAGAAATTAATCAGGACATTCTGTTTATCCACCAGATCGTTTTTCACCGTCATCGTTGAAACTGGGATGAGAGTATGTGGCTATACCACTGCAGTGATATAAATTTAATTATAAAACATCTGATCATATATTTTTCATTGGATTGCATGGGCCTACATTTTTGGTCATTGTTTTATAATACGGATATTATTTTTTTTAAACCGATTAATAATTATCTAATGTAATTCAATTAACAGAATTTGGTTTATACACTTAAAGTTCCGCCCACACTACGGCGGTACGGCACACACGGACGCCACTATTAATTAATGTATACTAGTGATGTCCGATAATTTTTCAACTTAGTGTACTTACCTATAAGAACTGTCGACATTAATACATGCTTCCTTGTTAAGTCGTTTTAACTACTAAGTTTGCCATTGCGAGCTGGGTAGAACGACGAAAATGCCGTACCGCCCGTCCCGGAGTGTGCGCGCACTAGGTCGTCACGGCAGCTCGGAAATGTCCTGAGATTCATTATCTTGTAAAATCGCGGATCGTCCGGTAGTGTCCGATTCGTCCCGTACCGGCCCAGTGCGCGCACTTTTTCGAAATTCAATGTTGATGACTTTTGAAAATTACCGTACCACCCGTTCGTTCGTGCCGTGCCGCCCTAGTGCGCGCGTAGCTTAAGTTAAGGAAAGAAAAAACCTTCCTTAACGTTTTTCTACGCACAGATATATTTTAACCCTTAAATATTTTCATTCAATAAAGATTAAGTGATAAAAAAAACGTTTATTAGAGTTGTTTTGTTAACTTTTTATATGTAAATATGCAAAAAAATAGTCATGAAGTGGCAATTTGTAAATCATAGAGTTAAAGATTAATGTTTCTTGGGTATTTTAAAATGAACCTCATACAATATTTTAATTGTATTTCTCTACCCCTCCGAAGACATTTAGTAGAGATATGTCCCGTTGACCTTAAGCACGAGTTGCTTGTTGGCAGACGCTCGCTTGTAGGGTCAAGTGCAGTCAGTATAGTCTGGACATCGCTGCCTTGGAGGGCATCGGGTCAGGGCAGTTGCTTGTAATATCCTCCTGAATATGTGTCCTATAGCTTCTACAAATTATCCTAACTAGAAAGTTAAATTATTTGAATATTTTTAAAGTTTCCTTCATAACCCTCCAATAAATTATATCAGTCCAGTCACATCTAAACTTCTTGAAATTGAAAATAAAACTTTTTGAAAAGACCTAAATGCATAAACGAATGTGTCATGCTAGATTTGAATATATTCTTGATAACGAATAGCTAATATTCTTAATGTGATAAGCAAAAATCGTTTAGTTTACTAACTTATGAATTGCTTAAGGATTGACGGACTCTTACCATCTTTTCTAAACTCCAAAGTCCAAGGATCCAATACATTTAGATAAATGTTTGGACGTGGCTAACATTGATAATTGGCCCGTTAATTTATATATATATATATATATATATATATATATATATATATATATATATATATATATATATATGATATTCAAAAAGTCACTGAAAAAGAAATCATAACTAGATTACACTCTTGAGGTTAATTTGTATCATCACTTAAAACGTCTGTGTTACGGATTACCCCTATTAATCTATCATAGTTATAGAGAAATTTTTCCAGAAACAATAACTACTCGTCACATTTATCGCAACGTAGTACATTCATTTTGGACTTTCATGCTTATGGTCACGAGCATGGAATATTAAAGTAGGATTAATTAGAAAAATTATTGGGATTTTTTATGTGACGAAAAAAAAACAAAAAAGTCTTATTTAAAGTCGTAAAAGTGTTCTCATTAATTTTGCTAAAAGACGAAAGCTTGAGAGAAAATAAAAAAAGTAGTTGTCCTCGAGTATATTTTTATCTACTATTCGTAAGTTAAAGAAGATTTAACCTTAAGTAAAAGTTTAGTACTGTGGGAGACCAATGTTCAAAGATTTGCAATATCTAAAGCTACATTAAAATGAGAAGAGGTAAGGCAACGCAACGAATCTATCTATCTTCTTACTTCTATAAGGGTTTCGTCTGTTACGTCCCTTTTTCTCTTGACTTACTGAACCGATTTTTAAGATTGAGGTGTCAATTTAAAGCTTAGAATATAGCGCGTGAGCGAATCGTAATTAAAAAGGTCATATCGTTTCGGGCTTCGCCCTCCTGGCCATTCATTTATTTCTAGAGGGATTTTAAAAAAATTTACCAACTTTTATTACAAGATCTTTAATGTGTATTGTAATTTAACAACTGATTAAACTTACCTTCGGATGAATTTTAAAGCCAGATAGTAAGCAAAAATAGATCTCTGTCACTTAATAACCAACATACATGTACTTTAGGTTAGTTTCTCTCATACAGAATCATAAAATGCGCACCTCGTACTTATTTAATACGCTAAGTGTGTTTTTTTTTTTTTTTTTGAGAACTCCTCCTACAATTTTCAACCGATTTTCAAGTTTTTGGTGTCATTGTATAGGTGGTAACTTTGTCTGTAGTAACTTGGTGTATTGTAACTTTGTGTATTGTAACTTGGTCTGTAGTTGTTTCCGTTACAAATTGATGAAAATCGGAATTAAAATAAGGGCGCTAAACACAAATTACATTTTAAATTTTCCCATTAGAATAACATTGGCATTAGGTTGATCATTTTAAACACTGTTAAGGTATAGCTGTAAATACGTGTAGTTTTAGGGGATTAATGATAGTCACCATATTGGATTGGTCGGATGTCGTTGATTTAGAATTAAATGTAACTTTTGTACCTGCTGTATCAAAATATATTGCTCGATTTCGAGTGACAAGTAGACTATTAGCGTTGTTTAGTAAATTATTGCGGACATCCATTACTGATTAGTAAATTACAAATTCACAACCAGATTCCAAAACGTCCAAATTCACGTTTCAGATTCCAGATCCCGAAACGTCATTTTTAATTTGTAATTTACTAATCAGTGATGGAAAATGTCCGCAATAATTTACTAAACAACGTAAACTCACCATCACCAACAGTGAACTTTAAACAAGGAATAGACTAGTAGTTTCAAAAAGACTAAACGAAACAGTGCGAGTTGCCGGACGTTAAACAAATCACTAAACAAAACAGTGAAAGCTAGTTGGTTAGAGCTAGTTGCGAAAGTAAAGATAAACCTAACATCACATTGTTCTAGCGGCTAGCAAAGAGCAGTTGTCGTTGACCACAATCGTACACCAAAACAAACAAATTTTTATAATAAACAGGGTGTCCCGTAACTCTCTAAACCTGTATATGGCGTTATTGCTTAGGTTAAGACGAACATATTTCACCATAAAAACATGGCTCTCTGTTCCCGAGGTTTAACTTTGACATTTTGACATCTTCCTTAATTATATCAGTCTTTTTGAAAAATTATAACTAAATACTATGAGCCTTTTCATAATGACGGACATATGCCAAATTCCATGAAAGCCGTTAACTTTACAAATAACTTGCAAGAAACATAAAATTTAGCCCATTTCAAGTAAATTTCAATTATAACCTTAGTTGGTGAGATTGGATAAAGAATAATTATTTTCGTAATGCACGACACTTTTTCAAATTAAACCATTGAGTGAAGAATTTAATGAAGACCGATAAGAGACATAAAACCATCCCATTTTATATAGATTTCAATGATATATGTTATTGGATCAAGAATAAAAGCAATATTAATTATTTCCCTAAAGAATAATCATTTTTCTCCATGAATAATGCTATTACACCTTTTACATTGTTTAAATAGAAAATTGCTCGGCTATTAGAGACAATTTTTCTGTTATTACATAACTATCCAATATTAACAAATGAGATATCATTGAAATCTTCATAAAATACTCTAACTTATATGTGTCTTGTAATTATTAAAGTTAATGTTTTTCATGGAAATTGGCATCAAATATCTAAACGGCCGCAATTTTGAACGCTTTCTGATATTTAGGTATAATTTTGCACAAAGGCAGATCTTAATAAGACAATAATTTGTGCAAAATATCAAATCTGTCTCTCAAACCATTTAGGAGTTGTAGAATTTGTTGTAAAAACATACTGAGTGATAGACGGGAAACGATACACCAGAGACACACATTTATATAGTGAAATGTGTTTCTCTTGATTTAAACAATAATGCTATATATCGGTGTCCAGAGAGTTACGGTATACCCTGTATAAAAGTTTTTAACTAAATAATATCAGGTTTACCGAACTTTGCTCGTTGGTTGTAATTCACTTTTGTTTTAGTGTCATAATGTGACTGGGACGGTGGCGACGTCCTGTAATCCAGCTACTTGGAGATCACGAATTGTGGATAATTATTATAAGAGATAGCTTGTGGATGCGATATTCCCTAGTGGGGATTAACGTCCGCACTAGTGAATACTAGTTCATCCATAAAAGACCATCCTCATAATTAGACCTATTCGTATATATGAGGTTGAAATTGTGGTTCGGATCCCACATTAAACTGATGGTCCCTAGATACCATTGGCTGTTGGGCTATTAGTTAACAGTCCTGCCTAAGGAGAATGTCGGCCTTAGTCAGTAACAAGACTTCAAGATCGCGTCACAATCATCCTACACTCATCTCTCATTCATATTCAGGTTAAAATACCCACTATGTGAGGTCCCTGTCTCAAAATAGTGATTTAGAATAATAAAGCTGTTAAATTTAAACCAACAAGCATTAACTGTTAACAGCTGTTTAAAAAGACTGCTTAAAATTATGTTCCTTTATTTTTGTTTACCCTTCGTTGTTATTTCGTTACCAAAATAGCAACCAATAAGACCATTGTTAAAAATTACGATTTTAAAACTTAAATTTAGACCAAATTCGATTTTTCCTGGGATTGAGGCTGTTTCTAAATTTAATGTTGGGCCAAAACACTCTTAAATGCAAAGTTTAAGCAAAATCTACCCACTAGATTTCGAGATCGTGAAACACACATCCATTCAGACATCGCTCGTATTATAGTATAGGATCTGTACAACCATGCAGCAAGGATGTTTAACAAACAAATCATCAACTTATAAAAGATTTAAATTATTTTAAACCAACTTCTATATAATATGAATCGAGCCAAGGTCGAAAGGAAGTACGAAGTGAGAAAAAGTAGGAAGAGAAAGAAAAGGAAGCGCAGGAGAGTGTAGGGGAAGAAGTGGGTCAGTAGAAGACCAAGGCCAAGAACAGTCGGTGACCTCAAACTGAGCGACGCCTGGTTTCACTGGCTATGGCTGCGGCTGCTACCGCCTCCGTACTCTCTGTAGCGTAGTGTTATAGTGTAGATGAACGTAAGGCACTCACAAGAACTGAGATATTTTAGGACTGATCTTCCATGATGCCTGGCTCACCACTACTTTCCTGAGTGTTACACAGGCAGATGTAATAAATTCATCGCGCGATCTAAGATATACCAAAATTCTGTCCCCTAGCTATTTTTTTAACAGTTGCAGGTAAAGAAAGAAGTCTTACAGACAAAAAAGTAAACTTGATGTGGAAAAATTTTTAACCTCTCCCCCAAAATTGGAGTTTTGGGGGTTAAGTCAAAATTTGTAATCCTAAATTAGTAATCCTCATTTTTATTTTTATTTTGGATTGAAAACACAATTCTAAGGCATTTTTATTCTTTAAAATCATTTGTGAACAGAATTGCTATGGAACAAGTTCAACTAAACAATTTAAGTTCACTTTTAGTACCATAAGAATAAAATTGGGCAAACTTTCATTGCTTGTATCTCAAAAGCATTCAGTAAAATAAAATAAAAGAGTCTTAAAAATTTAAAGTGCTCCTATTTCCATAACCATTGGGTACTTAGAAAAATGACAAAGAATAAAATGGTCTTTCAATTATGTATGCAATCTAAAATAAAAATGGGTGTTACTATTTAAAAATTTCAACTTACCCCTCAAAATCCCAATTTTAAGGGGGGGGGGGGGTTGAAAATTTTGACACATCAAACGTTTCCTCTTTTGGTCACTAAGACTTGGCCAGAAGATCTTGTTAGGCCTATCTGAAGATGTTATTTAAATACCGCAAAAGGGGCGGACTTTTGGGACACTCGGTATATAGTTTACAAGCCACCCCACTAGGAATTTACGACTTATACCTTTTTTTTAATTAATAATTCCGATTAAAAATTCAAATTGTTTGCCTTTTCAAAATTACAGCATATGCAAAAAAATTTTAAACTCAAAAAATAAAAAAATTTTCTTTTTATTTATTTTTATTTTTTATACAAGGGAACCAACTATATTGTTTAAGAAATTATTCACAATGTATTCAAGGTCTAATAATAAAAATGAAAATTTTTATGAAAAACTAAATTATTAACATTTCATTTTAGTGCAATTTGCAACTGCCATTTTCTTCATCATCGTGTGTTATGTCGTTTAAGTGTAGTAATTCAGGTTTATCTTCATCTTCAAATTCATCTGTTTCAAAGCTTTTTGGAACGCCAAAGCAGTTTGGGTTGCAATGGATATCATTTAATACAATAAAACTAAGTTCAACATTCCTTAACTTCCACCCACGTCTCTGAGATTGTGTGGGGTGTTAAGCTACATGCGTTTAGCTATATGTGCGGTATTCCATAGGTAACATTGTTAGTTGACAATTTTCATAATATGGTTCTCGAATGACGTTGAGTGAAGGCTGTAGACTTAAATCCACACCTTGATTGCTGGGCAGAAAAAATGCAGTTGTGGGAGAATACCTTTATGAAAACAGATTAAACAATAGTGTATTTATATTTGTGTATTCCTTTTTTACCATACTAGCAACAGACGAATTCCTCCAGTTCAGACAGTAACGTATCTGTTACTGTCTGTGATGTAAGGATGTGTACAAACTTTGAAAACTTTTTCAATTTAGATTTCACAGAAAACTTTCCATGACTTTCAAAGGACAAAGGAACTGATGACGTTCCTATCTGTTGACAGGCTCTGATAAGGTGTTGTCACATACGGACAGGGCATGCACATTCAGCGTAGCATAGTTGTGGCCAATGCTCATGGTGTACTGGTCCTAATGGGTATGCCACCAACTTGCCAAGCCTAATTTCACGTTTCTGAGACAAAAGTAAAACTCAAGCACGAATATTTCTTTCAGCTTTTATATCAACTAATCTGTTTTGTGCAGTCATAACAATGACTTCCTCTTGAATACTTTTGAAAGTTCAAAGGTTTTTCTCTCAAGTGGATCATGGAATGTTTTATTATTTACAGTAAATCTGTCTTGTATAAAGGTTTTGTAGAAAGCTTTCCCCAGAGTACATAGAGTAATTTTTCCTCTACCGATTCTGTTACAGGTCTTACAGATTATACAGAACAGATTATCACGGTTTTCAACTTCAAATGGATTAAATTATTGTTCAAAAGGCTGAGGTATGCCTTCGTTTCACTTCATGTGCTTGCATGTCACGGTAAAAGCAATCCGATGACTGAATCATACTTGCATTTTCAAATGCTAATTCCACCTACATACTTAGTCCGTTCATGTCTTGCAAAGCACCTTCCGTGCATACGCCCAAAAATGTCTGCTAAATCCTACTATTCCGCCGGTACATTTCGCATGGCTATTTACTGTCTGATCTATTGGGACATCCAAATAATTTCTTGATCTTGGACTTGTGATCTACTTACAATGAACCTACTTACTTACTTGGACAACTCCAGTCTTTACTTTGTTTAAAAGGAAAGGGGATGCATATCTTCTAAACAAGCCAAGTGTAAGTCGATGTTATTTTCTTTGGGTGCTCACTGCAATCTTAATACCAATGACACTTTCTCCACGTAACCAATCCTAATTCGTATGGTCTTACCTGAGTTTCCTTCTCTAACTTCCAACAAAAACTTTTGGTAGTTACTGTAGGACGTTTTCATTGACTGATCTCAAATAAAAATAAGGCGGAGTTTCTTATCAGTTTCATCGCCTCTGCATCTGGATTTTTTTTGCAGGTTTCAATGTTGTTATTACCGAAAGTAGCAGCCTTTGTAGAGTCATCATCATAACTCTCAGAGCTCGGTCGTAATAATTTCCTTACAACACTTTCACCATTGAACCACCTGCACGTATTCCAAATTCAATTACAACTTCTTCGAAGTCAGAAACAACAATCAGTTTACCTAAACATAAAAAAGAACAGATTACGTCGAAAAAGCCTATAATTACCACAACATTCTGAAAATTATTGCTTTACTATTGCACAGCATATGCCTTAATGGCAGCTGCTAGAACTAATGTATGTGTTTCCCCAACTTTTTCTGTCACCTTCTGAGATTGCGACAAAATTTATTCAATAGAGGAGTATTCTGTGATTTGAGTCTTATATTTCACTGTTGATGGGTTCTGTTAACCTACTATATTTGAAGTTTATAAAATCATAACAAGCAGACCTAAAAGCAGACCTTATGGTTTGCTTGGCCTAGATTTTTTTATTTTAATCTACAAAAGGGCCATAATAAATCTAATTGTGTATCAATGTAAACAGCAACTCCTTTTACAAAAGATGTTGTTGTTGCATCAATGTTGGGCTCAGAATGCTTTGTAACGAAACAAGGTCTTGAGGATCCATCAATAAATTTTACAGAACGCTCTTTAGTTCTTGGTACATCAGGACCACTAGTTAATGTCTGCAATCTCTGTTGAACAATAATCCCATGTGTTGAATGGGTCGTCCCTTGTACCTGATGATGTTCATTCTTTGTGTGGTTTCCCAACACAGATGTGAAACAATGTTACTTTTTGTAGATATAATTGAAGAGAGTACTTGGTCATTGCACTTTATTTCGTTGCACATAGCTTTCTCTAGCTCTAGTAAGAAGTAAGTATGATACAATGACAAAATCTATTGATCAAAGTTTTAAGAGCTGAACTTCTTGAAAAATGCCTTATGGTCATTCCTAAACTATAATGTTTGGACATTTTCCACTTACAATTAGTAATGCTGTGGCACAAATCTTGTGCGAAGGAATTCACTGTGCGTTTAATATTGTCAAGTGCAGTTTGCAGTGCTTTCGTACTAGTAATATTCAAAAGGAATTCATATAGTATATCTGGAGCTTTATTTCATCTGACGCCAGGAATTTGGGTGGAGGAGGGCAAGACGTTGTAAGTAAACTATCATGTCTGCTGGACATGTCGTCTCAAAATCATTGCAGCCTCTTGTATTCTTCGCATATCAGATGAAGCGGCTTCTCCGGGTTGTATAAATTATAAGTAAACAAGCTCCTGTAGTTTGGCTGGCAGTTGAAATTATGATTATTAGCTAAATGGTTTTTTATTCATCTTTTAATTTGTCCGATTTGTAACTCTAATTATATAATTGTGGTGAGTGTTCAGTCATGAATGGCAAATACTGCTCATGAAGCATCGACATGCTTTCAACATTACCACCAAAAATTATGCTTTCTTGAACCAAATTTTTTAAATATTCAAATGCTTTTTCACCGGAATTTTGCCGTGCAAGTGACTGTCTACATCAGCATGGGGATGCCTATCAGGATTTCTTATATATTTTATACGACACTGATTATAATAGTGGACCTACAGAGCTATTAAATCAACAACTGTTCACACAACAGTGTTCGTCCACATTCGCTTTTGCAGGTTATAGAATGGATGTCCCAGCAATTTCAGTCACACATTTTGTAGGTAGCTCAAAACTTCTTTTGTGAAATAATCCCCTTTCGATTTTCATTGCAAAAAAATATTCAGAAATAAGTTCCCTGTTTAACTAGATCTGTGTAAAAACTTGAACGTGGACGGATCAATGTCATTGGCCCGGAATCGTTTTATAATTATTGAAACGTTTATATAATTATAATTATTGGGTAATACCAGCGACGATCAAAATCATAATCTGTTTTGAGAACCAATAGATCTTGCTGTACATACTCTGTCAAAACTATTACTGTTGGTGGTTTTCTCAAGTGTTACATCAACACAGTATGAACTTTTCGAAAATATTGGACCGGAAATTGTCTTAGTATGGTGTCTGATTTTTTTTATTAAAATGAATATTTTTAAAATTCATCTTTCACCTTGTAATGTTGATGCTCCATCTCTCTTTAAACTTAAAGGCTCCTCATTAGACATATTTAAAGTTCATCTAGAAAAATATTATTAAGAACAATAAATTTAAAATATATCTCATGTTTATGATAGATACGATATATTTTGTTTGGCGGGGTGGAGAGGAGGGTTCTCACAGCCTCCGCTCTAGTAGTAGAAGTGTCCAGCTAGCTGACTAAAGCTTCTGGACTTTCTTTGCGTGTTAGTCTGCAGAACTAATGAACTGGGTAAAAGAGATGGTAAAATCGATGTTAAAACTAGAACTGGGCTCTAGTCTTTCTTCAGCGTTCCATAGGCCTGAAATACAGCAAGTTTAATCTTACATTGTGTCCAGCTCATTTCATAAGGTCTCTATATTTTCTTTTGTATTATGCTACCATACTTGACATATTTGCGGAGTTAATTATAGACGATAGAGGGGACTAACCAAAGTGACTTCCCCGACGTGGCATCTCAACAATCCATACGAATTCATGAATCTTTACCGTCAGAAGTTATATTTTAATACCTATGTAAAAGGGAACTTATTATGAGCATTTACTCCTCCTATTAGAGAGAAACTGAGTCTTGCTATCAGTAAGTATCTTACCCATCTTAAAAAACTGTAAAAACAAATTAAATAATCCAGCGGTGCAAGGTTGAAATACAAAAACGACTGGCCACCAATAAAGTGATAGGTCAGGTCTCTGCAGCAATGATTGTGGTCGGGAAGCTTGTTAAAAAGGCAAGGTCAACACATTGTTATCAGATTGGCCTGGTTATCAGTCCCCTCACCACTAGCACCGGATGCCCACTGACCCCCCCCCCCACCCCTCCCCCCACCTGACTACAACCTCCCACATCGCACTGAATAACACCTCCTCTCATAAACATAATATACAATCGCGAGCTTTCTATCGCCTTTTTGAAAATATAATTTGGTTTAATTAAAGTGAAATTCTAATGAAGTTATAGAAAAGTTGTTTTATTTCAGTTAGGCAATTTTTGTAACATTAATTTGGTAACATTTTGTTTATTATGTTCGAAAAAGTAAGTTTTTATCAATGTCATTACGAATCCTGGTTCTTCGTATACTAGAAACTAAAAAATATAATTTTAATGCCACTGAATTTTTAACTGTATTTAAATAGCTCAAATGTTTGTTTAATATTCAACTAACTATCTGGGGTAGACACAGCACGGTAACACAAAATGTCATGAACTTGAACTCCATTGTTACGCAGTATGTAATTAAACCTAATAAATTATATCACTTAACGGTAGTAACTTCCTTTTTATTGTTTCATCGTGACTGAGCTTATATAAACCCTTTAAAGTTTTATGTCACTTTTTTCTGTCAGTTTATCTTAAAATATGAGATAATATGCCTAATTACTAATCGGACGAACTTCAAAGACCTGGATGATTTAATGAAGGTATAACTTATTATTCTTTAAGATATGTTTACGAAGTATAAAGTAAGATTAAACACTTTTAATTTAATTATTAAGTATCTAATTTTGAAAATACGGACACAGTGTTAACATTTTAGCCCGCTCTTTTTGCTGAAGTGGAACTTCGGTAAAACTATTCTGTTCAGTTGAGACTTTTTGAGCTATCCCGCCCCCCAACGAGCTGTAGGCGAGTTAACTTTAAAACACCATTTAGTAATAGCGTTTGACGAGTGTTAAGACCACTGTCCAGCTTGGCTTTGCTGCCTCTAGACGGGACGGAATAAAAAATTTGTAAATTTGGAAGAAAACATTATAATTTAAAACTTACTAAGTTTAATACCAAACCCACGAATGTGTTAACGAAAGTGAACGATTTTCATCACATTTTATTGAACAATTTTATGACTCTAGACGATTACTAATTGTGCCAAATTGCTGAAATTTAAATCAAGTTGAACGCCTCAGTCTTATTCTAGAATGAATGAACACAACAACAATGGTTCAATGTCACAACCACAGGAGTTTTATTTAATTATTCACACTTATTACAATCAAATTCCTTTTCGAAATACACAAGTTCTCCCATCAATGAATGGACCCTTTACTATCTTATAGCTGTCTTGTAAATAGTGACGTAGTATTATTGATATCTTACAATCTCTTTGTTAATCATAGTGTCAACAGGACCGCTATTTTCATTATCGTTTAGTAAACTTGCTTTACGACAAACTAACTACGTGAGGTATTCTGACAGTCGAATGGCAGCAAGTTAAAAATTTATTTTATAGAGACCTGGGATACTAGAAATTTTTTAAAGTGAATTAGTATAATTAAATGGACGTTTTTATTAAACACATTAAAAAACTCTACATATTTTTGCTGATACAGTAATATTATATTAAATAAACGTAAGCTTCCAAGTGCAGAAAGTCTTATACAATAGCAGTATATGATGTTTTATAAGGAAAAGTAAAACCAGATAAATATTGATGAGCCTAAAATAATAAATATTAAAAATGAACTACTAATATTTTAACTTTTTATGAATATTTTAAACACATTAAAGGCATAAGCGTATAAATTTATTCTTGAATGAAACATAAAGGCTAGTTTAATTTAATACACTGTTGATAGTGACGAGGAGTTATTTTAGGGGAAACGTTTTTAAATAGTTTTGTTTATGAACATAATTTTACTAGTGTAAGGCACTAAAAGAACGAATAGTAATAAACATGTAAGTAACCCTCCTTTTAACTCTAAAAATCCTAATCGATAATAGAAATAATGACTGACTTGTTAGCACTATGACTTACTTGCAACCCTGGTTACATTTCAAGACTGATTGATCTAACCCGGCAAGATCTAAGCAATATACCTTGGTCCAGCTGTTATTTCTCATGAAGTCAATTGATTTAGATACGCTTTCTACTAAAAGTGTTTAAGCTTGAGTAGGTATGTCAAGGATTTTGGTCCGTTCTCGGTCAAAACATTAAATAAGCCAATGACTCTGGTCTATGCACATGAAGGATTAATTAAAATTACTATGATTTGACTTTTGTTCAATGATATGCCATCTCATGAATGATGAAAGTCCTACTTACAACTATTACCAATAATACAACTATCACTACAGTTTTTGTACAGTTAAAAATATGTATCTATCTATCTTCTTATTTCTATAAGGGTTTCGTCTGTTACGTCCCTTTTTCTCTCGACCTACTGAACCGATTTTTAAGATTGAGGTGTCATTTTAAAGCTTAGGATACCCCGCAGTGACGAATCGTAATTAAAAAGGTCATATTGATTCGGGCTTCGCCCCCCTCGCCTTTGATTTATTTCTAGAGGGCGCTTTAAAATGTTGACCAACTTTTATTGTAAGTTCTTTAATGTGAATTGTAATTTAACAGCTGATTACCTTCAGATGAATTTTAAAAGCCAGATAGTAAACAAAAATAGATCTCTGTCACTTCATAATCAACATTCACGCACTGTAGGTGTGTTTCACTCATACAGAATCATAAAATGCGCAATATGCGCACGGGCCACCTCGTTTTTTATACAGCACTACCATAACAAAAATAAAACATTGCAAATGTTTAGTGATTTTTTTAACGAATTGAACTTTATTCGGTTTTAGGTTATATATCCAGCCACAGAAATTGAACACTTAAATTGGTGGTTTAAAATACTCGTGTTCAGTTACGTTTTAAATTGAATCTAGGTGATATCGATGTTTGCATTTTATTACGAGATTGGCTGAGTTTTACATTACTTCAAAGCGTAAAGGAAGTAAATATTGCTGAAGTATATTTACCAGATTTTCTATTACACTATTTGCCACGGAAAGGTCATCAAAGCAAATATAGTTTTAAGCAATTTACATCTATCTATCTATCTATATATATAATACGTGATGCCCCTTTTTTGTTAACGCTTCTCCTCCCTTATTTCTGGACCAATTTTAAAGTTTGAGGTGTCAAAAGAATGGCCTCAGTTCGTAGTTTTGCAATAAGGTTTTAGATTTTTTATATTTTAATTCTGAAGCTCACTGGAGGCTCTCAAAGTTCATTTTTTTCCATAAGATTAACATAGGGGGACAATTTATTTTGAATTGCTAAATAAAACAGCTGTTGATAGTTGAACAAACAAACACATATGTTAAAAGCTGAATAGAAGCAAGGAATCTAAAACAAATGAAGACAAAATAATCTCTTTATTTATTTTAGATTTCTTGAATAGAAGCAAATTGAACTGGTACTAAAATATTAACACAATTTCATACTTTAATACGAGGAGTGTCTAATCTGGGGATTTAACCTTTTCTCAAAATGTAGCAGGTATATTTTGCTTGAAAATTTTATTCACGCGTATTTGGTTCACAAAAATAATTTTTGTAACTTAAACCTGGAAAAATTCATTTTTTTCCGAAACAAATTTTGGAAATTGAAATTTTTGACATGGGTCTTATTGGTTGTCCGACTGGTATTGAAACAATAATGAAAGGTAGCAAATACTAAAATAGAACACCAAATTTGTGTGCATGGGTTTTCAAACTGCTGTAAACTATAAGGAAAAGGGATAGTTGGTTGTAAGTGTAATAACCTTTTTATTTACTATTATAGTATAAACATGTTTTATGCACAATGCTACACATATTCAAAAAAACCTGTGTAAAAGACAACATTTAAAAGTTTTTTACCTCCAGTATAGAAAACAAGCTTATTACAAAAATGGTTTTTATAAAGAAAAATGTTAACCAAAATAAAAATGCCACTAAAAACAAAATGGACCACACCAACAAAGATGTAGATTCTCTTAATTTATTTGATTTCTTTATTTAAATTTTGTAATGTCATGGAAAGTTAAGTTAAAGAGGATATAGGCATAAATAGTAATGTGGACTCATACACTATGTCATTGACTACCTCATACAGTAGTACTACAAAAACAACCGCAGTGAGTGCTGCATAACTCATACAGGACTGGGGAGTAATGAAATGTTGATTTTTATTCTTTTGTCATTTACGTTTTATTTTTTATGAACTATATGTGGATCCAACATCTGTGAATTTATTTAAAATTTTATAGGAGGGTTTAGACAAAGGCCCTAAGACATATCGGCAAAAGAACAACTACGTAATCTCAGCTAATTTAGACCTAAAAGAACGAGCACCACATCTCAGCACTATCACATTGGGAAGTGGGAGAATTGGTAATGAAGATCGATCTGATTTTCACTATAGCGACATTTTTTCAAAGTATTACCATGGATCAAGGTTTGATCACCCGGTACTCTAATAAATGCAGCGCATTGCGCTGCACGGGCCCCCTAGTACGATTATATTCTGTGTGCTTGTATTGTCATACTGGTTGCAACAAAATATTATAAATATAATTAGGTGTTAAAACACTTAGACTAAATTTATGTAAAAAACTGTAATCGTTTAAACCTCAACTGCTAAACAAGATTGAGGTAGCAAGTTGAACATGAATAACTGTAGTTGAATAATGGATGAACAGTCATATCACATTTTCAATCACTAGAAAATTAGCTTATAACAATAATTAAATTCCCTCACATGAATAAAATAAATAAGAGGTCACAATAAAATAGTAGATCACAATAAATTAGGATTAATAATCGCAAACTTTATTAGTAAGGTCTCTCGATTTTAACTGGTAAACAGAACTTCCAACCACAGCGAGGATAGATATTCCGCCCGGGAACTGCATCCGTGATCGCACCAGAGGGGTGATGCCAACTGCTCTTGATGTCAGTTGCTCTTGATGTCAGTTGATCTTGGACAATTTGAATATGGAATGGGCTGCAGCTCTCCGGGTAAACGAGTAGGACCTTCTGAATGTCAGTTTGACCCACACGCGATGCCTGTTAGGGTATGAACACACAGAACGCGGCGCGGCGCGGCGCGACGCGGCGCGGTGCGGCGCGGCGCGTCATCAAGCGTCGACTTGAACACACAGAACGCGGCGCGGCGCGGAGCGTCTTCTACTCTTTTCACTTCAGTAATCAGTGTCCGATATGGCGTTGAGCAAATTGGTTCGATGTTTGCTGCGTTTGGAAAACACTTATTTAAAGTATCATACATTCGTTTTTGGCGGAAACAAATACAGATCAAACCGTATCCAACGTCACCAAAAACTTTAATTTTGGTTGTAAGTTGTAGGAGGAGTTCTCCACACAAAAACCCTTAGTGTATTAAATAAGTGTAGGTTTTATAACGTCAAATACTGCGATCGTCGTTAAACAACCCCGAATCCGGACTACCAAACAACTACACATACACACCAAGTCTGTCCAACGACACTAGAAACTTTAAAGTCAGTGAAAACTATAAAGAAGTTCCAATTACAAAATAAACCTCAGTGTATTAAATAAGTACGGTATAGATTTAAGCAATATATTCTACCATTGTCACCTCATTCCACAGCTTGTCCACAATTCCCTGTTCTTGTAATGTTTATGCTTCGCTTGCCACAGTGCAGGCCTACAAAACACTTCGTTAAACACTCACCATCCATCATATTTGCAGGGAAGACGCGCGAAAACGCGTGTTGACGCTCCAAAAAATCAAACTCAACTGGTCCAAGTGAAGACGCGCCGCGCCGTGCCGCGCCGCTCTCTGTGTGTTCAACTCCATAACAAACTATGAATTTGTTTTTCACGCGTCATGACGCGCCGCGCCGTGCCGCGCCGCGCCGCGTTCTGTGTGTTCATCCCCTTAGAAACGATTTCTCAGTAGTACTTCACCTTATCTCTTATAGTTACACTAGATTTAAATTTAAATACAAAAATTTATCCACCCATAATAGAAATGAACATAACCATGAAACTACTTCGTTCAGTTCTTATCTAGAAGCCGATGCGGACGGACGTTATCAGCAGTTAGCTCCGCTTGCCTATTCCTGCCCGCATGCCCGTGTAACGGCAAATTGTTTTATATCAGCCTTATAAATTGTTATTATTTAAGTTGTTTTGCCAACAAAGTGTGTGATATTGTAGTTAGTGAGATGGCAGAAAACTGTTTTAATTGCAAACTAACCATAACGCCTGGAGACACTATACAGTCAGTGAAGTGCGCGGACTGCAACGAGCTTTTCCATACAAAGTGCGTAGGAAAGGGCTCAAAAAAGTTTTTGCGCAAAACACCGTTTCGCTGTGGGACATGTGTAGTGAAATTGTCATCTGCAAATAGCAACACCGACTCTGAAGCATCTGAAGACGTCGATGGAGGTAATTGCGTAATTATAAAGGCTATTAATGACCTCAAATGTGAATTAAGCGAACATGTAGCTAATACATCGAAAAGTTTAGAGGAAAGAATGAGACTAGAGTTGCGAAACGAATTTAGTAGTTTAGAACAAACAATAAATAACATAAGCTTAGCTTTCGATAAAAAGTTGGAAGCAGTCAAAGAAGAAAATGAAGAGTTAAGAGTGGAAATCACTACACTGAACAGGAAGTACAACAATGCATGTAGCGAAATAAAATCTATAAAATCTCAGGTAAAGGATCTGCAACAATATAGTCGTCTACAAAATCTTGAAATAGTTGGAGTTCCTGTAACAACGAACGAAAATGTATTCTCTATTCTGGAAGCTGTTTCACAAGCGATCGGTGTCCCCTGGCGCCGCGAGGACATCTCGGCCGCGCACCGCCTACCCACCACCGGCCACGGTCGCGTCCCCAGCATCGTCGTCAGATTTGTGAGCCGAGCGGTACGAGCAGAGTGGTATAGGGCAGCTCGAGCCAAAAAGGATTTGGATGCAGTTCACCTCAGCTCGCGCTTTCGTCCTGGGCCTATCTTTGTCAACGAACATCTTACGGGGTTCACTAAAGCTCTCCTAAGCCAAGGGAAGAAGTTTGTTCAGGAGCAGAAGATCGCCTACGCATGGGTCAAGGAGGGGAAGGTGCGGATTAAAGTCACCCCAGGAGGACGTGCAACGAGGGTTCGAGACTTCGAGGAGCTGGAACAGGCGGCACAAGGATCTGAGGCGCGGCGCGGCGGGGGAGGCGACACCAAGGAAAACGTCGGAGGCGACGACGCACACGTTGCCAGGAGTGTCAGCACCACGTCATAACCACGTGTAAGAAACTGAAGTACTATTTTTTCATATGTTCAATTTTAGTAGTCGATTTGTTTCCTGCACATAATTATTATACTGTAAATTTATTTAAGATTCACCAATCATTACTATATATTCTATATAAACTGAAAACAGTAATAGTTAAACATTATGTAAAATTCAATAAAACGTCATTTTATTTAATTATGATGTGATTGTCAGAGTTACAATTCAATTAACTTGTTGAATAATTTATTTCCCAGTATCAATTTATCATTTTATTTTTATTTAGTCAAAAGTAAGTTTACTAACTATGTAAAGTAATAACTTTAGTCAAATAAGTAAGAGGTAATTTCCAAGTTAGTCAGTTTTTCTTTTGCTTTATATCATAATAATTTTTGCTTGAAACACATTCTGTCAATGTAGGCCTAAACGCATTTTCTTACTCAGTCGGAATTTATTTTATAGACATGCAATATTATTGGCTAATGGTATCAATAATGGCGTAGTGTTACTTATGGAAACATCTCAAGGTTAATATTATAATTACTCTGCACTATCAATAACAGGTTTGTTTGATCGTAATTAATTGACAGTAAATTCGTTAATGTCTGTAAGTTACTTTGAGCAATCTGAATAAAATTGATTCAGTATGTTTAGTGTTTTTATATATATTGGAATAATACATGTACAATATCTAAAATGTTGGTGTACATTTTTTTGTGGTTGTGGGAGATAAGAAGTCTCGATTGATTTCATGTTCAATTTATACATATGTACAAACTAACTATTAATTAATTATTTATTTCGTACTCTTCGCATACATGAAAATTTTTTCGATATCATGAATATCAAAAGTCAATTATCACAAAGAATAATCATTTTTTATTAGTTGCAGAGTACTTTCAATTATTATCTCTTGTTATCTGAGAATGAAATGCCGGGAACAAAGAACAGATAACGTTAAGGATACAACTTAAGTCCGGTTTTCGTTATAAATAAATCATCTTGTCTGTTATTTTTAGCCTAGTATATAATTAAATACAACAGTTTATCCAAATACTGTATTTGTAAACAAATTTAACAATTGAGTAAACAACATGTAAAATTGCATCATTTGGACTTTTTGAATTTTAATTGAATTCATTTATTATTATTTAATTAGTTGCAATAGACAATTAATAGTTTAATTAATTAATAACAGTTTCAAGGACTTTTTATTTTATTTAATGGCGAGAGTAAGTTATAGTTTAATGTAGGCCTAAGGAAACGATTGAGGAAGAAAAAAATATTTCTTTAGTCTATAAGACAAGGTAACTGTAAATAAGTGAGAATGAGCACTGTCTTTTGTCTACATAACTTTTCTCGGTTATCAAATGGCAATGGCTGTGACACTGAATTAAATGTGCTTATATTATGGGACAGGGCAGGAAAAGGAATGAACCATCATAGTTTATTTTTTATTTTCAATTTCTTTTTTAAATGATTGAAGATTTTATTGATGATTACAGGAAAGTTAGAAGCACTGTTATTGACGATTCTTTGCAAATTGGGTCTTATTTTAAAGGTGGGAGTAATAGTATTAATTTTTTCCATTCAAACATTAGGAGCTATAATAAAAATATTGATGATCTTTTAGTTTACCTTCAGGGGACCGAAATAGAGTGGGATTTTATTATACTGGGCGAAACTTGGTTGGGGGATATAAGTAATGGGGTAGATTTGGATGGGTATAAAATAGTCAAAACAACAAAGGGGAGAAATAAAAACGACGGTGTCCTTGTGTATGTGAGTGAGCGTGTGAGTGTGTGTGAGTGGCGGGAGATCGAGCTTGCCGACGTGTACGGACTGAGCATAGACTTTGCTTGTCGGAACAAACAATTTAACCTTACTGCCGTTTATCGGACACATGACAGCAACCTAGATGACTTCACCACAGCACTGAGTGACTATTACAGCGGAATGCACAGAAATAAATCATACTTATTTGTTGGGGACGTAAACATTAACATTTTGAATAGTGACTACAAAACCGAACCGTACTTAGACGTTATGTATGAAGCTGGATTTATGTGTGGAATTCACGATCCTACTAGAGAAACTGAGAACAGCAAATCACTAATCGATCACATTTTTGTAAAGCACGAACCCTCTGACAGCATTTCAACTGCAGTGCTCAAGACCTCAATTACTGACCATTACTGTATTGCCATGGAAATACAACTATCGCACCGATATCTTCAACACTCACACACTTACTATATTGATAGAACTTTACTCAGCCAACTTGTAAATGATCAGGATTTCAATTCGGTAAGCGAATTTCACGATGTCAATCAAAGTGCAAACGACTTTGTAAGCAAGTTAAAATCCCTTGTTAATAGAGCAACAAAATCTACATTTAACCGTAATAACCTCAAAAAACTTAAACCTTGGATAACTGAAAATCTCATTAAAGCTATTAAAAAAAGGGATAAATTAAGTAAACTTGTAAAAAAAACAGCCTTTTAATACTGAGTTAAAAGATTATTATATTTCATTTAGAAACAATTTAAACATGCGTTTAAGGTTTACTAAACAAAACTACTACAGAAATAAAATCAATGATAGTAACAACAACCCTAAACACTTCTGGCAAATAATAAATGAATTGGCAGGTAGGCTGAAAAAGAAAGACATATTCCCCTTGGACAAGTACACAGTACCAACCGACATGAATTCAGAACTTGTAACTGACTTAAAGAAGCAGGTGGCCGATGAGTTTAATGAATATTTTTCACAAGTAGGATTCAATCTAGCCCAAAATATTGACTCTAGCGGCCACCCTGTTGTCAACGACGCTGTTCATGCTACTGATTCCCTGTTTACTTTAAGACCAATTACCGAGACTGACTTACTGAGACACGTTACTAGCCTGCGCGGCGGCTCGGCTCCTGGGTATGATTGTATCTCTGCCTCATTCTTGAAAACCCATTTCAACAAACTGAAAACTCCACTACTACACATCATTAACCGCAGTATACGCTCTGGGTGGTTCCCCGATGCCTTCAAGCCAGCTAAAGTGATTCCTCTGCACAAATCTGGAGACTTCAAGACTAAATCGAACTTCCGTCCTATTAGCCTTTTAAGTGTGTTCTCTAAAATTCTCGAGCGAACAGTCAAAGAGCAATTTTCTGATTATTTAGAGGCAAATAACATTTTTTCTGAATGCCAATACGGGTTCAGGAAGTCAAAGAATATTAATGATGCTCTTTTCAATCTTAACAAAGAAATTAATAAATCTTTAAGTAGTAACAAAAAATGTTTGGTAGTTTTTTTAGATTTAGCCAAAGCGTTTGACACAGTAGATCGTTCAAAATTACTTGACAAACTAAGATATGTTGGGGTCACAGGTAATTCTCAAAACTGGTTCAAGTCATATTTGGAAAACCGAAAACAATATACAACTATAAATGGGGTAAACAGTGAGACGAGGGCTGTAGACTACGGGGTTGTGCAGGGAAGTACGTTAGGACCTATCCTTTTTTTAATATATATAAATAACATTTCAAAGATTAGTTTGTCGGGTCAACTTTTTCTATTCGCAGATGACACTGCTATATTTTTTCAAGGAGATAGTTGGGATGACGTTTTTGAATTAGTAGCAAGGGACTTATCAAAAGTAAAAAAATGGTTTGATCAAAATCTATTGACCTTAAATGTGTCAAAAACTAAATTTATGCCTATTTCACTCAGGCAGAGTGCAGATGCAGAAATTAATGAAATAAAATTGCACTCCTGTGGCAATCCGGCGGACAATAACTGCCAGTGTGCCAGTATAGAAAGAGTTGACACGTACAAGTATTTGGGTGTTATTTTTGACAAAAGATTAACTTGGAAACCTCATATTTCCTACATAAATAACAAGCTGCGTAGATTAATTTTTGCTTTTTATCAATTAAGAGAAGTTTTAACTTTAAAAGAAATTCGGATGGCATATTGTGCGTATGTTCAGTCAATCCTAGAGGGGGGTATAATTGTTTGGGGCGCCGCCTTTCGAACTACTCTCAATCCATTATTTGTTACACAGAGGACCATCTTGAAGACGGCACTCGGAAGGGGTCGGCGGTATCCCTCAGATGCGTTGTACACAGAAATGAACGTTTTTGACATTAGACAACTTTTTATCAGAGTTATGCTTTCCTACATATTCAAAAACAAAAATAACATTTTTGAAAATACTGTGCACACGCATATGACCAGAAGCTCAACTACTGTAGGTATACGACATCCACGACTAGTAAAAACCTATTCAATTACGAACTCCTACTACATTTCACATATTCTTTTTACTAACATCCCTGATCATCTGAAAGACTTTAACTGTACGCTAACAACATACAGTTTAAAAATAAAAAACTGGCTGCGTTCTACCGACAGAGTAAACATAGAAAATATTATGTTTTCTAACTACAGACATCGATAACACCAACAAGTTTCAAATGACGGGTAAGAATGAGTGCTAGATTGAGTGTGTGCAACTGAGTATGTTTGTGAGTGTGTGAATGAGTGTTGTGATTGTGTGCGCGTGTGTGTCCGTCCGTCCGTACCTGGGGTCAACGATAGGGGAAGGGGGGGGGTTATCCTTGGGGAGGGGGTTTTTCCTATTTTTATTCTTTCTGCTCAACAACATTAATATTTTCCTTGTGTGACCGATCGTTATCTAATCTTACCAAGAACCCCGCATTATTGTCCGAATTAGCATTGATCTTCTTTATGCAATTTCACTCTTTTATATCTCACATAAAATATAAATAAAACGAATAATAACTTAAACTTTGCGACGAATCGTTTTTTATACCAACTCAAACATTTTAAATATACATCATTATTTTATTATTATTTTTTTTTGTTCATTTTTGCCTAAAAATATATCTTAAACAGGACTCATTCTCACAGACAGGCTTTAAGCCTTTGTGAGAATTAATTTCACGTATTTTATTTAGCCTATTAATAATATTTACTTTAAAACTGTTACGCATTGCTTGTATGAAATGTAATTATGTACAATGTGAAATAAAGATGTTTTTGATTTGATTTTGATTTGACTTCGTGTCAACAGGTGAACAGATTTCCCATCAACAAATTTATCCATAGCCTCAAGAAGAAGGCAGTTGGTATTGCCAAGCGGCCTACTAAGCTTTTCAAAAGGAAATAAGCCAACAAACAGAAAGAGTAAAAAACATATTTTAGTTTTTCGTTTAGTTTTAATCTAATGTAAAATTATCTAATTTGCAAACATTAAACCCCTATGTTGTCTTATAATATGATACTGAAATAGACCCACCAATTCGCGCAGTTAATGCACGTCTCTGGTCGTCCCTTGGAGCTTTTCGCGCAGTTGATGCATCCCTATCAACCTGGCTCAGGTCAATTCGCGCAGTTGATGCACGCCCGGGAATTTTATAAAATCGTTTCTTATTGTCTGCCTACGCTATAAGAGGAATATTTATGCAAAATCTCATGTTTCTAGGTGCTATGGTTTGGCCTGTGCGTTGATCGGAATTTCGCATTTATATATAGAAAGAGATAACTATAAGTTTTGCCAATGACACGAGAACACCGAGCTTACAAATTGAGTGGAATATGAACTGAGATAATTTGAAAAATACAAGAGAGAAAGCGCAATAAAACTGAGAGGGGAAGAAAATAAACAGTCTGCAATAAGAGAGGTGACCATAGTAAACGAGAGTTTAACAAGCGCGGATTTTACAACCAAGGCCATCCAATTTAAGCAGAGGAAAACATCGTCTGTTTCTGATTGCATGGTTTTGGACGCGTCCATTTATATTACATTGTTAATTCACTTGAAAACAACTCTAAAAAATTACTCAATAATCCCCAAAACTATAATTACGTAAATTGAAATATTTTCATTACAAATCAACCATCAAAAGTCAGAGTTTGCTTTCTTAATAAAACCTTTCTAAATGGGGCCAATGATTTATTTAAATGTTTTGGGAATATACTTAAATTTAAAAGTGCATTAATACAAAAATTATTTTACTCAAAATTCAATTGTTAAATACATTATTAACTTACCATTTTGTAATTAAATCCTAAAAAACACATTGAAATATTGACCTAGTCATAGTATCGAACTTTTATTTATAGTACTATACCTTCGATGTCGGGTAATTATTCTGCCACACCAAACGATTCAAGGAGGAATTTATACTGTAAAATGAATATACTTATATCATAATTCATTAAGTATGATTTGCCTAAGTTGCTTTATGTATTTCACCCAATTCATTTTTAAATAACAATGCAAATTAAATTATTTACTTTCTATTAGTTGTATTACTTTAATTTCATTACGTTGACGTTCTCTCGTAAATGCCACCATATCGACTTTTCAAATATATTCGAAAGACAGTTATAACTTTATTGTATCTTATTGAATAAACAGTTTTGGTTTTGTCAAAGGATTCTCCATTACTGATACAATGTTCTCTCTTTTAGATATAAGGTTATCAAAACATTAGATGAAGGTAATTCTTCTTCTAGAGTGTTTCGATCTCCGAAAAGCCTTTGACATGGTTCCCCATAATATCCTATTACTAAATAAACATATTATATTATTTATCTTTATTTCATAATTCAATTCTTTTATATAACTTGACAAAATTGGTGCACGTGGAGTAACGAACCAATGGAATTCTTCATACTTGACTGAAAGGAGGGCGGTAGTTGAAATATAAATATAAATATATATATATATATATATATATATATATATATATATATGGTAGTTGAATAAATAGTTTTGTTCAAGAACAAAATATATTGAAGTGATGTTTTATGAGGTAAAAATGGTTAAGGCGGGGGTACCCTAATGTTTCATACTTTGACCTCTTCTGGTTTACATTGTATGTAAACGAATTTCAAAGTTATTTGACGAATTCCCATTTATGTTTGTTTGCCGATGACACGTCAGTTATAAAGGACAGTGTATGTAGTGCAGGCGTGGAGGTCAGTTCTTTTGTTGAATCCAAGTCTTTAGTCCAGTGGTTTCAAGAAAATGGGCTTGTGGTGAGTGCTGATAAGACAACCTTGCTTGATTTTCCAATTACTTCTAAACGGGATGGTTATCTTACTGTATGCATTGATGATATTGGCTCTCAACAAGAGACCAAGTTTTTGCGGATAGTCCTTGACAGGAATTTTAGTTTGTCTCTCCACATAAAGAATATGACACGAGATATATGTTCGGACACATTCATACTTCGTAGACTAGCTCCTTTTACAAACATCTTCTTGCTGCTCATTAGGCTGTAATCTTTCCTTGCCTCTCTTATACGGTCACAATTTGGGGATCTAAAAGATTTAATACAAAGTAGATTTTTTCTTACAGGAGATGGCAATAAGGGTTATTTTTGGCATCGGCCAAAGAGAGTCTTATAAAAAATTTTAATGCGCTAAAACTAATAAATTTTCATCCTTTTACATTGTTCAAATTTTGAATTTCTTTAATAGAATCATTCAGTCCCTTGCTCCAAAATTCGAATATAACATGAGAATCCACAACAAATTAAACATTCCTTGCCATAGTACTTCATAAAAATACATAAATAAAACTAAAGAAAGACTAAAATGTCCTGAAAAGTTTCTTAATTTAGATAGAGCATTTTATTCTGTGGATGATTATTTGAAAAACAGGAAATTTAGTTTCTTTTCTGTAGTAAAATGTATCTACGTCTATTTAATGTTTTGTAATTACCTGGACGTATGCCGATGCTTGTAAATATTTTTATATGAGAGTAAAGGATATTTGATTTGACCCGAATGCAATCTGAACTAATCTTTATTCGCACATGTTTTCACATCCGAACAAACCTTTTTCACTCTTTATTTATATAACTTTCATTTCAAATAAGCTTTTTATATTTACGGTAGTATCCTTTAATAATTTACTAAACTGAAATAATTGTGTAATACATTAATTGCGAATAGCTTAATTAGTGTCCAACGACTCATTTACAACCTCTAAAGCCAACTAATTAGTGAAAGCTAATGTCTCTTGACTTCTCATGCAAATACATCTTGTGTTGCTGTCTTCAACCACTAGTTTGTCAAGTTTACCCGCCTGTAGCCTTTGCGCACACAGCGCTACTTTGCATCCGTAATTAGTAGAATTCGAACAGCAGAGAGCAGACATTCGCAATGGTCATTTCAACTGACGGATGTAGTTTGTGGTTTTCAGAAGTATGACTAAGGCACGTGTGCATTCGCAGGTTCCGGATGTGAAGCCTACACTGAAGACAGTTTATTGTTATCTGTGGCTGACCTTGGGCTGATAAACACTTGTTTGTGTGGGCCTCGAGAAAAGTTTGAATTTTGACAATACTGTACTACCAGTTATGAATAAATATACAAAAATAAACTTAATTTAGTGTAATTTAATTTAACGTAGTGAAAATTTTCGTATTTACTTTACTACAGTAGAAGCAAAGTCGGTTGGATTCTCGTAAAGTTAAAGTATCTAGAAAGTTTTAAAATTCAATTAACATTTATATTGATGGCGAGGTTTACTATTCCTCTCACTCCACTTATTGAAAAAAATACTTGCACAAAATAACAAACACTTGTGTAATATGTGGTTGTTTTACAAACAGAAAGAACGCCGTTACCAATGCCGTTAGACACAATAAGAATTCTTTTGATTTGCGCAACTTTCACGTCACGTAACAAAACGTTTCATGGACCATTGTTATCCGCCGAGTACAGAAATGTGCTTGTTGTCAAACATTTATGAGTTCTTTGCAATAGTTTTTATTTACATTTAAATTATTTTTGCTTCACTAAATTTAAATAATCACATTAGTGTAGTTAATAGCTAAAAACTTGATATTTTAATTCGTTTAAGAAAATGTAAAACTTGACGTTTTTAAATATTCCGAAAGGGCAAAAGCAATCATCTTCTAATTGTAACTCCTTAACTTTAACCAACAATAAAAAAATATAAAAAAAAATACAGAAAGTAAAGTTGGCTGTAATCAAAGAGTGGTGTAATCCCATAAATATTCACTTACGCATGGGGGTTATCAAGATTATTGTTGATCGGACTCAAGAGTTTTATTGCGGTGCATGTTTTGCGATTTCGTTATCAATCGTTCAGCAACAACGGTCCATAAAGCTTTAATACCCGGCTATTAACTAAGTTGGAACAATCTAAAATTACTATCGTGATTTATATCGAGCCTTAGTACTAAACCTGTCCATTTATTCTTTTAAAATTTAATTTTCAATACTTGAGCTTTTTTTTGGATTTTTTCCATTTTATTAGTATACATTTTATTAATTTTGAAATATCACTTTTGAACATGCAATATACATGCATTATACAGGAGCTTTTAAGTACAAATATCAGTATGGGTTTAGTCCAAGCTCCCTAAAACCTTTTGTAGTATCACTGATCACAAAATGATTTTGACAAAAAAATGAAAATCTCCAAAGGCTTATTTACCTAAATTGAACTAAATTGAAAATGATTTACTTCTTTTTAGAAAACCTTCCTGAAATGCAAAGGTGTGTTAAAAATATATTTTTAGTATCTATAAACCTCCAAAAATGACAACCTTCGTGTTAGCATCTCAGTTGAATAGTACTTGTGATTTGACAAGCAGTTCTCTAGATAAGTGATAATTTTAGTCTGTTATCGCCTAGACACTCCGAGCAACGTGAGCGGTCTGCGTTATCACACACCAAGTTGACATAATGACATGCTTCTGTTAATATTGTTTTTCCCGACCAAAATATATCCCAATATAGTCTCGCAGACAAAACATATTCATTCGGGAGTTGATATTTTCAATACTGTGAAATATTGGAAACTGTTTTATTTAGAACCAACAATGTTTTAGGGACATTTAAACAATTGAAAAGTTTTAATAGTTGTGTGCTTTTTAAAAGTCAGTTTGACAATACTTGTGCCTCCAGAGTAAGACATAATATGGCAAAGAGTTTAAAAAAATCCCCTCAATATAAGCTTTAAAATTTTCATAACCTTACTAAAATGTTTACTAATGGAAACAGAGATAAAAGAAGGCGGGTCATTGTACAGTCAATGCTAATAGACATAGTGCGTATCTTATTAAATTTAGTTACAATTCCCACGCAAGGAGGCAACAATTTTAAGACAAACGAAGACTCGTGAGACAACTAGGGCACAGTTTTATCAATTTTCAGGATAAGAAGGTAAGGGAAAATAATTATCATCTGACTAATTGTCTGTTTTGTCTGTTAATTCATAATGTATTGTTTAACTAGTCTAAAGGATAAAACATTTCAACCTACAAGATTCAAAGACCATAGGTTTTTAAAATCAATTTCAGGAATAAATGTTGTGCAGTAGGTTGATGTACGTTTGTGTAGATAAACTTAAAAAGTACCAAGTCACCCTCAAAGGAGGAAATTTGTCAGCTCACTGACTTAGGAAATAAACGGAGACGGCAATGACCTATTGTATTTACTCATCCAAAATATTACAACATATCTTCTGTCACTGCAGTTGATGAAATTGCGGAAAACATTCCCCGAACATCAAGTGTCATAACGCTTGATGATCCCCTGATAGTAGGCCATGTTTAGATTGCAGGCCTACTGGCCCAGGAACACACAAGCGTCAATACACGGCCCGGCAGCACTTTCACCTGCAACCGATTATGCAAGCGTGTCGCACCGCTCAATGGCCTATTGTATACGGACTCGAACCTCAGCTGCAGAGTTGTGGAGTAGTATGCCACTCTGGTGAACCTGGTACCAATGTAAACATGTCTCTACTGGGATATGGTTAGTTCAACCTTCATGAAGCGAATCTGTCCCTTTTGCACTTCGGTTCTTTCTGTTTGGTTTTATTTATGGGCTTTTCCCATTTTTGAGATGGATGAGTAGGACGTAGTTTACATGTATTCCACATTTTTCGGAGTAAGGGGTTTAATGTATATGTGGTCTGGCTTAGGGTAAGGGCTTAGTGATCAGAGAATGAATGGGAGTTCTTTGAACTTATTGTCTCCAAGGCTTATATTTGAAAGTGTTTTTAAAATTCGAATACTTAAACCTATTGAATCATAATACAAAGTACAGTTTTTCAGAGAGTCGTACATTTAATAAATTATGCTTACGTGATTGGTTTCGGTTCACATTCCCGTTTCTAATACTTTAAGTACATAAAAAAATTAAATTAAACTTAATAAAGGAAAAGTGTGTTTTTTTTTTAATTTAACCTTCTCAGTTTTGTAATTTTTATTTTATAATCTTAAATAAATAATAATGCAATAAAGTATATTGATATCACATCCCTCTTTTTATTTGTTGGGTTATTAGGTTTTAAAACGATTAAGTTCTTATTGTCATAGTTGAAATTTTTTGTAAGAACAACTCATCTTTAGCTTTTTCATATTTTATAATAGTTGAGAGAGAGTGTAACTATCTTAGGGGCAAAGTATAACCCGTCCTAAGTAAACACCGGCGAGGTTTGTCGGTGGTTACTTTTGGGAACAGCTTCTGTTGCACAAGCCGAACAGGAAGATTAAAGTGTGTGCGCCTGCCGCAATCCGCCATCCTCACTGTCCGTACACTGTTTAATATTAAACACCTTCAGTCAACCCCTCAGAACCGGAACACCAACCAATGTTTGAATCAAGTCAACTCCATCACCGTTTCAAATATATTTTATTAATAAAAGGACGAATGCTGGACAAAATTAGTTAATTCTCGAAAGGTAATGGCACGCATTAAGCAGATATAGTTGCATTTTAATAAAACTGCCATAATTTATACGGTAGCATTTAATTTTCATTGAATGAAAGCAAACAGTAATGTATTTCATATTTTCAAATAGTAAAAAAACGCAAATCTTGTCAAGGTGATTAGGCTTCACTTCAGCATGGAATCGCGTTTAAAACTATCAATAAGTTCTTAGGCTCAAACGTTGTTCAACATTTTTATTCTGTTAAAATATTTTCTTCTCTAGGATTAATTATGTCAATTGTGTTTAAAACTGTTCTAATTTGACCATACTGATTTTATTTCACGTTATCATAATTGAGTTTAAATTAATAGGTACCGTCACAACATAGTAATTTTAATCAAAACCCGTGATAACCGACACTAGACTGACATATTGAACTATTACAGAAATAAATAAATACTCGTATATGCATTAAGGTCTAAAATCCCATTATGACTCATTTTCAAGCTATTCTTCCTACATATTTCCCTAAACCACAACAGTATTCGTCATCGAGGCCCGCGAAGCATGTGCAACGTTTACTTTTTCCACTCGGTATCCAAAACAGCCAATGTTTGGAGTAGATGGTGATAGGCGCGCGTTATCAGCTGACCTTTACACCGCCGCCGCCGCCTGGAGTGTCGTAGCGCCAGTCCGTGACGGGAGGGCGAGCGAGCGTAGCGGTAGTGTGGGAACGCGAGGGGCTTAGGACGTGGTGCCAATTTCTAGGAGTAGGCTACTGTTTTCGCGCAGGTTTTTTTTTGACATTGGTAAGTTTAAAAAAAATGTATTAACATTAACATTAAAACTTATATGTGAAGTGTAAACACTTCTTCATGCTACAAAGTGTTCCACAATTAAATTTAATGCGAATAATGGTTATAATACAACGTTCTGATTTATTTAGAATGATTTTTTTAAGATTTTTTTCTCTTTATTTATATATTAGTGGATATTAGTTTATATATATATATATATATATATATATATATATATATATATATATATATATATATATATATATATATATATATATAAGGTATCGTTGTAATATGTAACAAAACCAATAATTTTTTAATTTTTTCTCCTAACTCTAAATTTTTGTAGACAAGCTAATGTTGTCCCCAACGTTCACCACCGTCAGTATAATAAGACTGGGTTATTTGTATTAATGTTACAAGTACCGGGTTGGCGGAGAGTTGCTCGTTCGTTTAAATTAGATTTGGTCGTTTTATATCATTTTAAACAGGCTGTTAAGTTTACACCGACAACCAACTATAATTTTCACAGTTAAGACCTCTTTCAAAAACCAATGCTTAAAAGTAGTGTTGATTTATTTAAGATGTTATTTCGTCATAAAAACCCTCCGATAAGATCGATGTTAAAAATGGCAAATTTTAACCACCTTTCTTGGACTAATAATGATTTGCCTGTCGATCACTCTTCGTTAAAAAAGTTTTTTTGGGCCAAAATAATCTTACATTTAAATTTGAAACAAAATTCACCAGCTACATTTTGAGATAATCGCTACAAATACTCATACATACATAATACATGTTTTATTGAATCAAAGTCTCTTCAAATTTTCCAAATAAGGCTTTTATGTAAACCTAAAACCTATCAATTAATTGGCCTTATTGGTTATTATTATTGGTTCCTTTTCTCTAAATTAATTCTCAACTGACCCGGGAAGCAAATTCACTTTAATCAGACAGAAAAAGAGAGTTTACACCGTGGAAAAGAATTTAATTTAAAAGGACGGCGACAGTTTCTGTTCGCTTGAGAACATTCACCGGGACTCGCCGCTGGAAACGAGGTTTAGGGCGCACTCTGTTCATAATGATACCATTTAGGTTTGAATCTAGTTTCAAACGAACTGAGAATTACTTTGGTGATTTATTATTTACAATCCACAGAGTATATTCTCATAAATGAAATCTGTAGCGTCAATAGTCTACCTTAATTGAATACTAACATCGTTTGACGTGAGTAATAGTTTTATAACTAATTAAAGTAAATAAATGGCAGAAAAATCATTTTATTCTTTACACGTTGAAAAACATAAAACGTTTAATCGAATGTTCAAATTTTGCTTAAACTACAATGATATTTGAAATTTTATTCACCACTTATGGTAACCTGTTTACAAAAATAACTCCTTTGATATCAAAATCATATTACAGTAATATGATTATGTGATATTAAGCTTTGAGGATTTTAAAAATACAAGATGACCGGTAACTCTCTGGACAAATGGTCATTATTATTTAATGACCATTACTAAATGGTGTTATTATTTAGGTCAAGACAAACAGATTTCACCATGAGGAACATAGGTCTTGGGTGCCTATTTTCTTGTCTGTCTGTCTTTATGTGTTTTTATAAACAGATCCAAAACTCCTAAACAGTTTGAGGCACAGAATTGACATTTTGCACATATGTTTGTCTTACGTGTTGTGATGGCTTCTGAATTGCACCGTGTTTAGGAGTAGATAACATTTTTTTTAACGGTGAAATACAGAAGCCAGATGATATCACAGGTAGTGATATCCGTGGAAACCTCAACTCTTCAAATGTTTGTCTTAAATGTTAAGATCTGTCTTCGTGCAAAATTGTAATATATAATAATATCATTAAACGTTTCAAAATGGCGGCAATTTAAAAAAATATAAAGCCAAATTCCATGAAAACCTTCAACTTTAGAAAGTTATGTAATACGTAAAGGCAAACTCGTTTCACCATAGTAACATGGTACTTAGTTTCCTTTATATCTGTCAGTGCGTGTTTTAACAAAAATATCCATTACTTCTCAACGGTTTGAGGTACAGTGTTGGCACTTTGCACAAATTATTGTCTTTGTGCAAAATTATATCCTAATTAAAAATCACTAAACGTTTTTAATTGGCGGCCATTTAAAATATTTGATGCCAAATTCCATGAAAGCATTTCTTATTTTTTTATCAAGAAATGAGTTTACTATTTTTGTAATGAATGATTCAATTTTCCCATTTAAACAATGTTATTTTGTTTAAATGGGGGAAAAGTGGTCATGCATTACGAAAATAATTAATTTCTCTGATGTTATCCTTCATTAAACATTAACAAATAAGGTCATATCTAAAATTTAAGTGTCCTACTATTTTTTTTTTTTTTTTATGAAATCAACGGTTTTCATAGATTTTTTTGTCATCAAATATTGTAAATGGCCGCCATTTTGAAACATTTTAGTACAATGTACAACGTTGTCCTAGTACAAAACATACAAACATTATGTATTGGATATAACTTTTCACAGGGACGGATCTTAATAAGACACATTTGTGCCAAATGCCAACGCTGTACCTCAAACCGTTTAGAAGTTATAGATTTTTTCGTAAAAACACATACAGACAGACAGGAAACTAGGCATCAGAGACCCACGTTCCTATGGTGGAATGTGTTTGACTTGACCTAAGAAATAACGCCATATATATTGTCCAGAGAGTTACTGGACACCCTGTAGTTTGGACTCTATGTATTATAGATGGATAATTAGTTTTTAAATTCATAAAATATTAACATAAAAATACGCTGAAATGAGTTACACAATTGTCTTTAACTTAGTGTTTGACTGGACCACGTCAGTGGTTACTAATAAAGTAGACGTGAGAGATGTAAACACGATGCCATGGCAGCAGAACCGAGGTCGATAATGCAGTGTGGTCAATTAACTAAACCATGTTGAGTAGGTACACTAGTACAGACATGATTTTATAATGGAACAGACCACCTATGCCATTATCAAATTTCTTACTATGTTGAATATAATGCAAATAACTTATAACTGCATCCTATTTTTTGAAAATTAAAAAATTCTTTTAACATTACTATAGCAATCAATCGTTTATACATAGTAAGTTATTTATAAAATTATAAAATTGATGGTTCTCATATTGTTTGATCAATTTAAGCTCCATAAATAAGACGTCCCAACTCTCTGTTTACGGATGAGAGTTCTCCAACCGCCTAATCAGTATTTTATGAAATCAGGGGGTATATATGATGATTGATTGGAGGACGAGTGTATGATCAATGGCCGAGTTGCCGTGTGGAGCTTAATATACAGCCTTTGATCAGCTGGTTCTTTCGACTGGGGTGTTTTATTAGTTTTTACACACACACACACACACACACACACACACACACACACACACACACACACACACACACAACTAATAGCGGCTGTGTCTAGTTTCAAACCATTAACAAACTCTCTCAGGATCGGACCGGCAACCCTCAGATTCAAAGGCGAGCACTGTAAACCACTCCACTCAGCTACCCAGAATATTAATACCAAGAATTAAACTTACCTTACTATGTATTTAACATACACATAAGCACCAGACCGTAAACTTGGTGCAGTACTGAGACCAAGTTTACCAACCGTAAATGGTGCAGTACTGTTCATTTCAGAACTTTCTTAGAAATTAGTTTTAGCAGTACAGAGCGATGAAATTAATTTTAATGATAGGTTCGAAACCACCACTAGTCCTAATGGCTAATCCAATTACCATGATCTATCTTTTTACCTGTTTTGTCCTAGAAAAAAATTAAGTTACCTACTTTTTTTACTTTAATACTGGCATAGGTATAGTTTCTGTTTTATACAGAGATTGCTTTTCTGATGACTTAACTATTTCCATAGGGGTTGCTCATAGGTATTAAATGTATTCTTGGCCGGTGACTTCTCATTCTTAAGACTAACGAAACTATCGATGCCAATGATTGGCAATTATTGATAACGATATATAAACTTCAGGATGACTGTCTTGTCATATCTTTCAAGTTAAGGTTCTCCCCCATAGTACAAAGATTGATTCGAATAATAGATGAAGGTTGATCTCAACTAACTAATCCTTTATCTTAATCAGCCTTGACACCTATGTTGTACAACTATTCTACAATGGTTCTACTCACGTAAAACAGCCTTAAGATGTCAAAATTATCCTATTTATGCAGTACATGTTTCGGACTTATTACAGTCCATCTTCTGCTGCAAGGTTCTAACTAAATACACACTATGCACATTGTTCAATGTTTGTCAAAAATAATAAAAGTACATATACAAACATAAATTTTACATTGGTGGCGCCACTACACATAGTTCACACGTTAACTCAAACGCACTTTAAAAATATGTACACCAGCCGGTCTGGAGTCTGTAGGCCTACTGAAGTTGGTTTGGAGGGAAGGGCAAAGCTCTACGTCACTAATCAGCTGACTGGAGGTTGTTCGTTCCAGTTCTGTTATCTAGGCTATTGAAAAGCTGATAAGTGATTTTGTCCGAGAAATCTTCTTTTTTATTTAATAACTGTTCTTTCCCATGCTGTAACGTGTTTTTGTAAATAAACAGTTCCTCCCATATACGAGCTTTATTTTTTTGGCTACAACACTTTAGTACACTTAGTGACTTATCAAATTCTATTTTATGATTAATGTTTTCTTTTAAGTGTTGTGCTACCTTAGAGGCGGGATTGTTTTGATTTGAAGCGTTGTGCTCTTTAAACCTATGATAAAATGATCTATTAGTATACCCACATATTTTTTGTTGCATTTTTCACCTCCGTTACATTCAATTAAATAAACTCCTTTGGCATCCCTTGTGTTATCCTTAGGCTGTACTTTGTTGAGATTAGGTTTGTTAATTTTAAACCCTGGGAAATATCCATTATTTTTAAAAACCTTTCCTATAACTTCTGAGTGTTTACTTGTATAACCAAATGGAATAAACCTATTTTTTGTTAGTTTTTCTCTTCTTGGATTTAACAGCTTGAATTTTGTTTTCCTGATCATTTGATCGATGATACGGGGGTCATATCCGTTGTTGTAAGCAATCTCTTTTATTATATTTTTTTCTTTTTCATATTCATTTTCTGAAAGGTTGTACGTTAATACCGATAAACCATGGACCTAAATGATGCTGTTTTATAACGATAAGGATGATTTGAATTCCTAGGGATAACCAGATCAGTTTGAGTCGGCTTCCGGTAGATGCCAAACTCAGTTGTATTGTTATTTCTTTTAATGCTCACATCCAGAAAAGTAATGGAAGAATCAGTTTCTATTTCAATCTTGAATTTTATTGTTTCATGTAGGTTATTGAGATATTTTAAAAACACGCCTGCCTGTCTTTTAGTTCCCTTAAAAATCATAAACGCATCGTCAACATATCGTTTATGAAACTGTATTTTACTGTAGTGAGGGTTATGTGGACTAGTGATTTTTTCAGATTCGAACTTCTGTAAATAAATCTCAGCTAGCAATGCAGATAAAGGTCCCCCCATCGGAAGACCTTTTGGATCAAAAAAGATTTTGTTCTTCCAAAAAAAAGGAAATAACGTGTTTATTTACAAAAACACGTTACAGCATGGGAAAGAACAGTTATTAAATAAAAAAGAAGATTTCTCGGACAAAATCACTTATCAGCTTTTCAATAGCCTAGATAACAGAACTGGAACGAACAACCTCCAGTCAGCTGATTAGTGACGTAGAGCTTTGCCCTTCCCTCCAAACCAACTTCAGTAGGCCTACAGACTCCAGACCGGCTGGTGTACATATTTTTAAAGTGCGTTTGAGTTAACGTGTGAACTATGTGTAGTGGCGCCACCAATGTAAAATTTATGTTTGTATATGTACTTTTATTATTTTTGACAAACATTGAACAATGTGCATAGTGTGTATTTAGTTAGAACCTTGCAGCAGAAGATGGACTGTAATAAGTCCGAAACATGTACTGCATAAATAGGATAATTTTGACATCTTAAGGCTGTTTTACGTGAGTAGAACCATTGTAGAATAGTTGTAACTAATCCTTGTTGTATGGTAAACTTAGCACTATACTCATTTTGTTGAATGATTTTTTCCCCGTTACAACTATCTATTCCCAACCGTCGTTTTGGCTACATTGGCACCTCGTAGCATTTCATATCACACTCAGTCTATGGTTTAATGTGACGGTCGTGTCGACTTCCATACGGTTGACCTTTATAATACCTGATTCTTCATATAACAGAAATGATACTTTAAATTTAAATTAATAAGATTTAAAATCAAATAAACTATTAAATACCCCCGTCGCAGCAGACCTGCGTACTCACCGAATTTCCAAACGATATTGTATTTTCCCCATAAACACCATAAGAATGGGTATGTAGGTTTGCTGCCTTGGGATGTTGTTAGAAAATGTTAGTTTTGTTAGGAAATATAATAGTTAGGTAAATGTCAAACTGTATCAATATTCGGCACTTTTTAATTTTCCCAAAAACCCCATGGGGGTGAGTACCTAGGTTTGCCGCCATATGGGTGTTGTAAGCAAATATCAGTTGAACCCTACCAAGTGAATGTATATACCAAATTTTATCAAGTTATTCCAATAAATAAGCGAGATACAGGGTTTCATTGATTTCCCATAAGATTAACACGGAAAACCTATTTTTGGCTTTTCTCCGTAACCTGTTAAGCCAAGTTAAAAATTCAATATACGAAATTGTTTGTTTTTTTAAGCTCATTTAAATGGTTTTAGTTAAAATTGTTGAATTTAGAAAATTATGCTCCAAAAATGCAAAAAACCCATTTTTGACCCTTTTGAAACCCCATAAAACCCTGTTCCCATAACCCGATCATGCTGGTTCGCGAACTCATGAAAATGGACCTAGTCTTACACCTTCATACCAAATTTCATCAAAATCGGAGATCCCCTTCAAAAGTTATCAGTACCACGGACACACATATATATATACAGGGTGTCTTTAAAGTCCACCACCAAACTTCATAATATGACTAATTGGGTCAAAATAAGCAAAAAAGTTCCTATGAAGGTATGTCCTAAAATGCATATTTACCCAGATATCCGCCATTTTGTTTTTTCCGCTTAATAATTTTTATTTCGGTGACGGATTGATCTAGGAACTTCATATTTGGCATAAATCTTTATAATACTAATGTCCATTTCCACAATAAAAATTATTTTTTTCCAATGCATATTTTCAAAATGGCGGCCATTTAAAATTTTTAAACTCAAATATCTCAAAAACGGTAAATTTTATAAAAATATTACAAGAGACAAAAAAGTTGACAAATTAAATTATCTAAACAACAAAACCAAGTTTGTAAGGATCCGCCAACAAATAACGGAGAAATATTTCTCTTAAAATAACCTAAATTGGCATTAACCATAGTGCAAAATCAGTGTTTTTCTGCAGAAAAATCCCAATAACTCCGTACTTGTTGGCGGATCCTTACAAACTTGGTTTTGTTGTTTAGATAATTTAATTTGTCAACTTTTTTGTCTCTTGTAATATTTTTATAAAATTTACCGTTTTTGAGATATTTGAGGTTAAATATTTTAAATGGCCGCCATTTTGAAAATATGCATTGGAAAAAAATAATTTTTATTGTGGAAATGGACATTAGTATTATAAAGATCCATGCCAAATATGAAGTTCCTAGATCAATCCGTCACCGAAATAAAAATTATTAAGTGGAAAAAACAAAATGGCGGATATCTGGGTAAATATGCATTTTAGGACATACCTTCATAGGAACTTTTTTGCTTATTTTGACCCAATTAGTCATATTATGAAGTTTGGTGATGGACTTTAAAGATACCCTGTATATATATATATATATATATATATATATATATATATATATATATATATATATATATATATATATATATATATATATATATATATATATATATATATATATATATATATATATATATATATATAGATATATATCCCCTTAAAACTTTAATACAAATGGGCTTTCAGATCACTGATGATGATTAGCAGTATTTGTGTGTATAAACGTTACGTTAAACATTTTTTAACATTTACAACTTCTGAAAGCCTCTATGTTTCACAAACACGAAACTTAAATTTCTTCGATTTTTACAAAGCGAATGCCTATGATGTCACGGATGTACGAAATTTGGTTCTGGTTATGAAAATTTTGATTTATCTTCAGTAATTTTGAATCTATTGAAGAAATACTATCCACGGCTATCCATTTTGTCCTAAAATTTCAATTGCTATGTTAGGAGATACATGTTAAAGAGCTCAACCCAGGCTATTCGATGTTTTCTTCACCGAGTTCATCACACTTAACTAAATTACAGTTAATTTTTATAACGGCAATAAACAGGGTGTCCCGGGACCCTCTGGAACCCTTTGGTATATTTGTTCCTTGCGTCGAGACAACAAAAACCATCATACAAATAGGGGTCTAAAATTCTTCGTTAAGCCGCTAGCCGCCATTTTGTTTATTACACATAATAATTTTTTCACGTAACGGATAGTTTCATTAAGTTCATGTTTGGTATGAATCTTTATAATACTAATGTACATTTTCAGGAAAAAATAATTTTTTTTTCCACTGTATATTTTTAAAGTGGCGGCCATTAAAATTTTAAAACTCAAATATCTGAAAATCTGTAAATTTTATAAAAATTGCAACACAAAAAAGATGCAAAATTAAATTATCTAATCAATGGTACCAAGTTTGTAAGGATCTGACAACAAATGGTGGAGTTATTTCGATTTTCCTCCATTAAAACATTGATTTTGCAATATAATTAATGCAAATTAAGGCCATTACAACAGAAAAATCCAAATAACTCCGTTATTTGTTGTCAGATCCTTACAAACCTGGTACAATTGCTTAGATAATTTAATTTGACAGCCTTTATTTGTCTTGTAATATTTTTTTATCTACCGATTTACAGATATTTGGGTTTGCAAAATTAAAACGGCCACAATTTCGAAAATAAACAGTGAAAAAATATTTTTTTCCCTGAAAATGTACATTTGTAAGATAAAAATTCATACCAAATATGATTTGAATACAACTATCCGTTATAAAAATAAAAATTTATATGTGAAAAAAAAAAAATAAATGGCAGCTAGCGGCTTAACGGTGGATTTTAGACCCCTATTTGTATGTTTTTTTCTTGTCTCGATGCAAGGAACAAATATACAAAAGAGTTCAAGATAGTTCCTGGACACCCTCTATATGATCTCGTGAAAGAATGACTAGGCTATACTTTATTTTTCAGATGAAAAATACCGCATGTTTGTATCATTGCATCGAGGAGCTCTCAAATCTTTCCATCCATTTAGACTAAATTTACAATAGAGTGCCTTATAATTGTAACAACATTTATAAAGCGATAAACTTAGAGTCGGTTTAGTGCCATTTACCTTCTTAGATTCATCAGCTGTCTTTGCATCATCTTCCTTCTTTGACTACATTACCAAAACAAGATAAGTTAAGGCCACAAAAGCACAGTGAGTCACCCTCACAAAAAAGTCTGTCTCCCTCTCTTTTATTTATTTATTTTTTTTTTTTTTGTTAAGATAAACAAATATCGTTTGGGGGTGTGATAGTTACTTAACACAAAGTACCTTTTGACGTTATCAAACATATTTAGTCATGTCAGGGCGACGGCCCACCAGGGGTCAGAAGAACATCTTAAATGTAAGCATAGGTTGATATGCACGTCAAATTAAAGGTCTCACTTGGCAGAGGATAATGCTGCTAACTAGACTTAAAATGAATGACCCAGACGTAAATGGTAGGCGTTCAAAGTTTCCATTAAAATCATATGGGTAAAACCATTGACTATGAAAGTCAATGGTAAAACTAAAAAATGCAACTTAACTTTCTTAATACTCAACGTTTTTACTTCGAGTTTGAGGCCAATTACTCCGAATACAAAGACGTTTAAAATTATGTACGATGTGACAGAGGCTAAGGAAGTTACAATTTAAACATCCTCTGGGACATCGCCCCATGAAGTCTTACAGAAATATGCTTTGGCTTTAGTCATATCATACATAATTTTAAACGTCTTTGCATCTGGAGTAATTATCCACAAACCCGACCTCAAAAGGTTGAGCACTAAGAAAGTTATTGCATTTTTAATATTTACCCATATGATTTTTTAATGGAAACTTTGAACGGCTACCATTTCCGTTTGGGTCATCCATTTTAAGTCTAGTTTGCAGTATTGTACTCTGCCAAGTGGACCTTTATTTTCATGTACACATCAACCTATGCCTACATTTAAGATTTTCTTCTGACTCCTGGTGGGCCGCCCCCCTAACATGACTAAAAATGTTTGATAATCAAAAGGTACTTTGTGTTAAGTTACTATTACCCCCCAACGATGTTTGTTTATCTCAACAAATAAAATAATTGAAGAGCGGGGACGTACTTTTTTACACCCGGTATGTGAGGATTCTTTATAAAACGTTTAAGTTTGAGGCTCCCTACCTTATTTGCTAGTATAGGTTTGATGGATTAAAATAAACCCGTTTGACCTACTGTACGAAGTGATGCAAATATAATACATCAATTTGTTGCTGATTCAGATTATTGAAAATGGAAAACATAAATATATGTAGACAACGTGCTGGATTTTAGATGACTTTAGCAGTCCATGCTTAGTAAAAAATGTTAAAGTTAACCACACGGTGAATACAACCATCCTAGTCCATACTCCCGACAGTCCCACCACTATTCATCAACTAGAATAGAAGCTTAATTTTTGATAAGGTTTGTCACAACGAGTCGAGCTCTGACGAGTCTATGATGACGGCTTTCGGTAAGCCACGTGTGCTTTATTCAGATGTATAGAGAGGTATTTGCTTCAAGGTTGGCTGGGTTTCGACTTCATTCAGACGAATGTTGAATATGAGTAAATACAGCGTTCCTCATACTGGTGTCATGCAAATATCATGTGATTTCTGGATATTTGTACACATTTTTGTTTATCTAATTCAAACATTGTATTAAAATTTATAACAATTGTAAAACCATTACTTTTGGAACTCATTATATGTTATTAAGTTACTTCTATCGAATTAAGTTAACTAATCTACGTGTTGCTCGAAATCGAGCAATTTATTTTGATACTGTACAAAAGTTACATTTAATTCTAAATCAAGACATCCAACCAACCCAATATTGTGAATGTCAGTAATCACAAAAAACTACACATATTTACAGCTGTACATTAACAGATGTTATAAATACTCAACCCTATCCCAATGTTATTCTAATGGGAAATTTTCAAATTTAATTTGTGAATAGCACCTTTAAGTCCGATTTTCATCATTTTTTGGCGGAAACAACTACAGACAAAGCCCAATCCAACGACATCAAAAACTTGAAAAGCGGTTGAATATTGTAGGAGGAGTTCTCTACACAAAAAACCCCCTTAACCTATTAAATAAGTGTAGATTTGTGAGTAGAATTAGTATTCGATATTGTTGAACTAGTTTTAAAACGCTGTATTGTATTATCATATCAGAATCAATATCCATAACACGAAACTAATACTAAATTGAACCCAAAACAAATTATTATCTTAGTATTGTTAGTACTCATATGTTAAGCTTTAGTTAACTCTTCATATCTTCCAAAAGGAGTTTTTATTGGTGATTTTGAAGAGTGATTATTGAAGAGTGTTTTGAAGATTTATTATTTCGTAGGACCGAGACTTGTAACAGGACTTTCGAGATGGGTAATAACATGGTGAATATGAAAACTATACTATGAAAACTATACTTTTCAGACTGCAACAGGCACACCAAAAATTGAAATAAATATAACTTTAAAGCAGGAAAATATAATTTTCAGTACTGTGTACGTACTATAAAATGCTATTTTTGAAGACAGCTGAGAGAACGAAAATGCACTGTTACTTTAATAAAAGGAAAAATAATCAGCTGGTTTTACATAATTAGTTTCCTGTACACAGTAAAGGAATGTTTGTAAACAATAGTTTGCTAACATTACTTTTTCGGTCCTTAAATTGAATCTCATTTTTCACCGACATATTGATGTCTTTATAACAACTTGAACAGCTGACTATTCAAGCTGACTTCCACACTAGATTATTGATCTTACTTATATAGAAAAGTGAAAGAATTCCAAAATTTAATACCTGTTTTACTGCTAAAGGCATCGTGATATAAATATATAGTTCTTTATACGTCTCGACCGGTTTTTAATTTTTGAATCCCCATTTAAGTAAATCAAATAGTTTATAATTGTTGGTGAAAAAGTCAGTAGTTATTCAGTCTTGTTATCAAAATATCTGTTTACGCGAAACCTCAACGCGAACCTCAATTTGAAACTGGAAAAGTAATGTTTGTAAACAGTAAGGAAAAAGAACTAGGCTGGAAAACTTATGTTTACAACAATCGTTTTCGAGGTGAACAGAAAAGTGCTACTACGAAAAATCAGATAATTAGTTTAACCGTGCTTTTAGAAAATTTTTAATTTTTACTCTTAACTGTCTTAGAAGTTAGCTTATTGCACTACAGAGCGATGAAATAAATTTTAATGTTTGGTCCGAAACCACCATTAATGTTTGATTAGAGAACACGTTGACGTTTTTATTTTTTAATCAGTCAACGTTTAAATTCAACTAAGGAACCCAACAAGTTAATCCATCCCTCTCTGGTAATGCCAATCTTTTAAAGATTACGATTTTTTAGCAGACTGATTAGCACAGACGAGAATAAAACGTTAGATTATCCTGTACTTAACATATAATTGAAAACTGTACGTGATACGGCGATGGAGGACCTTGGTGTTATCTGTTGTTCATGACCTAGTGCAATGAATCTTAAGTTTATCTCCCAAGTACAAAAACTACAAAAATCAATTTGTGTCTCTTAACTCTTACCCTTTTTTGTTAGTTACGGTTTGTTTTTTTTTTCCTTCTAATAAATTCATACACGTTTCATGATGACTATAATAGAGTTGATACAATAATTTCCTCGATCTTCCTAGTAATTATCGTTGAAGTATTATGTTTGATTAACCGAGATGATTATGTGGCAATCAGAGCACCGCGACACAACGGCGTCTCTGTTTGATCCACCGTGACGATCTGCAGCCTGATTGGTTGATTGTGACTTCCTGCCACGGTCCTCGACCTGAAGTGCTCAGAGCTCGACACACGCATCCCACAACGCAGTCATCATCGCTGGCATCGACATCAAAATAATAAAAAAATACTATGTAAGGGTAGAATCTCGCAAATGAACAACATCTTCTTTCCTATAAGTGTTCTCGCCTCAAGAAGCAAGCATTGGCCTGTTTTAATAAAGAATTCACAATTATTGGGAGGGAAAAACGGTTTGCTTTATATTTAAATCAGATAAAGGATGCAATCTCGTGTTGCGAGTTCCTGTTTAAGCAGAGCAATTGTACCAAACTGTTTAGTACTAAGTTAGTCTTTGAAAGTTTGAAATTGTACTGGTATATTTAACTTCGTAAGCTCCAAATACAATGCTACAACTGTGAGAGATATAACAAAAAGAGTACTTAAATATTTTATACAGCTTAGTTCTACTTTATTTCGGGACCGACGAGAGCTAGTGCAGTACTAAATTTCTGTCGTGCTACATTACTGTCGCGCTGTTTGCAGGATGGCCATGAAGCAGCTAGCCCAGCGCTTGCAGCCCCTGCCCCTCTACTTTATCCTGGGCCTGACCGTGTGCCTGTTCTTCCTGGAGCTGGTGATCGCCCACGTCACCCACTCCCTCACCCTGCTGCTGGACGCTTACCACGCTCTCTGCAACATCATAGTCCTCGTTGGTTCCATCATATCTATCAAGGTAGGTCGTACAGTAGAGTGTCCACATTCTGGAAAGTCAGGGAAAAATTTCTGGTCGGGGAAAGTCCGGGAGATAGGCCAAAAGTCTGGAAAGTCAGGGAAATAGTGCATTTGAGGGAACTTTTCAATGCTTCAGTCAGCCGTAACTCCGACTATTGTAGCATGTTTTGGAATTTGTAAAAATGTACGGCAATTCAATTTACTGTCGTACATTTGTGCTTAAAATGTTGTAAATTATCTTTATAATATTTTAAATTTAATCTTTTTTATCTTGGATCTTGATTATTTGTTAGCTGTACAATTGCTGCTAAACCGAGTAAATTTAATTAACTGTTGCTTTATGTCAAATATTTAATGAATTTAGTTGGTTTGTTGGACTTGGTATTCAAATGTTGAATAAAATATGGAATATTGAATACAATATTTCATATTGTATTCAAGCTCAGGAACATAGGTGGGTAAGCTAGCTGTAATATCACATTCTAAATTACCCAATCATACATACAGACTAAAAATTCCTAGGGAGCTAATCCTTTTTCGCTAAGAGAAAGGTGTCGGTGCCATCATCATGAGATGATGCACATCCTGTAACGAGTCCATTAAATACACTATATGCAAGTAATTTTAATAAAGAAACTGGTTTTGAGTACCATGGTTAAAAAGTTGTTACTCCATTGTAATATGTCAATACGTATTTCAGTTGTTTCTGTGATTTATCTTGTCTAAGCAGTGATATTGTTTTGTATATGTTGTATTAAAAGTTTTGAGTAAGGTTTGCGAGTCAGGGAAATCGATGGCAATGGGTAATGGAAAGTCAGGGAAATTAATGACAAATTATCCGTGAGCACCCTGATCAAGAAGAATATGTTTTCCCAAAAACGCTTCGTTTAACATATATCCTCCATTTTTATTTTTTTTTTTTAACATTTTTATCTTTCGAACAGATTTTTGTGCGATTTGGTATATTAAATCATTAGAGAACAATTCTAGTGTAAAACTTTTAAATCTCGCCTATGAAAAATATTGCCGTTTATACATACAGTTTGCATAAAAAAATACAATGGGCGCCGTTTAAAAAAAATAAGAATTGGATTTAATTTGAGATTTTTTTGAATGATATTGCCTTACTCTTTTGCCTTGACATTCATTCCAACTTTCATATTTTTTAATATGCCTAAATGGCTGATAGATGAAAAATCTTCTTTTTTTCTTTATTTCAACCCATAAAACCATTTTCCGAAATTTGTATAGGGCACTCTAGCTTTTCTCAAAAAAACTACTCCCTCTATTATCTAAGTCATGCAATTTGTCCTCACTTCGCTTAAAATCCAAATCAGAAAGGCACTCTTAGTCTAGGACAAATAATATACCCTGGGAATCTGCCTGTTGATACAATTATGTTATTTGTAACTGAATATATTCATTAAAAAATTGAGAATATATAGCGATTCATAACTAGCTTCCTTTATTGCCTTTTGTGACATTTGTTTTGTTAGTAAACTGTCTAATAGCGTTTTTACTATACTATACTATACTAAAGCGAGTACTTTATCGAAAGTTTCGGTCTAAAACCTTTACTGTGTTGAAGGTTTCTTTTAGACGGTATTGTATTACCATGTCATCACAGGGATAAGAAAATAAATAACAGTAACAATTAATAAACTGATTTTTCTTCTTCGAAGGCGAAAGTAGGGCAAGCGTTACGCAAGTCTGCAAACGCTTGGATATATCATTTCAACTACTACTTTTTATACGGTGTATTAGTTACATTACAAATTTCGATACCATATCACTCATACGTCATCGACACATCCCCGAAACACTTGTTTACGCAGCATACAACAGCCGGCAATCAACAGTCGGTTAATCACCGATGTCGTGTCGACGTGTGTTGTCCCCCGCCGGCTGATTGATGGCTCTCGTCTGCTGCCTCTGTCAGGGCCGGTACAGCGGGAGGTAGCTGGCACTGTACGCGTAATTGGTGTGCAGTTCGTTACACCTCGTTTACATCTGTTAATTGTCTTTGGTACATCAAGGTTGACTTGTGGTTGGGGATTACAGACGTGATTGACATTTAGTGGTGGGTTTGACATGAAAGCAGGCGGATTTGCCTTCTGTTCAGTGTAATTAGTTCTTATTCATGAGGTAAAGACCTCACAATCTATTCCAGACTTGATAATTAGCATTACAGCACATTTTTATGTTTACCTGCTTTGTGAGAAAACTTTTTAAAATTACTATATTACTTTTCCAGAATTTTGTAGTTTAAAATACATATAACCCAAATGGTTTAAATTGGTCTTACCAATCTGCAGTGGTCTGCTTCACTAATTTTAAAATTGGCGTCATAGCATTTAATTTTACAATCTCATATTTTCTAACTGAATATTATAATACAAATAAAATTCAAAACCACATAGTTTTAGAACGAATTGAACAATGCAAAAGCAGGAGTAATATTGAGAGGAAATAATTAATTTTCTTGACAACTACGGAAATAATTAGATTTGCTGACAACATCCGTTTGGTGTGGTTCACTGATAGAGGAAATATGCCAAACAATTGCACAAAAAAGCGACTCAAGCGGTCCCAGAGGTTAATTTAAGTTTACTATATAATTTCTACCATTCAATAGGTATTTTTACTGTGTAATTGTAAAATGATTAATATTAGTTTTTTATGGTGAACATAAATTCCATTGGAAAAAAGTATAAATTTATAAAACTAAAAACATTGCAAAAAATTGAAAGGCATTATATTCAACGAGAAATATATCGAATAATTTTTGGATGACAAAAAAGAACAGTCAACACGAAAGAAATCTTGTGAAAAACATACGGAATAAAATACTCCTGAATGCCATTATAAATCAACAATACCCATGGTAAATTATAACAAAACCCGAACCACAGCGACGTAGTGATCAACAATGGCATTTTTTGCCGCTATTAGTACCATATTTTCGAAAGAGAGGCGCCACAGCTGGTGGCTCCCTTTTTTGTAGGTAGTAATTTCACTCCCAGTGGTTTGTATGCACAAGTAAATTTACTACTAGTGAAATCATTAAAGTGAATTCCTATATAGTGCTGCCAGACGCCTTCAATAAAATAACCCTCCGTCAATATGAAAAATACCCTCAAATACCCTCAGGCAGAGGAATAGGTTATGGGCCAGTAATCATTGAGTACAAACACTGGACAACATATAAGTAAATGGTCACTGAGCACCAGTATTATATTATTTATAATACTTTAATCTGTAATTAGAGACATGAAGACTGTAATATTATTATCAAACTAATATCTATTCTTGGGGTCGATTTAATATTTTGCCTTTGCCCTCTGTATTCATTTTCATCATAGTGCCATAAACTTAGATATCTTCAGTAATAAGATTTAATCGAAGAATAGTAAATTCTCAGAAGGTCAAATAATTATAAAAAAATTAATGAAAGAACATGTAAATATTCATAAAACCAGCTAGCCAAAAAGTTTCTTTAAAAACTTAAATTAAATTGTTAGTGACAAAATAACTTATACAATCAAAAATTTCCTCAAAACGTCAAAGTGAATATTTTAGGTATTTTAATAAACCAAGATTAAACCCCAATTAAACCATGTTAATCATGGTCATCTATTCCACACACAAAGATAAATATAATGTTGTTTGCACTGCTGTAGAATTTAAGAAATTAATAGTTTTACCGAAAGTGTTAAAAGGATCAATTATTTAAGTGAAAACCAACCATTACAACAAAATATTCTTGTTCACTACACTACACATTTTGAAATAATTATGCTGTGAACTGTTACCCTCAAAACATCCCCTATAACGAAATTTTTGTTACCCTCAAAAATACCTCCAGACCATAACGATGACCTCTTTTTGGGTAATTACTCTCAATCTGGCAGCACCAAAAGAATTCCAGAAGTCGTCATAATTCATGCGCATGCGACATTCCGACCAACAGCAGCCTGGGCGCGGGGTTATTTGTGTGTGTGTGTGTAGGCGGCGGGACAAACAACCCGCCAATACGCGTGTCACTAACTGTTCCGAGGCCCCACGCACTCGCGGCTGCCCTACCATCTAAAGAGGAGTTTATACAAATGGTTGTAAATGAGAAAGGTTTGCGTGCTAAGCCTTTTCAAACTCCTGCTAATAAACGGTAACGCTATTCCTAAAAATACCCCCGTCGCAGCAGACCTGCGTACTCAGCGAATTTCCAAAGAATTATTGTTTCAACATCAAAGAACTTTTTGGCTATCTTATACAATTAATAATCTTTACAAGGAAATATAATATATTTAATAGCATTATATTTCTGAGTAAATTATTTTTATTTAATAATTTATATATTAATATTTATATTGCAATAAATGACTTTTTTAACAGTAATAGAAGTGGACATCCAGAGCTTATATGCAAAAGGAATGATTTGTTTACAAATAACAAAACATAAACATTTCAATTTTGACAAATATGCAGAAGACAGCTGATCGGCTGATTAGGAACGGATACCTTATTATCTTCATCTCTCTTGCTCCCATTATACACTTATTTTCCATGAGATTACCGTGGGATTTAGCGTGTAGGTTTGCTGCCATGTGGGTTTTTGATCAAATCTTAATTACTTACCACCTAGTGAAGGTTCATACAAATTTTTATTAAGATATGTTGATAAATAAGCGATATATAACTTTTTAAAGATTTACCCATAAGAATAACATGGGAAACTTGATTTGAATTTTTTCTATAACCAGTTAAGCTATTTTAAAGATTCAAAATACTAAATTGTTTGTTTTTTTAAGCTCTTTTAAATGGTTTTCATTAAAGTTGATGAATTTTAAAAATTTAGGTCCAAAAATGTCAAAAACCCATTAAAAACCCCATAAAACCCCGTTCCCATAACCCGACAATGCTGGTTCGCGAACTCATGAAAATAGACCTGGTCTTACACCTTCATACCAAATTTCATCAAAATCGGAGGTCCCCTTCAAAAGTTATCAGTACCACGGCCACACACACATATATATATATATACATATATACGAAAACGAACGAATGGTGTTTTTGGCTTCTAGGGACCTCAAAATGAAAAAGTAAAGTGGTCCCGGGCTTAGGTCTTACCATGGCTACTACGGTAATAGCGTATTCCCTATAGGGAAATTTGCTAAAAACTACAAAACTTAAAGTAACACTGATATAAATTCAGATAAATAATTTACAGATTTAAATACATATATGCTGGCAGAACATTACCTTAACATAATGCAATCAAACATATCACAGTGTGAGCTTTATAAAAGGCAACAACAAAAAACAAGAAAAACACGGAAAAATTCAGGATTGTCGAAAAAATTTCAGATAAAAATACAAAAAAAAAATCCAAATAACATCCAAAGCATGAATGCACAATAAATCACAATAGCATGGGGACCAATAATATAAAATAGAATATGTGTGTGATGAATTGAGAAATGAAGTGTTAAAGAAAAATTACATTGAAACAATAACTCGTTCATTACGATGATTATTAGTGTACCAAATAAGTAGAACATAAAAACAAATTAGTGGAAAAAATAATAAACAAATTTTTATCAATAAAACATTTAATGCTTGCTACTGGAAATAAGTATGTAAAGAAATATCTTAAATGTTTTTCTAAGTACAGTAAATATAAGGGAAACCCGACTTAGTGAATGTACAGACATAATTTTATCAAGTTCTGTTATTGTTTTATTTTCCCCATAATGGGAGTGAATACGTAGGTTTAACGCCACATGGGGTTTGTAATAAAATACAAGTAAGTTATACCCTTCCTAGTGAATACAAAATTTTTTCACGGTATGTGAATAAATAAACAAGATAAAGTGTTTTGTTACTTTCCCATGATAATAATCTTTCATAACTTAGCAAACAAATTTTTCGATTTTCTCCATAACCATGTAAGATTAGACAAAAATTCAAAACACTAGACAGTTTATTTTTTTGATCTCTTAAAATTGTTTAATTTAAATTGTTGAATTAAAAAAGCCTAGGGTCGCATAAAAAACATTTTAACCCTTTTGAAACAATTCCGATAATTGTGGTTTGTGAACACAATTAAGTAAATGCTGTCTTACACCTACCAAATTTAATCAAAACCGGAGGTTCCCTTCAAAAGTTATCGTGTTCACGGACACACACAAATATTTCTCTTTTGCTATTTTAGTTATAGTTTTTTTTTTTAAAGTAATTTAATTACTGTGTAATAATTAATTATAGTTTGAGATTTTTCAACCAAGATTAAGGACAGACAGTTGGACTCTCCCCCCACCAACAGGCAATTGCCCAAGTGGGGGAATATTTTCAGTGCATATATGTTATTTATTGTAAAAAAAATGGGTTTTTACTGAATAAAGTATTTAATTTAATATGTCATTAATATTTATATAGCGGTATTTTTGGCTTTTGGGGACCCGAACACAAAAAAGTAACATGGTCCTGGGCTCAGGTTTTTACAGTGAACACCGTCATAATAGCGTATTCTCTATAGGAACATTCTCTAAAGAGGAAAAGAGGCTGTTATCGAAAACAATGATTCAATCTCAAACAGTATGAGAGACTCTCAGTCTTATCTGGCACCAAGATAATTAGTAAGTCAGTTTCCGCTTACTCAATTCAAAACTACTATAGCTTAAGGAATGTAAACATATCAACTCGTGCGATCTACAACCTTGCAAGCAGGCGCCGTGGCTGTGTAGTTCTAACATTAGCTCGTGTAATGGTGCCAGCGTTCTCTCCGACGCGCGACGGTTCCTGCTCTGTTTTATCTTCCCTCCCACTCACACAACAGTTTCACTCTTTATTAGCCTCTTGTCAAGTATTTTTGGGCGAGTGGTGTCTTCATGGACGCTCAACCGGAAAACTTGAAGCGGGTCGTAGGGAGCGAATGTGTTCTACGCTACTTAGAAGACAGTACTTAAGTGCATAAAATATTAATTTTATATGCATGAGCACCAGCAAGAATTACGTAATTTAGCACCCTAGAAATAGATTACTAGGGTAACCTGTGCAGCGCAATGCGCCGCATTTATCAGAGTACTGGGAGATCAATCCCTAAAGATCATCAACCAAAATTTCTATTTCACAGGTCCCTTAGAACTGAAAATGTTACAATATTTAGAAATCTTCAGGAAAAAAGCAATTAGGACGATGTTTTTTTGCCATTAGATATTAATGGCATGGTCAATGCTTTCTTTCCCACCACTCATCATTGTTTCGAGGTTGCCTTTCCAAGCAGAAAACAAGAGTTCGTTCAAAAACCTTTTTTCTAAAGTCCAACTAGATAATTCAGGTATCAAGTTGCATGAAAAATTGAAATGTATTTTACTACAAAAGACTATAACTCGTCACATCCGATGAGACGGTCATACCTCAAGTTAAAAAAAAAAGAATTTAGAGCTGAAATAAAGTCTTCCAAAGCTAGACAAGTTTTTAATCCCATTGACTCAGCTGAAATCAAATCAAAGGCCGTGTGGAATATCACAAACGAGAATATTCCTAACAAAAAATTGAAGTTATTCAAACAACTTTTTATAGAAAATGAATCCGGAAAACTTCTTGCGAGGCCTGAAGAAGTAGCAAATGAGTTCAATACATCTTCCCAAATGTTGGTGGCAATTCTCTTGGTAAAACTTTGGACCTTCTAATCAATGCCCCATTACTTCTACCGTCTTTTTAAGTCCAACAAATGAAATATAAATAATGGACACTATAAATTCTCTAAAAAATCAGTGACTCTGCTGGCAAAGATAGCATTTCTTCACGACTACTTAGGCAAGTATCAGATCTTCTCGTGAGTTCTCTTACTCATATTGTTAACTCCTCTTTTGAACAGGGCGTGTTTCCTAAATCTATCAAATCAGCTGTAGTCAAACCTATTCACAAGAAGGGGAATATCGTTGATGAAAACCAACATCTCTCTATAACAACAACGTTTTGTAAGGTTTTAGAAAATCACTTTCTGTACAGGCTCTACCAATTCTGGATTCTAAAAAATAAGCTTTCTGAGAAACAGTTCGGTTTTCGAAAAAAATATTTCCACTCTTGATACTATCTTCAATTTTATTTCAAATGTCTCCAAAGCAATCGATGAACGTAAACACGTTGGATTATTTTGAGATCTGGGCCAGGCTTTTTGACATGTTAAACCAAAGTCTTTTACTGGAAAAAAAAAAAAAAAATAAATAAAAAAAGAAAAACTGGATCACTTTGGTATTATGGGTGTCGCCTTGAATTGGATTTTTTTTAAAGTTTTTGTGTGTTAAATACCTTTTTCTCTCGACCTACTGAACAGATTTTTAAGGTTTCGTTAAAGAGCTTATGATCTAGCGCGTGCGTGCGAATGGTGATTAAAAAGGTTACTTCGTTTCGGGCTTGGCCTCCCTAGCCTTTGATTTATTTCTAGAGGGTTTTTCAAAATATTGACCAACTTTCATTATAAGATTTTAAAATTTAAATTCTAACTTAACAGCTAATTACCTTAACATGAATTTTAAGTCAGATTGTAAGCAAAAACACAATAGATCGTGTCACTGCATGATCAACATAATTATTGTTAAAACATTCACATTATTAAAGTAATATAATTCCATCGAACTGTACTGTAGGTGAGTTAAGTTGTACTTCAGTAAACATCCTGAAACACCATGTTCTTAGATTTTGTAATTCACAATAAAATTTGTTTGATTAATACAAAAATGATAAATGTGTAGTTTTGGATCTATTTGCACTCAAATAACTTTGCAAAAACTTTTAACCCAATTTATCAAAGAAGTTTTCTATTCAAGAATGATATCTTGTTTAAACTGATTCAGTAAATTTAATATTTCCATTTTCTTCATCCACACTTTGTCATTGGGAATTTACATAGTTATTTTGAGAGGTTATGTTGCCGAGTCCAATGAATTTCAAGCAGTTGGCCAATGTTTACATTATCTCGTCGGCGTGAAGTCTTCCGAAGATGAACGATGTTCGTCCGCCCCATCGAGCATGAAATAGGACGCGCCATCCGTAGCACCTGTAGTGCCTTCTTGTCCACAACACTAGAATAGTTTAAACTTTTACCGGGCGTCACAGACCACCACACCCTTTTTCACTTACAGAACTGAGTTTCAATAAAACAGATTGTGCCATTATGGGTAAACCGATTACACTCTATCCATTGATTCTTATTTTAATGTACAAGATGTACCAGAAGTAACCTTTCCAGACGGAAGCCATTAATTAAAATAAATACAAACGCCCACTTTTTATGGAATTTTGGAACTACAGGTAATTTTGAGACAACTTTACAATTTAATTTGCACCCCTAATCCTAGCAATTTAGGAGATAATGTAAATGGTAGTTCAGTTTTCACCATTAGAATAACATGGGGAAAACATATCATCAATTATATCTGAAACCTTTGCGTGAAACAAAACTGGCCAAACATGAAAATGCCTAAGAATTTCATTTTTAATAATACACTACCATAAAATACCGATTATAAAGTAATAAATTCTACATTTCCATAAACTTTTGGTAATCTCACCAATTTTTAAACTTCATGAAAAAGTAAAATTATTTATGACAAAACTAATAATTTGTGATAGACAAGTGTTTAAAGGGAGAGAATAAGACATTTTTATTCTGGGATAAATTTGGAAAATTTGCTCCATGTTATTCTTGTGGTGAAAAACTGAACTTCCCCCTTAGCTATCTCCTAGACCGTTAGCATTAGGTGTGCATATTAAATTGTAAGACTTTCTTAAAACTGCGTGTAAAGTTAGAAAATTCCATAAAAAGTAGTGATTTTTTTTCATTTTTATTAATGACTTTCGGTCCCGATAGATTACTTCTGGGTATACCCTGTACATTGAAATTAGCGCCAATGGATAGAGCGTAACCAGTTTACCTATATGTCATAATTTGTTTTTGTGAAAAATTTATACCGTAAATTTTCAAAGTCTTCTACGGGTGGTCTTCGACACCCAGTAGACTATACTCTTGTTTGTAATATAAATTTAAATCGCTCCATCTAATAACCTTTACGCCGCAATTCATGCAACAGAAATACAAGTATTATTTTTCAAAGAGAGAAATATTTGTTTGAAGTTTCTCAGTCAATAATTCCTAGTTTTCTAAATATATATAGATCATTAAAAATATTAAATAAAAATATATAAAAATTATTAATTACAAACATATGATATTGTTACAATAAAAACGGTTTAGGGTGCATTTTATACGACATATCCAATACAACCATTATAAACCCCTTTGAAAGACCTCTGATTAAGTTATTTAACTTCGTTGAATTTATATATTTATTTATATACTTGGTATCTTGGACAGTATTGTAATAATAGCTGCGAGAATGAAGTCGAGTAATACAAGGACTATCAGTCTGTTAACATAGTTTTTGTGCTACCTGGATTTGGCGTGTCGCCCAATGTCCTCCTAGTTTTGTCCTGTAACACATTTACATGAGAAATAAGATGGTATTTTGCTTTATCACGCCGTTATATTTTAGAGTGATATAAACATAATTATACTATATATAATAATTATTGTACAATAATTCACACTTTTCAAACAAATTTATAATTAGTTAAAACTAATAATCTAGTAGTTTAGTCATATTCATGTTTTGAATTTGATGCTTGCCATATTAACAAAAACAAATATTAACAAAGTAATATTAGTATTTAATGAGTTGCATTGAATATGTAGCCTCGATATTTTGTTGGTAAAATTAAATAACAAAATGTAAACTTTTCCGCAAAACGATTAAACACGCTATTTACTAGATGTTAATTATTTAACATCCGGCAAGTAAATAAGAAAAGTCAATGGGCGTGAGATGTGGGGACGGTGAAGGCTACAAAGAAGGTCCACCACGTAAAATCCATGACCAAAAATCACGTAAAAACCATGTGTTTGACCAACAATAGGAGAGAAATGGGGTGGCGACATCATACTGGAACCATATAGTCTGATTTTGTAGAAGGAACAATCACCAACGCAACGGTGCAGGCAAAATATCCGTCAGAAAAACAAGATAGGTTATCTCCCCAGCTCCGTTGGGCTAATCTTGAACTACCGTCCACGGCCCATTGTAGGAAATTAAGTAGATGCAGATATAAAACGTGCTTGTAGAATTTGTACTAAGTAGGGTGTAAAAAGTCAGTTACATAGTGAGTTTGTATGGGCATACCTTTTGTATTCTTATCCCTAAATGACTGTTGTTTACATTGAGCAAAAGTGAGCCCAGCGGCAGGTCGGCGGCGTTGGCGAGTTGGCCGTAACCCAGATGGTGAGAGGGAAAGCAGACGCTGCCCCGCTGGCAATGACCCACACTCCGGCCCGTGCATGGTAATGAAGCGGCGCGGCGGCGGCGGCGGCAGCTTCCGATACTTGCAGCGCAATGGTCACCAGAGGGAGAGTCGCTGCACAACCCAACATTTCTGTTTATTTCATTTCATATACAGATGTTCCAAATATTGTTTTTACCTCATAAGCATGAGCAAAATTTGACCGCCCTTCACCACTCTAACGGTGTTATGACTGTCAATATTATTTAATGCTGAATCATTTTAGTAGGATTTTCTTTTGATTTGACTTGGTGTCAGTTGAAGTTTGAACAAATATCGTATTGATATCCTGAGGAATCATCCCTTTTGGAATAATACTGGTTTCTAATAATCGCGGTTAGTGACCCCCATTACCGCAAAACTATTACGGAACAATACAATACGGAAAAAATCGAATATAAAAAATTATGTTCAGACTGAATACCATCTAAGTCAAACATATACTCGTTTTAGCTTTGAATTTAACTGTAACATATGTTCTTAAATGCATCGTTTGGCCGCTAGCAGCCATTTCGTTTTTATTTTTTTCTTGTGTTAAGTTTATATTCGACGTCTGCCTTTATCACACCAATGTACGTTTTCAGGAAAAATTACTTTTCCGATGTGTATTGGCGTAAATGGCGGTCATATAAAATTTTTAACTCAAATATCTCAAAACCGCCCAATTTTAGCAACATTTACGAGGTACAAAAGTTGACTGTTTAAATTATCCAACTAATAATTCAAGTTGTAAGAATCTATCAAAAAAAGGAGTTATTGTTGTTTTTATGCAGAACATTGATTTTGCATTACAATTAATGCAAATTAAGGTTATTTTAATAGAAAAATCCCAACACCTTCGTTATTGATTGTCAAATTCTTAAATATTTAAATTTGTCGACTTTTTTCTAACTTGTATAATGTTGATAAAATATACTAGTTAGGAGATATTTGTATTAAAAATTTTAATTGGCTGCCATTTTGAAAATGTACATTGGAAAAATAATTTTTTCTGAAAATTAACATTCGTGTGATAAAGGTTTAAGAAAAAACGTAACAAAACAATCCATTACAGAATTAAAAATTGTAAGTGTAAAAACAAAATGGTGGCTTGCGGCTTAACATAGCTTTTCATGACATATATTCAAATGACTCTTTTTGTTAGTTTCGATCAAATGAATCACCACAGTTTCAGAAGAGAGTTTCAGAAGAGAAGTTTCAGAAGAGAGTTTCAGAAGAGAGTTTCTGAATACACTGTTCATCGATTTATGCTCATATTTTAGATTTTCTTCGACTTCTTATTATTAGTCGGCCTCCTGGACGGATAACAATCTTAAACATATCTAAAAAGTAGATTTTAATGGTAAATATTGATTTACAGTAGTACTGCGAAGTTCCATTACATCGACTAAATCGGTATAAAAATTATCAGGCCATCCAGAGACTATTTTACCACTCTGTATGCAGCAAAAATACTCTCCCAATGAACGACGTCTGCGGTAGACTAGTAATGTAATTAATGTAAACATAATAATTACAAGAGCGATGGAGTAGTTTCTAGATCAGTGGCCATAAAATACAAGTCACTGCATTTATGTAGAAGTAACGTTGTAGCTTTCTCTTTCTCGATAATAGTCGAGTTTCTTTAACCAAATCTGTGTTAATGGATAAGCCAGTTAAAATATTTTAACAAAGCCATTTCTAAAAGGAGAGTTAAAAAGTTTAATAATATACATATAGTCTACATAGATTGAATGAAGTATAAGAACTAGACGAAAACGATTAGCTAAAATTTTCTGTATTCGTTGGAGATAACTTTTGTTACTTTGGAATATCAACCGCCATCTCTTCTACAGGGTGTCTCTGAACTCCTCACCGACCTTTTAAGGTATTATTCCTGGACCAAAGACAAGTCAAAATATCATATTTAAATTGTCCGGAAGTCTTTAGTTACTCACACAGCCGCCATTTTGTGTTTTTCACATAATAATTTTTATTTCTGTAACGGATGGTTGTATTCAGTTCATATTTTTTTTATGAACATACCAATGTACATTTTCAAGAAAAAATTAATTTTTTCCACTGTATATTTTCAAAATGGCGGCGATTTTAAATTTTCAAACTAAAATATATCAAAATCGGTAAATTTTTTTAAAATTTTACAAGACACAAAAAAGTTGACTAATTAAATTATCTAACCACTGGTACCACGATTGTAAGGATATGGCAACAAATAACGGAGTTATTGCGATTTTATCCATGAAAAACGTTGATTTTGCATTAAAATCAATGCAAATTAAGGCCATTTTATCAGAAAAATCAACGTTTTTCATGGATAAAATCGCAATAACTCCGTTATTTGTTGTCATATCCTTACAAACGTGGTACCTTTGGTTAGATAATTTAATTTGTCAACTTTTTTGTGTCTTGTAAAATTTTTATAAAATTTACCTATTTTGAGATATTTCAGTTTGAAAATTTAAAATGGCCGCCATTTTGAAAATATAAAGTGGAAAAAAATAATTTTTTTCTTGAAAATGTACATTGGTATGATAAAGATTCATACCAAATATGAACCGAATACAGCCATCCGTTACGGAAATAAAAATTATTATGTGAAAAAAACAAAATGGTGGCTGTGTGAGTAACTAAAGACTTCCGGACAATTTAACTATGATATTTTGACTTGTATTTGGTCCAGGAATAATACCTTAAAAGGTCGGTAAGGAGTTCAGAGACACCCTGTATATAGCAAACATTAAAACTTGTTATTTTTGTTTTTAATTCAGTAAATTAAGTATACTTCCTTTGTACAGTATTTGTTATAAAATAAGTTCATCAAGATTTATTTTTTCCTCTTAGGAATCCCAAAGGTTACTCTCAATTGCAACTGAGCTATTAATTAATGACTGGTTATCTAACAACAGGTTGACGTTCGATAGTAACAATAATTCAGAGTTTGGACAATTCCCCATCAAAAAGTTGAAAAATGCCTCGGTTGAAATTTACACACTTCCATCGCGTTTATACCTTTTACTTTTATAGTTTATAAATTGAAGGTAATATTTTATTATTTTTGTGTCCACTTAATTACACTGTACGAGTTGTTTTAACTGCGGTAAACAATTAAATTACTTTAAAGGTTGATAGAAACATTTCGATAAAATTCAGGAAAACATTCCTACTTTTAAGACAATTTATGTAGATAGCAATTGACAGACGAATCTGTAACAACTTTAAGATCATGGGAAATGTTTATGAAAGATTCCATACTTACATAAAGAAAACAGTTTAGGTTACGATTCTTCTCCTTCTATACTTTATTGAATATATGATCAGTTATGTTATATTATCACGGTTCTGCTCTATAGTGTACATTTTTATTTATTTTCAGCATGGCAGTGGGAGATCCGACAAAGATTCATTGACGACGAACTCGCACGAGGAGCTCAAGTCTTTGGCCTCCCTTCCGAACAAACCACAGATGGTAATATTTAGTATACATTAAAAGAATTTTTAAATGTATATTTCACAAGTAAATTTTGTTAGAATCATCTCTTTACGTTTAATCGACAGTGAATAAATAATTCAGATACGTAGGCATAAAAACATAATAACTAAGGGATCACCGAGTAAAGGAAACATGCAATGAAGAGCTGTTTAATACCGTACGAACACAACAATTTTTAGTACGGTCAGAACTAATTATGTGAGGTTGATATATTCTTATGGTCTTGTTGCCTTTATTGTTTGATATTTTTCATGAATAGAACGTCATTACTTCAAATTCCTTATATTTTAATATAATGGGGCGCAAAATTTTACGTTGAAAAAAAGCTCACAGTAAACATTGTAATATATTTGATCAAATAAATAAATTACGTTAATTTGCTTATGTAATCGCATTTAAAACCTTTAAGATGGTGCTGATTGGACGAGTAGGCTATTGATGTGTTGCTTGAGTGTTGTGCTGATTATCCATGTGACCGGGATGGTGTTTGATTTCATTGTGTGTGCCATTGTCTTAGTAATCGTGATTATGTTTGTTATATATCGACACGAACTTAATGCATTTGAACCTATTAATGAGTAATATAGTTTTTAATTATTCACGTGATCATTTGATTTACTGAATTTGTGTTCTGTATCGACATGATCGTTGCACTGATTGGCTGTTGTGTGTTCTGTTTGAGCGTGATACTGAATAGATGTGTTTTGCATTAAAGGGACACACTTTAAAGGGACTGTTAAATAGGACACACTAATTAGAAAAAATTGTGTCTATCGATAATATCGTTATACTTGTGTGTTTTCTATATGTCCGTGATTAAATGTGATTATGATTGGTTGTGTTTGACTGTGTCGTGTACCAAAACGATTGTGGTATTGAATGGGCGTGTCCTGAATCAACGTGTGATTGTGATATAAACTGGCTGTTTAATGTATTAACTTGTGTTTGTGATATTAATTTGTTGTAATCTGTATCAACTTGATTGTGATAAGATTGGATGTTTCTGTATCAACGTGATTTAGATATTGACTGGCTGTATCATGCATCAAAGTGATGCTTGAAATATTGATAGGCAGTAACAATTAACATTGTCATTGTGATATTGATTGGATGTGTCCTACACCAACGTGATTGAGATACTGATTGGCTGAGTCCTGTATCACCGTGATTGTGATATTACAACTTTATTTATGTTTTTGAATGGTGGTGATCTTGTTTCTGCCCCCAGGATCACTTGTGATTGTGGCCATTGTTGCAGTGTTGCGCGTCGCACCCCGGGGCGGAGCGACAGCTGCGTAACACGTTTGGCTGGGCACGTGTCAACGTGGTCGTGATGCTGATTGTAGCCATTGTTGCAGTGCTGCGCGTCACATCCTGGGCCGGAGCGACAGCTGCGTAACACGTTAGGCTGGGTGCGTGTCGACGTGGTCGTGATGCTGATTGTGGCCATTGTTGCAGTGCTGCGCGTCACACCCCGGGCCGGAGCGACAGCTGCGTAACACGTTTGGCTGGGCGCGTGTCGACGTGGTCGTGATGCTGATTGTGGCCATTGTTGCAGTGCTGCGCGTCACACCCCGGGCCGGAGCGACAGCTGCGTAACACGTTAGGCTGGGTGCGTGTCGACGTGGTCGTGATGCTGATTGTGGCCATTGTTGCAGTGCTGCGCGTCACACCCCGGGCCGGAGCGACAGCTGCGTAACACGTTTGGCTGGGCGCGTGTCGACGTGGTCGTGATGCTGATTGTGGCCATTGTTGCAGTGCTGCGCGTCTCATTCTGGGCCGGAGCGACAGCTGTGTAACACGTTTGGCTGGGCGCGAGTCGACATGGTCGTGATGCTGATTGTGGCCATTGTTGCAGTGCTGCACGTCGCATCCTGGGCCGGAGCGCCAGCTGCGTAACACGTTTGGCTGGGCATGTGTCGACGTGGTCATGATGCTGATTGTGGCCATTGTTGCAGTGCTGCGCGTCGCATTCTGTTCCGGAGCGACAGCTGTGTAACACGTTTGGCAGGGCACGTGTCAACGTGGTCGTGCTGATTGTGGCCATTGTTGCAGTGATGCCCGTCGCATCCTGGGCCGGAGCGACAGCTGTGTAACACGTTTGGCTGGGCAAGTGTCAAAGTGGTCGTGATGCTGGTTGTGGCCATTGTTGCAGTGCTGCGCGTCGCATTCTGTTCCGGAGCGACAGCTGTGTAACACGTTTGGCAGGGCACGTGTAAACGTGGTCGTGATGCTGATTGTGGCCATTGTTGCAGTGATGCCCGTCGCATCCTGGGCCGGAGCGACAGCTGTGTAACACGTTTGGCTGGGCACGTGTCAATGTGGTCGTGATGCTGATTGTGGCCATTGTTGCAGTGCTGCGCGTCGCATCCTGGGCCGGAGCGACAGCTGTGTAACACGTTTGGCTGGGCACGTGTCAACGTGGTCGTGATGCTGATTGTGGCCATTGTTGCAGTGCTGCGCGTCGCATCCTGGGCCGGAGCGACAGCTGTGTAACACGTTTGGCTGGGCACGTGTCAACGTGGTCGTGATGCTGATTGTGGCCATTGTTGCAGTGCTGCGCGTCTCATTCTGGGCCGGAGCGACAGCTGCGTAACACGTTTGGCGGGGTGGGTGTAGACGTGGTCGTGATGCTGATTGTGGCCATTGTTGCAGTGCTGCGCGTCGCATCCTGGGCCGGAGCGACAGCTGCGTAACACGTTTGGCTGGGCGCGTGTCGACGTGGTCGTGATGCTGATTGGCTGCGTGTTCCTCGCCTCCTTGTGCTTCTCGGTGCTGGTGGAGGCGCTGCAGACCCTGGTCCACATCAGCCACCACGACGAGATGCACGCTCCCATCCCCGTCCTCGTCATCGGCGTTGTCGCCATGTTCCTCAACCTCCTAGCGTATCTACTAATTGGCGGTATGTTTAAGACCCACCTTTATTCACTTTTTATCTTGAAGAGTAGGCATCCTCTAGATGGAAACCAAGTGATACAGGGAGCCCAAGGTCCGTGGGGGTGAGTGTTGGTTTTACTGTTTGTGGTCATTGTATACTAGATCAGCAGTATACCCCATGTAATTGTAAAACTTACAATTTTTACAAAAAAAAAAAAAAAAAAAAAACTGTACTTTTTGTTTTTACGTAACAATTTTCACAAAAACAAATAATACCATCGTAGTAAACTTAGTAGGCCTACAATCTATCGAATGACACTGATTTCAATGTGCAGGATGTATCAAAATGGCCTGTCGAATCGAGGCAAGAAGTAGTAAATACCCTTGTCTTAGCAGAACTACGTACTCAGCACTTTGTATTTTCCCCATAAACACCATAGAAATGAGTATGTAGGTTAGCTGCCATGGGATGTTGTTAGAAAATGTTTGGAATTTTATTCATGTAATTCTTAGAAGAAAATGTTAGGAAATTTAATGGTTAGGTATGTTAAAAAAATCAAATTCCATCAATATTCGGCTCATACACATAAATATGAAAATGAACGAATAGTATTTTGGCTTCTGGGGATCTCAAAATGGAAAGGTAACATGGTTCCGGGCTTAGATCTTGCCATACAACCGTAATAACATATTCCCTACGGGAAATTTGCTAATTCCCTTTGGGAAAATTCTCTAAAACCACGTTCCATAGAATTTTTAAATATTATTTTTTTTTTAAATTCTATACATTTATTTATTTACTTTTTAAATTCGATTCCTCAGTTAACATGGGGACAACTTTACTATTTGCTTAGCACCTCTAGTCATAATTGTATGAGAGTTAATAGCAGTATAAGTTAGTTTTTCATAATACCAATTATTGATGAAGTAAAAGTATTTAATATAAGAACGTTATGACAATTTTTTTAAATTAGTTAAACCAAAATGTTTTAAAGATATCTGAAATAAAAAATTCCCGTCAGGTAAATAATTAGTTGGGCAAAATTTTATTTTGTTAACTGGATAAATAGGGGGAACCAGCGGTCTGTGATCTGCAAAACCCCGTGCCCTGATTTAATTATGCTTAAATTTGTTAAATAGTACACTTTTATTATTTATTTTTTGAAGATAAATCAAGAATTACATGGATAAATTTACTTTCCAAAAAACCTAAACGTACAAGGTGTCTTTGGTACATGTGGTCAAAGGTCTGTTATATATAGCTAACCCAGTTTATGAAGGCTTTAAAAGAGGTTTAGAAAGGTCATACACAAAAGGATAAAGTCTTTATGTGAAGCTTTAGGCATGGTCAGACTCCACTAACAAAATCGACACAGGCTCTTTTATTCTCGACAGTTGTTGTTTACGTTTACAACTGAAAGCTCATTAATTTTAATGATCTTTTCTTAGACTTTATTGCATTTAAGTGTTATTTCATTGACTAAAGATACACAAAACCAGATGATTTCCAAAATAACTTCTCATAATTATAATTATTGTGAATACAATAATTTTGATTACTAGTATACGTGTTGCTCGAAATTGAGCAGTTTATTTTAATACAATACAAATGTTACTTTTACCTCTAAATCAATTACATCCGACCGATCCAATATTGTGAATATCTTTAATCGCCAAAACTACACGTATTTACAGCTGATTATTAACAGATGTTTAAAATGCTTTATTTAATCCCAATGTTATTTAAATGGGAAATTTAGAGATTTCAGCGGTGAATAGCTTCTTTATTTTCAGTCCAATTCTCATCAGTTTTTGGCGGAAACAACTACAGACCAAGCCCTATCCAACGAGACCAAAAACTTGAAAATTGGTTGAAAATTGTAGGAGGAGTTCTCAAGAAAAAAAAACCCCTTAGCATATTAAATAAGTATAGATTATTATTATTGATGATAATACAGGGTGTAAAAAAATTCCTTACCCCCATGTTTATATTTTTTATTTGTTCAGATAAACAAATATCGTTTGGGGGGTGATAGTAACTTAACACAAAGTACCTTTTGACGTTATCAAACATTTTTAGTTATGTTAGGGGGACGGCCCACCAGGAGTCAGAAGAAAATCTTAAATGTAAGCATAGGTTTGTATGTACATGAAATTAAAGGTCTCACTTGGCAGAGTACAATGCTACAAACTAGATTCAAAATGGATGACCCAGACGGAAATGGCAGACGTTCAAAGTTTCCATTAAAATCATGTGGGTAAAACTTAAAAATGCAATAACTTTCTTAATTTCCAACCTTTTGACATCGGGTTTGTGGCTAATTACTCCAAATGCAAAGACGTTTACAATGATGTATGATGTGACAAAGGCTAAAGAAGTTTTAGTTTAAACATCGCCTCTATGGGACGTCCCCTAATGAAGTCTTACAGAAATATGCTTTGGCTTTTGTCAAATCATACATCATTTTTAACGTCTTTGCATTTTTAGTAATTAGCCACAAACCCGATGTCAAAAGATTGAGAATTAAGAAAGTTACTGCATTTTTAAGTTTTACCCATATGATTTTAATGGAAACTTTGAACGCCTGCCATTTTTGTCTGGGTCATAAATTTTAAGTCTTGTTTGCAGCATTGTACTGTGCCAAGTGAGACCTTTAATTTGATGTACATATCAACGTACCGTATTCTTACATTTAAGATTTTCATCTGACTCCTGGTGGGCCGTCCCCCCAACACGACTAAAAATGTTTGATAACGTCAAAAGGTACTTTGTGTTAAGTTACTATCACCCCCAAACGATATTTGTTTGTCCTAACAAATAAAAAAATATATATTGGTGGGACGGACTTTTTTTACACCCTGTAGAAAAGTCTTGCCACCTAACTTGACGGATGAATTTGTACAACTATTCAGTTTAAAGTGTGAGCTAATCAGCTGTTTCAGAATATTATTTCTAGCTGTTTTGAGGCCATTCGTCAACTTGTGTGGTTGTGGCGAACCCTATAAGTAAATTTTTAAGATTATAATACTGTTCAAGCCCAGAGAGAATATTTAATTTACTAATGAACAAAATACATTTTTCCTACTTAAAGTGTATGTCATAAATACATCAGTTAATTTCTGCTGCCAGGCTACACCTTCCACCAGGGAAGTTTCCTCAGCTCCATGGCAGAGAGTCAGACCGACCAGGAGTCGAAGGAACCTCCTCCCAAGCCAACCAAGCGCCAGGGGCTGTGGGGCCTCAGCCGGGACTGTGTTGGTAGGTGTGCAGTGTGCAGTTGCTCAGTACTGAAGTGCTATTTAAAAAAAACTATTTCAACCGTCAGTTAACTGTCTTTGTACAGTTCATTGCAGAGTTGGTGATCTATGATTAACAAATAAACTTTAAAACAAAAACAAAGTTTAAAGAAAATACAACAAAATTTTCACTCAGTTTGAAAAATCAATACTTTAAAAAACCTGTTTAAAATGTATCAACTTGGTTTCAACCAAAGCAAGAGCGTCGTGAAAGAGAAAGTATTAATTATACTGTTATACAATTTTTGTGTATAAGGAGAGACAAAGTTTGTTTGTTGCACACATTGCACTGGAAGTTTACCAAATTATACCAGGTGAGTTTCTTTAAAGTGGTCCAATAGATAATTTTTTAATTCTATATCTGGCAGTATACTTCTTATGGGGGAACCCCTTTACTTCTCTATGTGGCTTTTAGGTATGTATTTAACTTTTCAAAATTTATTGCCATTTTTCCAATATGGTAGCCAACTTAAAAATTTCGTATAAAACATCCTACATTTTATGGGGTTTTTGAAATTTTTATGTTATTTTAAGACTTTTTTTATTCTTTGATATTTTTATCTAAACCTAATGGTTACAGAGCTAGGGGCAATTAAATTTCATTTTTAGTTCTATAAGAATAACATGGGGCAAACTCTCTGCCAATATCTCCGAAACAATTGATTAAAATAAAAAGTAGTGTACTCAATTTAACTCAATTGTTTTAACTCATCTAATCACTAAAACATGAGTTCTTGAGCATAAATCTTCAGTGCAAAATCAAATCTTGTAACTTCCTCCTTGCACAGTTAGGCCTGTGATTGCCTTCATGACTTCCGAGTGGTGATTAGCTGTTCTGTTCGGTGGTCTGAGAACTCATAGCAATAAAGGGAGCTACTCTGCTCCTTACCATCAAACTCAAAAGGAACTCCGAGTTGCTTGCAATTTACATCATTACCATGGGAATTCTCATGGTGTTTCAAACTCAAATTTCCGTTCACTTCAAACTTATAATTGATGTGTGATCCACTTCACTTGTACAATCACTTATCAAATTGTTATATTGAAATTACATTATTCTTTTATGTAATTCTATTTTATTTGTGTTTTATGATTAATATGGTAACTACTATTTATAATAGTAATTAAACAATCACATCACTATTTATTCGTTTACTTATGTTTTATTACATAAATATTATATAATTTTACCCTTTACTGTAAATTATCATTTTAGCATTTCTTAAGTAAAAGTCTACATTTTTCCATCACAGGAGATTGGTCAGTTGGACTCACCTAATTTTAGATATGATAATTGCTCCAGAACAATATCTAAATTTAATGGTTCCTAGAATTATTTGACTTTTTACCAATACAGTATAATCTTTTTTTGCCACGTGGATATTTTTTTTTTTAAATTTCGCAATATACTGTAAGTGAGACGGCTTTGAACATTCTAATACTTATGAAATATTTATTTATTAGATTAAAACATATTATATAGGGATATTTTAACTTATTATAAGAATTATTTGTAACATGCTAAACGCTATTTTTAAATTAGAAAACTTATGTTAAATGGGTTATGTAGTATCGTTTTGCTGATAAAATAATCTTTATCTGCTCTATGAGTTTTAAGTCTCCATTTCCGTAAATGAAAATTAAACAAAGCATTGTTTTACGTTTTGAAAATTTTGATTAGCTACCATGTTCTTTATAGTTCACATGTCTGAGAGAAAAGATAATAATTTTCAATGGATTGGTATTGTTCCTCGCAGTTTTCATAGAAATTATCAGGAAATAAAAAAAAATAATGTAAATAATTAACAAATTTGTACAATAGGGAATAGGAAAAATATTTTTCATCACACTACATCGATATCACCTGTTTTCGACCCTCACTTCTACCAACGAAACACCTCTTTTGCCGGCCTAGGCCGGCAAAATTTTCCGGCCTAGGGCGGTAATGGAAACAGTAGCAGAGAAATCTAGAATATTAGAAGGTATTTAACAACAACAACAACAAATAACAAATCAGTGATGTAGTTAGTAGTTCAGCTGATAGCAACTGTTAAATATGTATGACGTAGATGGGAAAATAGTGCTTTTCCATTGGAATCAGCTGTAGTCACTTACCGTTAGAGTATTAGTTTTGGTGGCCTTAGCTGATGTGAAGTGGTTGCCTAGCAACCAGAAACTCAAGCAGTACATCTCGCTCTCGCTAGGTGAGTTGAAGTTGAGGATATGTTTTGTTTGTTATGAACGAAAAACTAATTTTTTCACATGTTTAGAATTTATTGAATTGTGTAGTGTGATGAAAAATATCGTTCATAACTCGGGCCGAAAGCGTTTTTCCAACCCTCGATCGTTTCAAGTTCTCGACTTCGTCTCGAACTTGAAACACAATCTCGAGGCCGGCAAAACGCCACTCTCGGCCCTTGTGACGAAATATACTATTGACCAACACCAATGAATTTCCCAAATGTTTGTAAGTTGGAAAGTCTCTCCAACACCGGACTCTGCACACTAGTGTCTCATGTAACTCCTTTGTCGCAGGTTGCAATGTGGTGATCATCTGTGCCATCGTGGTCTACAGCACTGATCCTTCGGTGGCCAAATATGTGGATCCACTGTTCTCCATCCTCTCCGCAGTTTTGGTGTTATTTCTCAGCTATCCATTCAGTAAGTTAGTACTACTACAGTAATTAATTGTTTTTGGTAAAATATTTTTAGCTGTAAAGGATAAAAATTCAAATTTAACCCTTAAGAACCAACCATTGGGTGGATACCAATTGCTCAACATTGCATCTGGTCAAGGTCAACAGTTTTAAATAAACAAAATAATATTCAAGTTTCGATTGGTCAACATTGAACTGCTTAAAGCCCCTGCTCAGACGCGCGCGCGCGCGCGGCGTGACAATAAAGCGCCTACAGTCGGACCAGTGGCGACCCTGGTGGAGACTTCCGCAAGTTGTTATCGCATTGTCTTGGACAGAACGTCATTTGCCACTTAATTTCACCACAGATACAACCGCGCTGCAGGTTGGAGATTTTCATTGTCATTAGAAGCATTCGATTCTTATCCCAGACAGCACGTAAGCTTAAACTAAGCTTGGTTTTAGAATATTTTTAGCTTATTAGGCCAAGCTTAGTTTTTGGAGTTCATTCCAAACTTAAAATAAACTTGGTGTAATGAAATTGTGTTACTACACTAACCCCAAGCTTGGTCGGAGCTCATTTTAAAATTGGTTTACCAAGTTTGTTTTTAGTCCATAAACTAAGCTCACACCAAGCTCACGAAAGTGAGTTTAAAACAAGCTGCGTGATGACGTCAACATTTATTCTGGTCTGCGCATGCGCTCTGTCCCGGGTCATTGTTTTCAAACCCCCTCCAACGGTCTTCTCTCCTACACAACAGACAACAGCTCGCCACTTTAACGACGTCCGCCAAGCCATCTTGAAAAACACGTTTGTTGATGTGCAAGATTTTGTTCGACCTACAAATAATTCCGCGTTTGCCTTTATGTTTGAATTATTTTTTTTTTAAGTTCTTGTTAAGGTAAGTTTCAAAAGTTTATTCATCTAAAAGCCTCTATATTTCCAAATAAACTAAACAAATCCGTATGAACTTGACCAACATTTGCCATTTCCATGCAATTTAAGTTCACAATTCCGAAGAGATATTGCTGAAGATTTTGATTGTAAATATTAATCTAAAATATCGTAAATAGCCAATAATGTATTGTTTGTTTTCACAACGAACAACTTGCTTGTAGGATTTTTTCAGATCAATCAGTAAGGTTATGCTACTGTTATTAATTCTGAAAACATCTCTACAATCTTTGAATCTTATGCTGTAAGGTTTGATAAATATATTATGTTGAAATTTTAAGGGTATTTTGTTAATACATACCTTATCATATACAAAATATTAACTTTATAGTTATTCTGCTCAACATCACACCCATTAAAATCATTAAATATTTCAATCATAATTTATAAATCGATATGTAAAATAAATTGTGAAGTGGTGGAGATGGCAAGCGTTGGCCCAGTTGATTCACTTTTTTCATTTGTTACTTGAAAATATTGGACTCATTCATAGGCTATGAATAAACTTCTGAGACTCATCTTTAGAAGAATTTTAAAACAGTACAAATGAAATACATGTCTAATAATACATTTCCTTTATTTTTGTACAAATATATTCATCCCAATGGGTTTTTGACAAACTATATCACTCAATACTATATCACTATATATCTATATCACTATTTTTTTATTTACTCAAGTTTGGAGCAACTATAAAAAGAGCAAAAATAAACCTAAAACTAGTTCACTCACATATATCAAAACCAAGCCTAATGTGAGCCTAAACCAAGTTCACTCACCTAAGTTAAAACCAAGCCTGATGGGAGCTTAAAACAAGTTCCCACCAAACTTAATATGTGTTTAGTAACGCCCTGCTTTATGAAGCTTGGTTAGCCAAGTTTGGAACAAGTATAAAATGAGCTTAAAATGAGCCTAAAACCAGTTCACTCACCTAAGTTAAAACCAAGCCTGATGGGAGCTTAAAACAAGCTCCCACTAAACTTAATATGAGCATCTTTAATCAATGCAACTCTGGAGCAAGTTAAAAATGAGTTCAGGACAAGCTTAGAGTGGGTTTGGTTATTTGAGTTTGGTGGGAGTTTGGTGTTTAAACTTGGAATGAGCTTGGGAGTGGGAGCTTGGAACAAGCTCATGAACTGCCAACTTCGATCTTTAAAACAACTCCAAACTAAGCCTATAGACTTGGCTTCCCAAGCTTAAACCAAGCTTGGTAGCTTGGCTTGTTGGACTTGGAACAAGTTTGGAACAAGCTCCCTGTGCTGTTGGGGATAGGCTACTGTTTAATGTTTTAAGTATACAGTATACACATTAGTTAAATGATCTATGAAAACTATAGGCCTAATCTTCAATTAATTGATTGTATTCGTGGTCTGTGGCGTATGTAACAGCCACTATAGGGCCGGTCTACAGGGAAGTCCATGATTTTGTTGGTGGGCTGAGGGAGTGGTGTGACTGCCACATATATGCGGCGGCTGGTAGCGAACATGTTAATCATTTTTAACTACTGTAATGTTAACACATTTTAAATGATTTATAACTGTGTTGCAAAATACACATAAGGAATATGTTTTCATTACTTTAAATTACTTATTCCATTAAACAATTAATTCATAAACAAATTAATTGTTTCAAATTATTTGTTTTATCTTCATATGTGTACTTTGAGAAAATAACTGTAAACAATCCAAATCATTGAATATAAACCGATGTATTATCGATAAAAAATTACAAGTAGGACAAAGAAAGAATAATAAGAAAGTATCCAAACACACCTGGTTGCAATAATGTTGAACATTTCGGTTACAAAGTGAGCAAATAATAGTGGTAACAGGCAAATAATTTAGGTACACACTACCAAAATACACTTTTTTGGTTATCCCTACATATGCAAATTTTTTGGCATTGTGTTAAAACATAACAATTCATTCTAGTTTTATAAAACCTCAAACCAATCTTATTCGGTACGGTACTCTAAAACAAGTTCCGTTTGTACGGGCAAAATTTTTTTTTTGCTGCAAGGATTTTTGATTTTTTGTTGAATATAGAGGTTTTGGCCACCAGGAATTCATTGGAGTTGGTCCTATGGCTAGGAAAAATCCGGTTTTCGTCCTAGAGCCCTTCAAAGTTCCCATGTTATCCTTATGGAGATTTTTAAATTGAACAAAAATCAGCTGATAACTGTAGATATAAACCAATGTTTTACATCTTTAACTTATGGTTTAGGAAATTCATACCTAAGTGCAGCACCCTCTTGTCTGGCGAGTGAGCGAAGCGAACGAGCTTTGTCTTAAAAAGGAAGTGGGCGAGTGAGCGGAGCGAACGAGCTTTGTGTGAGAAATGGAAGCAGTAATTTTACCGAGCATAAGCTCGGTCCTCTTGGTACTTTGAAAAAAAAAAAAAAAACATTCACTCTTACATAATAATTGATAACTTTAGTTTGTAAGCCTTGTTTTAACAGCTGTAAAAAAACAATTTGTCGTTCAACTTAATGGAAGTTAAATGACAAATTCCAATACCAGACTCTGTCTCATTTGATAATGTTTGTAAGCCTTGTTTTAACAACTGTAAAAAAAACAATTTGTTTATTGTTCAACTTAATGGAAGTAAATAACAAATTCCAATACCAGACTCTGTCTTGTTTGATAATAGTGACTATCACCTAAACATGTTTGTTAAATGGTAGCAATTTTTTAAATTTGCAGGTGATAAGTTGAGACACAAAATAATTATTTTTTGTTGTTTTGGGTGAAAATAAAACATCTACTACAATTAACAGAAATATTTGAATTGTTTTTAAATATCTATGCCTTTTCCTGGTGATCTACAATATTTTCATTGATCCTTATGAGTCATTTGCAGAATTAAATGATAAACCAGATTAAGGCCTCTTTTATACATCGCGTTAAGCGACGTGCCTCGGACACTCGTCTGGTGCTCTACCGTTGCGTGTCGCTCAAATCGCTGTATTAAAGATACCTTTGATAACGCGTGGCGGGCGACCGTCGGGCACGAAGTTTAAATGCTCCTATCTAGAGCAATGTATCTATTTTACGCACGTCTTTTGAAGTGCGTCAAAAAACGTGATGTATAAAAGACGCCTAAATAATCTAGATTAATTCAGTTCAAAACAGCTGGAGGTGTAAGTTTAAACTATGCTTGTGCACTGGAGTTTAAATGCTCCTATCTAGAGCAATGTATCTATTTTACGCATGTCTTTTGACGTGCATCAAAAGACGTGATGTATAAAAGAGGCCTAAATAATCTAGATTAATTCAGTTCAGAACAGCTGGAGGTGTAAGTTTAAACTATGCTTGTGCACTGCAAATTACATTTAGGTTAAACTTAGGTTAAACTAAAGATCAGGTTTAAACTAAAAATTGTTGCAAACGGCTCTAAATGAAATACCAAGTATTTAAAAAAAAAATACTCCTAAATTAAGATCAATTTTACAAATCACATTCTATACTTTTGCTAAACATGCAAAATTTGTTTTCACTATTTGTTGAAGCAGTTAACCTCCAAAAGTAATATTCATAAATTCATGTAAAATATTGATGATAATCGTGTAAGTATTTATTTTTTATAAGTATTAAAAAAAACATGTAGGTGTGTTGGCACATTATACATGAAAAACTATGAGACCGATTCAGCCAATTTAAAAAAGAGCTCTATATACCTTGTAGATTAGGATTATTTCCATCCCACAATTCCTTCAGGGCTCTGACCCAGTGGCTTTGTAAGTTTTAATTTTATTCTTTTACCCAATACATTCAAGCAAAATTTTAGTAATGTAATGGCCCATTACATTCGATCAACAGTATAGTAACAAAGCATTTAAACAAAGCATTGTTTAAATGCTTTGTTACTATACATCAAATTGAAAAAAATCGCTCAAGGAAAAATCCCCTGGAAAGTCCAGAACATACTTGTTATCCAGGGCTTCATTCAAAATATTTAAAATATTTTTAAATATTTTTAGATATTATAGGCGTGGTGCGCCTATACACCATATCATATAGGCCACACACGACTACTTAAACAATTTCAATTGCTAAAGATAGTTCAAAATATTATAATAGAATGCATCATGACTCATGATGGGTCCATTAGTGGTACTGTAGGCCTAGTTACATGCAAGTGAGAAAGCAGTCAAGCTCTAATCCTGAAGGATCTTGAGTGAAATAAATTAACTACTGTAGTTCTAACAGAAAATTTCCACTTCCCATGGTGAATAACAGGTATTCAGTTTGTATGAAATATGCCTTTAAGGCAGTGGCGAAATGTGAGTATATGTACAAGAGTTCACAAATGATTGTCAAATTTCTATTATAGCTTTTGTTCTGTTGTAGCAAAATCAGTTTTATATAATTTAAAAGGTAAAATACAGTTTAGTTGTAAATATTAGTAAATAACATCAAACATGTAAGCTTGTAAGTTAAAAAAAATTTTGCTTTAACTACTGGAGCTGTCACTTGTCATCTTTCACGTTAGGACTGTGATCTCCACCATTGGTCCATAAGCTACCTCCAGGCTCCTCTCCCAATCCTATTATTTGTCTTTCCTCTCTTTTCCTCACTTTAATTCATTAATTTACTGTCTCTGTTGTACGGAGAGACAGCCAACACAGTTCCGCTTGATACAGGTTTCAAGCCAACTTCTGAGCACCCTTTGGGAGATCACTTGATACTTCTGCGCCTATGCTGATTAAATGATCGTAAAACTTCATAAGGCTAAGAAACAGTACACTGAACAGTTTTTAACACGTTCTGTGCGCGCGGCAACGATCGTTGCCGCGCCCGCCACTACCCGAGTGCGCGCGTACACGATCGTTGCCGCAATTTCATTGTTGCTTAGATACGTCAGTGTGCTGCCAGCACTTTCCCGATGTAAGTGGTTGCTATCGCGCTCGTGGGGAGGTACTTTTCTTTCATTTTTGGCGGTGTTAGTTTTTAATTTGCGCGTTTCTATGGAAACATATGTTCGTGTAAACATTGTATATTTGTAAATAGTAAATAGTGTTTTGTTAGGTTATAAAAATGGATCTACTTCCCAGTCCTAGTGGTTTAGTGCAAGAATATGATTCCGACGATTAAAATAACCCCCAATAACAAGATCTGGATGAGCTACCCTACGAGACCGACGGCGAGTCAGAGGACGAGGACCCCGATTTTGTGATTTTTGGCATACTGAACAAAAGACATTAGGGTGGACTGGCGGGGCTGTAAATAGTATATTTTTATGTTATTGTAGTATTTTTAATATGTAAAATCATATAAATGTGTTTTTGATTTATATAAGTGAGTTTTTTTTTTACATATTTGAACAATAAAAGTGCGCCGGTCGGCAAAACGGCGTCGCCAGATGCGGGCGTACACGATCGTGTACGCGAAAATACAAGGCCATAAATGCCATTTTTATTGCTCCAAATGGCGTTTCTGCACTGTTTTCTATCAAAAGACATCCAATGCTGAGTAAAAACATAAAAAAATAATTTTAGCATATGCTAATCACTATTGCAGGTATATTCAGCAGTGAACGTGTTAACAGTGGTCAGGGAGTTTCCAACCTTTGCTCCTTTGTTTTAGACTTTCCTGCCTTGTGGTAAAAGGTAAAAACTCTACTCTACTGTACTTCTTTCTTTTTTTAATTACATGTAAATTAAACCGTAAACAGCTCCTTATAGTAACCTAAATTAGTAAAATATATTTTTATTTCATAAAATATTGTGTTTTAAGTATTACCAACCCCAATACTCAGGTCCATTTTTAGTGTTATGGGACCATATAATTAAAGACCGCTGCTACTAATTAAGTGTAGCCTGTAAGACATTTAGGGGTTAAAAACTTCATGAGTGCATCACTAAACCATTGACAGTAACTCTGACTGTGTTCCTTGCAGTGAAGGAGTCTTGCCTGATTCTACTGCAGACCATTCCTGACCACATCAACATCGGGAGCCTGTGCAGTCAGCTGGTCACCGCATTTCCTGACATCGTCAACGTACACGAGCTTCACGTCTGGAGACTCACAGTGGACAAGACCTACTGCACGGCGCACATCATCTTCCTCAACCCAAAGGTTCGTCTTCTGGAAAAGGATTCCCTCAAGGTGTTAAACATGGATCAGATAGGTTCTTCATGATTCATTAATGAATGTACTCTACAAATGTTTATTGGTTTTTTTTTTTTTTTTTTTACTGAGTAAGCCTTTGCCGAAAATTCCGCATTGGTCCCTCTTATTACTCATCCAGCATAGTGCCTGCAGATAACACTGCCGCAGGTTGTTCAATTTCAGCTATATCTATAACTTGGTTTTTTTATACATATATGAAAACTTGTGTATACTGTATACATTTTCAACGTTTCATCAGTACATGGTAAAACTGTAACAACTATTAATTGTAGCTGAGATTTTCTTCTGCAGCGGTTCAGCTACATAAAGATGAAAAATCTAACAATTGTGAAGATTACTGATACAATTGGCATTACAGAAAATTGAATTGGTCTGATCCTCCTGGTATAGCTGTTCTCATAAATTTACAACGACCCAGTATCTGAATTACTCAGGCATAGTGGTCTGGATCATCTGGAGTCAAGATTAGGTGGATCGCAATAATAGAGAGTCGGCTACTATCTCTGGACATGAAGATTGTGTTAAAAATTTTATAAACAAATAAGTCAAAATATATTTTCCTTGTTTGAAAAAATTCTATATAAATTTCCAGGAATATTCCAGAATCACGGATGACATATCTCGCTTCTTCCTTGGACAGGGTATCACTCATGTCACCATACAACCTGAATTTTATAAGGTAAAGTATATCTTGGATGTTAAATATAACTCTGCTTCCTATTTTTCATAATTTCAAATCAATTTTGTTTTTATATAAATTTACATAAAAGGCACTTTTTAAAGTTTTGATAAATGTAAAAGCAGTCGTATGTCTAACCAATGTCTACACTTAAATAGCATCCTTTTCATACCTCGTGATGAATAGTGACTGGGTCCAGTATTAACTCTGTTATGAATGTGAACTGGCGACCTTTATATACCAAACGAACACTTAAATTATTCAGATTATTTTACTTGTTTTATCTTTTGACCTTGTACAATCTGATGAATATCCCCGGCAGATAGAAACTGCAGTAGTGCAAATTACAAAATATTTACACGACAGTTAAGGTAGACAAACCATTTTATATAAAATATGGTTCTAAGTCATTCAGCACAAAAAAGTATGGTAACTTTATTTGGGAACACCTCCTTGAGGAAACTTCATCAGCCCAAGTTACAAGTTATAATACATAATATTTAAAGTTTTTAAATTTGAATCAATACATTTCAAACCTGAATTCAAAAGGTTGAATACGTCACAAGTTATTGAATTTTGAAATTATTTCAAGTAATACATATTAAAGACTTAGTTTGATAGCTTACAAGAGTTCAACTATACACAACCCTTTGTATCCATAGGGCCACCAGGGCACCCCCTGGGCCACCAGGGCTCCCCCTGGGCCACCAGGGCACCCCCTGGGCCACCAGGGCTCCCCCAGGGCCACCAGGGCTCCCCCTGGGCCACCAGGGCTCCCCCTGGGCCACCAGGGCTCCCCCAGGGCCACCAGGGCTCCCCATGGGCCACCAGGGCACCCCCTGGGCCACCAGGGCTCCCCCAGGGCCACCAGGGCTCCCCCTGGGCCACCAGGGCTCCCCCTGGGCCACCAGGGCACCCCCTGGGCCACCAGGGCACCCCCTGGGCCACCAGGGCTCCCCCAGGGCCACCAGGGCTCCCCATGGGCCACCAGGGCACCCCCTGGGCCACCAGGGCTCCCCCAGGGCCACCAGGGCTCCCCCTGGGCCCACCAGGGCTCCCCCTGGGCCACCAGGGCACCCTGGTTGTGCCAGTTCAGGCTCGGTCACCCATATGAGATTGGGTTTATGACATTGTTCTCTGCTTAGTAAAATCTTAAATTACTTATATCTTAAATTACTTATCAACCTTTGATAAAATTTAAGATTTTCTTTTAACTTATTATGAGCCATCCTCCACTGGGGCCAAAATGTTATCAGGTACCTAAAATGAAGTACTAAAGACCCATTATGTATGTATACAGTTTCATTTCTAGAGGGGGAAAGGAGGGGTATCTTAAAACTCACATTGCATTTTTTTTAACAGAGTAACGCAACAACAACAAAAATTATAAAACAACCTGATTGTTACTTCCTAAAAAAATGTATTATTATTTAATGGGATATTTTATCAGTATTTAGTTACAAACTTCATTCAATATAATATATATTTTCCTCCATAGCTTGTCAATTACTTGTATTGAGTCTGAATCCATTGTAATTGTAGTACATTTTACCTCTGTAGCGAGGTGCTATGCAGACTATTGCCATTTCATCTAGGACATGACGATTCATTCTAATTATGTTTTTAGTTACACAACTGCACTGCCCATCATTATGAGCTAATAAGCCTGTGCTGTGTTTTAAAGACAGCAAAGTAACAACTCTTAGTCATATAATTAAGCAGTAGTGACATTTGTGCCTGTAGTGTCATTGCTGGATTGTGAGGCTAGAACTCTACACTATTGAGCAATTGTGTCTGGCAAATTATATTCAACAAAACAAGATTAACTATTGTATAACGTATAATGTACTGTCCTAATGTACTACGCTAATGTTTTCAGGACTACTCCAAGGCAGACCTAGTGTCATCAGCTTCAGACTGTCTAGTCCAATGTACAGAAGACATGTGTATGGAGAGACATTGTTGTGCTAGCAGAACTCCTAGTCTAGAGTCCGTCCATGTCGACTCTCACAGTCACAAACATAAGGTAACAACACCTCAAATCACCTGGCAATATGCATTGCATCCATAAATTTTCTAGGTTTTTTTTATTATGGCTCATGTGTATTGTAGTAAAATTGAATGATAGTTTGTAGTAAAGCTACTTTGGTGGTGGACCACAATCGCTAAAAAGCTTTCAGCATAGAATTTTTTGCTGGTAAAACATTGCTTTTGAATAAATCTAGTGCAATTTTGTGTTGACCGAGACATAGACAAAATGGCATTTGCATGACTCGTGTCCTTGTCTTTTATGTAAATTGCAATAACTTAGCGCAATAAAATTGTGTTGCAGAAAAAAATCAATGCTCCTTTTACAATAGCTGAAGATAAAAAAGTACGGCCTTAACTGCTGTTAAAAGCCAAAAGTTATTTGCTTCTTTTGTTTTACACTTAGTTTTCTTTAGGAGTTTTGAGTCTAATTAAAATTAACTTCTAGCATTCGTCAAAGAAGAGTGTATAGCTCCAGCTGGCATGGTTTTATACTAACAGGAAGCTTTACATTTCTTATAATGATTGTGTTGAAAATAAAAGATATTTCTCTTTTTAATCAAAGTGAATTTAACTAAAAACTACAAAATGGATTCCTTTATAACTCAAAGATAAGTCTTAAAACAAAATTGGGTATGATAAATATTTTATTCTTGAAAACTGAATCAAATAGTTAATATGTTAAAATTATTAATTTTACATCCTTGTCGAATTAAAAGTAAAAGAGTATATGGACTGGAAGTGCTTCGGCAATGTTCTGGCAATACTTGAGTAAACCTGCCTTTTTAGTGTTAAGTGCATCATCTGGTAATGAGTTCATCTAGGCGAATTGATTCTTTAGAATCGCTCAATGTCAAAGAATCAATTTTTGAACTGATTTATTTTGTCCGTTTGATTCAATTGTTTTTCCAGACCGTCTGGAAGCAATAAAATCCAATCCGTTGCAATAGATTATTTGATACTCTCCTTCCTATAGTTAATGTATGTCAGACATCAAATTAATTTGCAAAAATTAAAATTAAATTTGTAAACTGCTTGTGTTTATTGAAAAACCAAGCGGTAGATTATTTTACCTTTACTGGCTTTGCTACATGTTTTGATTATAAAAAAAAGGCTGCGGTGCTTGTTTAATGTGCATACACTAAAATTTTCCCACGACGTGCAAGTGATAAGGAGTAAGAAAATAGGTACATGTATTACTACGGGAATTCACATGCCACTTCTGCTCAATATCTTGTTTATTTAAATCTAAGGTCGCTGAATATGATATATTTTTGTTTCCTCTGTTCCGCTCTTTGTTCCCTCCCCACTGCAGGCTATGTTCATCACAGTAGCTTAGTTATTATAATTGAGGATTTATTGAATTGATTATTGATTATTGATTATTGAATTTATTGAATTTATTGAAAACTTATGTAAACCTCGCCAAACTTCAGATATGGAACAGGTTTTTGATTTGGAATAGGCAATGTTAACGTTATAATCAATACTTAAGAACAATGTAACTTATACAGAACCAAATACGTAGGGACAACCCATGTTAAAGAATTTTATTTTTGCCCTCGAAAACCAGAGGTAAATAAAGGGCTGATGCAAGGATTACTTCTCCCAAACACCATGTGAAGCGCTCTTTCCTACCTCTTAAATGTCAAAATGAGCATATTTGTTTAATAAATATAATAAATAAAATAGCAAATATCTGCAAATTATTCTAGACATCTGTTTCCATTCAGCCAATTAGCATAATCTTTCAAGGGCGGCGTTCTCACTTCCGCATAAGAATATCCCTATAATTATTTGGTTCTGTATACATTGCTTAAAAACCAGTGGGGATGAAATTAGAATTGAGTAAGTATACCAGCTGAGATCCATTGAATTTGATGCCTTCTTTAAGATGAAAAACATTAACATAAAAAATAAGATACTGTGCCATGCGATCAGAACCAATGACACACTGTTAAAGCCTTATAATACACAATTATTCATGTAAAAAAACCTCTAATAAATTTTATCCATAAAACGACTCTTCGAAAATAAGTCATGATTCATTGGATTCACTCGTTAATTCGTTCATTTGAACAACTCGGCAACTAGTTCAACTCAGTGGAGCCGACTAGTCCTGAGCTTTTCTAAAAACTGCGAAAGCACTACCAGCCTCAAATACTCTTTTACTTTTAGTTTGACAATATAAAACTTTAAGTGTAGTTTTAATGCAAATCTTATTGATCGAAGAGTACTGTAAAAGGTCAAAAAATTTACAACACTTATAGTATTTGAAACATAAATTATCGCGTTAAATAAAATAAATAAAAATGGTTTCTTGCGTCTTTTAGGACGACGATTGGGATACAAGTACCGAAAATTGTCCATTGTTAGGTTAGACTGATCTAGGCATGATCTTGTCCGAGCCTTTGACCTGACAAGCAACAGGTGAGGAGAAAAAAACTTTTTTCTTTTTTATTTTGCAAAAATATTATCTTATTTTTCTTATCATATTTTTTATTCTTGGGAATATTACCTTCTCTATGTGCATTTCACTGTTGAGTCGTTTGCATTACTAATGTGCTATGTCACTGCCTGTTTTACATATATATATTCTCGTGGTTTTTATGTCACATTTATTTGTCACTATCACTGGTGTCTCACACATTATGACTAATTAATTAATTAATTTATTTATTTACATGCTTCAATACAGTAATAATACCAGTTACATTGAAGAAGTTCTTGCATAGTTGAAAAAAGTCCATTGAGGAAGTATCACTTTTTCTTCACTTCACCATTAAAACTTAAGACTAATTAACAAAAACATCATTTTTAATAACAATAAATACTGTGTTGGAAAATATAAGTATTAAATTATAAGAGAAGAAAAAACATAATCAATAACCTAACAAGTAATAACAGAATAAATTACAACAGTATACAAATAATAACAAACCAAACTAAGTAAGGTAACATTTTAATTAATCCAGGCACAATACAGCCAGACATTTAGATTTAAACACTATTTGAGAATCAGCAAACAGGTAAACTTCAGGGTCTTTGATAAGAACTGAATTAATTGTAAGACTTCATCACCCAGTAAAGAGGCAAGAACACATGTGCTGTAGTACGGGAGTATGGGAGAGCAAAAAGGAACCTGTTTCTGATATTGAAAATGAATACACGAAACGACAGGGCCGTCAGGCTAGCGTCATCATCGACCTCACCATGCACCAACTTATGAAGGAAAACTAGTTACATGAGTGTTCTCCTCAGGGCCAGACTCTGAAACCTAAACAACTCCAGCAACTCTTCATATGGAACCGCATAGGTATAAATGTTAAAACTCTTAAAATATAAAAATCTTAAAAACGCTTCTGAACTTTCTCTGATGCAACTTCCCAGAAATAAGTATGGGATTCCATATAATGGCACCGCTTTCCAGTCTCGATCTGACCAAAGAATTGTAAAGTTTAATTCATGTATTGACAGTCCTGAAGTGTAAATTCTGTCTCATAATAAAGCCCATTTTCTTACTTGCAGATGCAATACAGTTTTCAATATGGCAGGTAAACGACAAGGTTGAATAAATTTGAACCCCTAAATCTTTAACACTTGTGACTGAAAATCCCATTCAAATAGTAATAATTTTCAAGTAATCCTGAGTTTTTGTGAATGTTATTAATTGGCATTTTGAGATATTAAAGGTCATTTTAGTATTTCTTGCAGTCCACTGGAAAATACTATCAAGATCATTTTGTAAGTCCAAATCATCTGCATGGCCCCTTACTTGTTTATACATTTTTAAATCATCTGCAAACAATAATGCATATGAAAACGGGAATATATCCTAATGAACTTAAGATATCCAAAGTCATACCAGTACATAAAAAAGGGGATCGTACTGAACCTTTAAACTACAGGCCATTGGCAATCCAACCCTCGTTTTCAAAAATTCTAGAAAAATGTATGCTTACCCAACTGATTACCTATTTTGAGCACAATAATTTACTGGATATAGAGCAACATGGTTATAGACAAAATAGATCAACACTGACTACTTTAGTTTATTATGTTGAGAATATTTGAGAAAACTTAGATAAAGGAAATTGTACTTTAGGAGTTTTCCTCGATATGACTAAAGCATTTGATAGTGTTAATCATACATTACTACTTAATAAATTAAAAACTTATGGAATAATTGGTAAAGAACTAAATTGGATAAAGTCATATCTTGAGGGTCGACATCAATATGTTTGTATTAAAAATCTGGAAAATAATTATCTTTACGATGCTAAATCCAAAACTAAAAACATCAATTACTCAGTACCACAGGGTTCAGTTTTGGGTCCGTTTTTGTTTTTATGCTACTTGGGAGGAATGCCAAAGTACATTTACAGCCAAATAAAAAATAGCAAAATATGTTTATATGCTGACGATATTAGTATGAGTGTATTTGGCAAAAATTTAACCGTTGCAAAAAGTGATTGTGAAGACTCAATTAAGATACTAAAAAATTACTTAAATGATAGACAACTTCTCCTGAATGAAGATAAGACTAAATTGCTACACTTTACTTGCAGACTATCAGATCAAATCCAAAATAACTTCAATAGTCATAGTAATTTTGTAGAAGAAACAAAATTCCTCGGCCTTGTATTGGACAGCACATTGAGCTGGACTACACATGTCAATCATATTTGTAAAAAACTAACATCCGGCATATTTGCTATTAAAAGATTGGCTCCAACATGTAGCTTAGAAGCATTAAAATCAGTATATTTTGCAACTTTACACTCCCATATTTCATATGGAATTGAGATATATGGGGGAGCTAGTAATATTAATTTAAATAAAATATTGGTTTTACAAAAAAGAGCAGTACGGTCTATGTTAAATTTAAAAGAAACTGAATCGTGTAAAGAACACTTCATAGAATTAAAATTCATGACAGTTTATAGCCTTTACATTTATAGAACAATAATTTTTGTACGAATCAATCAAAACAAATTATTAAGACAATGTGATGTACATAATTATAACACAAGAAATAAGGGTGATTTTGCAATCAAAATACATAACAAAGAAAAGTTTAAACAATGTCCAACATATAGTGGGGTGAAATTCACAAACTTCCTCCCAAGCGGCATAAAGGAAGAAGTGGATTTTTCAAGATTTAAGAACAAACTCAGAGATTTCCTAATTAATTTGCCATGTTACAATCTAGAAGATTTTTATAAGAATAATACTCCTTAAGTTGTATAATGTTTTGATTTGACTGGAAAGTAAAGGTGGATTGAGAGTAGGCTAAAAAATATTTGTAAAAACTTGACGCATTCTTGTACATTTTTATGTATGCTTGAATAAAGATATTTGTCTATTGTCTATTGTCTAAAACGAATACCATCACAAAGAATATTTATTAAAATTGTAAAAAGACAAGGTCCAAAAAGGTTCGATCCCTGGGGAACTCCTGATTGGACATTAAAATTTTAAGATAAAAACCCACTATAATGAACAAATTGTTTCCTACTAACAATGTAAGACTTTAAAAAATTAAGGAAATTAACAGAAATACCATAAAAGTGGAGCTTTATGAGAAGAATGAAATGATCAACCTTGTCAAACGCCCTGGCCAGATCAAGATATATCAAGCCCGTCTGGGCTCCAGAATCTATCCCCGAGGAGACATACCCTATAAAATTTAATAAATTTGTATTTACTGATCACCCAGGGACAAAACCATATTGTGAACAAAAAATGTGTTTTTCCTAGTAGGATTAAATAAAAATTAATGTATGGTTATGTCAAATATTTTAGCAGGGACTGATAAAATTACCACTAGTCTATAGTTGTTCTAGTACTCTGTGATTGTTTGCCATCTTTAAAAATTGGTGTGATTTTTGTAGTTTTCCATTTTTCGGGAAAGGTGTAAGTTGTCAAACTTAAACTAAACAAAAAAGTTACCGGCTTTATAAAAATGTCAGAACAACACTTGATTAAATATTTTGGAATGAAATCTGGACCGGTGATGCGCTTTGATTTTAATCTCTTTATGGCATCATGCATGTCCTTGTAGCAAATGTGTGGAAGTGCAAGGCAAGACACGCCCTCCATGCACGGCGCCCTCCATGCACGGCCCCGCTGCCGCGGACTCCACACTAGGCTCTGGCTCTGTCACATAACTCTCATACACTGAGCTCAAATGCTCGTTGAATGCATTCGCAACCGCTGCTTCGCTATCAAGTCTTACCCCATTATACTCCATCACAAGTAATCTATTCCTCTCTATTTTTTTACTTTTAATGAAATTTTAAAATTTACTTGAATCAGATACAACTTTCAACATTACTTGTAATTACATTACATGTAGTTTTTGTAAGTATTTTTATTTCCCTTTTAACAGCTGCTATTTGATTTTTAAAAACATTATAGTTTTCTAGGGTAGTAAATTTTTACCATTTTAATTATATTAATTTAACATTTTAACATTTTAATTACATTAATTAATTTTTAATTAAATTAATCATCTTTAATTACATGTCCACTCGTAATACAGTATTTCAAGTAGTAACACTGCATTAACATTAAGCTATGCAAACCAATAAAAATCCTCTGTAGGTTTCGTAGTTCTGTGGTCAAAAGTACTTTCTAAAGAATATATTTCTAATACAAAATCATTATAAAATTTGATTTTTACGAAACTGGGTGAAACTGGGCGGTAATAAGATATGTTACATTACATTACATTACATGGCTTTTACAAGAGATGGTCAGTGGAATATTTCTTTACTACATTGTAAAATGGTCGTTACCACCTACATTATGAATATAAGGATATGAATATTTTTGCCAACACAGTCTAACTTAACTATGTAAAGGGAATAACTTTTTCCGTAGAGTTCTTCAATTTACCTAGTACTAATGGAAAAAGGTTAAAGGTATTATTTACAAAATTGCCCTTCAGTTACATTTTTGTCTTTTTGACATGCTTGAAAATACCATTTTTATGAGAACTGAGGAACAAAAATGTCTTAAAATTCAGTGTTAGCCCCTGTGTTGCATTTGACATATTATGAGATTAATTAATAAGTTACCCGGCTAAAGTTTAAACAAGTAGTTTTCACCTACATATGTTTCGGCAATTCTGCCATTTTCAAGCTATTACAGGAACAATTTGGAATGAATATTTCGAATAACCTGCTTGAAGAGCTTCGTTAATCATGATAACACCCTGATATGCTTTATATGAATGTTGGCCTGAATATATTCAACCATTGTTGATAAGGTAAAAGATAAGACATTTTAGAAGAATTTGAAATTTTAATCGACAACATGCAGTTCAAGTCTAATTATATTCATAATGCCCTTTCAATCCAAGGAAGAGACCGCATATCAGCTGTTAACCCGTACACAATTAATAGAGACACATCAACAATTAATAGAGACATGACTTGAGCTACCGCGGCAGACTGTTGCTGCTCATGACTAATGACAATATCGTGTTTTGTGGGTAGACTTATCTGTTTTTCATTCGTTACCGTGTATGTGTTGTGTGTTGTAAAATGGGTCATATAACGAAAATTGTGAAAAAAAAAATTAATTGTTCCTGTAACAGCTTAAAAATGGCAGAATCGCCAAAACATATTTAGCTGAAAACACTAGGCCCACATAGGAGGTAGCTTATTAATTAATCACATAATATAAATATGTCTCACTATAATTAAAATCAGATAAAGAAAAAAACCATTTATGAGGAAAACCTAAAATTATGACCTCCTTATTTCCTTTGTAAATTACTTAGACGTTTCTTGCCAATGAGAATGAGCCTCGTTGTGCTACATTTACTTTTTTACCATATTTAAATCGGTCAGTAAGTAAATTTTGTTATGAATATGATAATTAGATTAGTAAAATTTTAAATTTCAGATCTACTTGCATAAATAAAAAGAAAACTTGCTTGAGTGGTTTGTGTTTTATGAAGTTACAAAAATTTGTCATTTTAAAACTGAGACAGTAAAATATACTTTATTAATTGCTATAAACCTCAATTTTAAGTACTACCTATCAATATAAACAAAGCTTTACTACCTTAGTTTCTAAAATAAATCATAAACTGTACACTTTTTTACTGCTACCTATAACATTCATTTACTAACTCAGCCTTCTCTTCCTCTTTGGATACTAAACCCAGAATCTACACTACAGAATTGTGCTATTGGTGTTACCATTTTTTCTTTATTGTTAATAAGCTTCTTAGTAAATTTTTGATTCATTGCTGCATTTTCTTTTATTTTGGTGGTGGCATTGCAAGGTGTGTGCAATTGAAAGAGGTGTGTGTTATGTGAATCGGCTCATCACTAGGTGTTTACAATATAGAACACTTATTTAAGTGGCTGAAACGTATAGTTTAAGTTTATATGCACATATGTTTAAAACATGTTTATATGTTTTACATGTATTTTTTTTCCTTTTTGGGCCTGAATCTAAAAAGTGCATAGAAGAAGCCCAAAATGGAAGGGATATTTAGGCATTCTGATTTAGGGAATTTGCTTCCTATGTTAGCATCATGCATAAACTCCCATATCCATTTATGTCCTCCCTTGAACAGAACTCGTTTTTGGGATATGGTATGGCTCTATTCAAGGTAACAGAATAAAAATCCAACGTCTTTATTTAGTTACAGTTTAGAATAAATTAGATACCTACAGTATACCTTGTGCAAAATTAAGGGTTGCTTTAAACCTTTAATTGCATTGTGCCTATCTTACTTTGTAAACAATGCATTGTTGAAATGAGGGCTGCAAATAAATAGGCCCATCACGGTTTTTGTAAAGTGAAAGCTGTGGTAAAGATTTTGTTAGGATCTCACACAAACCAAATTACACTTATCGCCCAAACGTAAGTAACGCAAAACATTGCACAACATGTCTAATAATCTCATTAATCTCTCAGACAAAGTGCTATAAAACTACTTGTGGAGAGTTATGGCAAAAATGTGGTTATCCACAACAAAAATGGGTGGATGAATGAATTTGTTTATAAAAATATATATAGTTCAGAGGAATATTACTTAAACAAACCAATCTTGACTTAAAAATAAATTATTTTATTTATTATTTGTGTGTATGAGCATTGTCTTGGATGGAATAATCTTTATTACTCAGTTTTCCCAACATTGGTTTTGTGTCACTTGAATAAAAAAATGTGGTGCAAAATTTTGACACTTTTTTACTTTTGAACGATAAATTTTGATTAGTTTTCAATCACAAAAATCATATCTATTTTCACACTTTACAATTACAACTAGGCCTGTATCTTTATTTCCAGCCCCCATTTTAACACTGCACTGTTTACAAAATACAATATCCACAAAGTACACAGTATCAGGGCTAGTTAACTTCTGAGTATAACACTCTGGAATTCAAGATACAGGTACTAGTCTCACCCAATGCACCCTGTTTACGGAGCTGATAGCTCATTTTATGCATTCCTGTCATCTCTTATCTTTCTGTATTATGAAAGCTCTGTCATAAATTTTACCCAGAAATTTTAAAATTTAAAGACATTCAACAGAGTTAAGGTCGACACACAGGTTACTTATAGTTCTATTTCATGAATTTAACATCCTAAACGAAAAATATTTGACTTGCTATAGTCAGAGCAAACCCCTTTCTCTTAATAATGCAAAAATTGCAGCCAGTCAGCAAAAATTTGAGCAAGCAGTCTAAAAGCTTCTATAAGATTACTAAAACATCATGAAGGAATTGTACCTTTATTGTATAATTTATCTTCAACAACAATAAAAAATAAATAAAAAACATAGAAGATAATTTTAATTTGTGCTTTTGTTGACTATTTGAATGTGTTGTGACATTAGATAGAAGTCTAAAAATTAAGCTTTTCCAGGGGTCGACCAAGTCAAAAAGTCCGAGCTCAAAATGTGAAAGTTCCTGTACCAACTCATTGTCACTCAGCAAAACTCAGGAAGTCGCATCAAGCTGTGCTTCACAGTTGAAAAAAGCTGAGACCAAATCAGAAACTCAGAGTTCGGGTGAGGATTCCCCACCGGTTGACATCAAAGCAGACCTTGTAAAAAGTAGTGTGTCCCGAGATGTGAAAATAGTTGCAAAAAAATCTGCTAGCTCAAACCGACAAACCAAAGCCATTTGTGAAAATCACCCTGCGCCTAAACCAGAAGGTGATGAGGTGACATTGAGAGAAGTTAAGAGAGATACCAGTGATGTCTGATAGGTTAAGTTATGTTCAAAGCTGTGGTTGTGTTCACCAAATATATTTCTTGTTAAGTAATTTTAGGAGTGACAACCTCAAAAATGAGGCTGCTTTAGCATTTAAGGACACTGTAAAAATCATGTTTTTAGTAAAGTTTAGATCTTATATTATTTTTTGTTAAGTTTTACTGCATTTACTGAGTAAAGTATTTAAAAAATTGTCATGTGGAGAAAAATGAGTTGATCTAATTAAATTTAAAGTTTGTTTATATTTTCTATGAATTTGTACATGTTAGATGATTTTTAATAACTCCTCTACCACAAAAAACTTAACTTAAATACGTTCTTACAAATTCATACTAAGCTTGTACTTGTTCGTATTAAACTTGTAGTATCTGGAGGGCAAAGCATTTGCTCGGTAAACTTAAAACCAATTTTTTACACTAATAATTAATTCAACTATTCACATAAGGTTATGCTATGATCCTGTGTCAAAATAAGATTGTGTTTGTGTTTGTAAAGCTTTGCTCCCTCGCCCTTCAGGATGTTTTAACATACCCATTAAGGTGCTGCACTCTGGTGATAATTTGCTGAACCACAAGGTGAAATTGTAACACGTTGGATTAACTTCTTTATTTATCAGCTGATTTTACTAACATTCTTTTATTTTTATAAAAAGTTGCATTTCAGAAAAGTACACATTTTTATTTGTTTAATTTAATTTTATCTATATGAACAATAAAAATCATCAAAATAAATACGATTTAGGGCCGGTTTCTCGAAGCAAGTTTGAACTTAAACTGAAGTTTAAACAGAAATTGCCCATTTGTTTAATATAGAATTAAACTAAGTTTAAGTTAAATGTGTTTGGAGAAACCAGTCCTTAAAGAGATAAATTATAATTACTATAGTATCATTCAATCGGTAATTCATTAGGCCTAATGACTACAATGCAAAACCACATACTGGAACATGTGGTCAGTATTTTGACAGATGAGTCAGCTATTTTTGTTTGTTTTGATTTTTAGCTCCATAAGACCAATTTTTTCTGTTTATTTCAACTAAAGATTATAAGAAAATAAAAAATTTTTGTCTTAGAGACCTGTACATTGAACATGCACACTGATCTATATATATAATTTTTTCCAAAACTATGTTATTTGCAAAGTTTGGAGAAAATCTTTGGAGTAGTTTTTAAGATCAGCGTGCATACATACGTACATGTATAAAAAAAATATACCTTCCTTGTATTATAAGATAATCGCTTGTGATATTTGCAAATGTATCACCAAAATACTTACACAGAATTTACTGTAACTTTGTTCATGCCAAATATTTTGTATTTTGTAATAGCTAAATGTAAGTCATCAAATTTTAATAAATTAGCAATTTTTTAGATTATATATAATGTGCCTTTGGCTTACATGTATTTATGTAAATAATCTCAATTAACCAATATTTTGTGCATTTAATTTTTAAAATGCTTAATTACCTATTAATTTGTAAATGCTGGGAAAGCTTCCTGTGGTAAATAAAGTATTGAAATGTTTAAAAAAATATTTTTATATTTCAGTACTTAAACCATCAGAATAGAGAAAACTGTTGAGAAATGCTCAATTAGTACGTTAATTGAACTGTTTTAACATTTGTGGAAGCTGGACTTATTTTTTTAAGGAATGGAAATATTTCATACAAGTAGTTTGCATAGTTTTTATTGAAGCTCTAATAGTTGGAATACCTAGTACTAAATGGAATATTTTTCATAACCAAACTTTCAGTTTTGAAACCAAAAATACTCTGTGCTAACACCTTTGCTAGCTTAGTAAACAATATTCTCCCATAACCAAAAAAAAAAAAAAAAATTGGTGGACAGTTAATTGTTAATTCAAAATAAATTAAACTTCATATACAAATAAATCTGAAAATTTTTTATTCGGACTGGATATTATTTTTTTAGAGGTACTTGACAAAATTTTTATGGAAATAAATAAGTGTTTTACTGAATCTAACTTAAAAAGCAGAACACAGTGGTATAAAAAAACTGAAATTATTAATTCATTACATTACTTGTGTTTTTTTGTTCAATTATCACTAAGGTTTCAATTATTTTCTACTTTCGTTGATTTTGGAAACTTTGTTGGTTGTTTATTGTTTGTTTCACAATTTTATAAATATTTAATGTAAATATTTATAAGAATTAGTATAGCCTTAGTAATATAAAGTGATAATATATTATTACCTCTACAATAATGTTTAGAACGAATGTAAATATAGCTGCATAAACTCCAAAAGACCAAAAGTTTTGGAATTAAATTAAAGATTGTAGGGAAATAAAATTTGTCCTAGCATGGAGACCTGTTTATATATTATTTTTATCCCATTACTAAGTTATTTGCAAAGTTTGGAAAAATTGTTCAAGCTGTTTTCGAGATCTGTGCGCATACTTACATATAAATATACCTTCTCATATTCGAGTATATGATTTATTTTTATCACTGAAAACTCTGAAAATGAATACAGTTTATATTTACATCAGTGGTGTAAAAGAGGGGGTTCGCCGAGGGGAACCCCCAAAAAAAGGAAATATATGTTAAGTTTAATTAGTTAGCAATTTGACAGCGTGCCATTACGTATACTCAAATTGCCTGGAATATAATTCTCATAGAACAATTTGAAGGTAAACTGAAGTTGTATTTCATTCTCAAATTTCTAGACACGTTTATTGCATGGGCAACCAGATTATTATTGTTTTTTGTTAACATGTACAAGACAGGGTAAAATTATTAAACAAACAAGTAGATAGGCTGAATTTCTTAAAAGGGTCTTATATTAAAAAAATATATAGTAAATTACTTAGCATGCAATGTTACAATTAATTACTGTATATGTGTATTAATACTTTAATTTTCTCTTAGTAAATCTAAATAGCTCTACCACACACCGTAACCGTTGGTTGACACTGGTTTACTGGCTGGTAACAGTGATAACCAATGAATGGACTTATCGGAGGGGGCCCGAAAAATCAGTTACACCACTGATTTACATGGGTAAAGAGTCAGTAATTAGTTTGTGTAAAATAAAGCATGAACATCAATATCAGCAATACAGCATCACTATTTGTGAAATTAATGTTTCTGCAATAGGCTAATCTGAGTACTAGATTAATTCAATCTCAAATTATATTTTTTGATGAAAAAATTTGAACTTTTTTTGAACATTTTATTTCGTAGTTATGCTCTTCTGATATTGAACTTGTCCTTATTGTTGGCAGAATTATTGAAATTTAAGTACTATTGGGATCACATTACATTACTAAATTGAGCCTGTTGTATAAATAATCTTAGTCGAATGAATGAACATTATTGTATTCAGGGTATTTTGTATTGAGTCTAGTTTTAGATGAATATTTGTAAATAATTTTCCTGTACTTTCTTGAAAATTTGTATGTTTTTGATTTCATATTTGTGATGGATGACAAATTTGTGAATAAATCATTTTACATGCTGTTTGGCTATTACTATAACTCAATGTTTCCATTCCACTGTGAGATGCAAGACTTCTTCGGATACGGGATGCCCTCAATAAAGGTCTTGGAGGTAAATTCTTTAGACTATGTTATATCATAAAATTTTAAGAGTCTTTGGATTAGAACAATACATCACAAACCTGGTCTCAAAAGATCAAATATGACCTGAAGTCATTAAATTTTCTTGCTACCATACGATTTTCTTGGAAAGTTTGATTGACTGCCATTTTATGTCAGTTTTTGGACAGTGTTCTCTCTTAACCTAGACATTTATTAGTACATTTGAGATTTTCTTGTGGGCTGTATCTAATGCAAAATAGATACTAAAGACTAAAAAAAAGTACTAAAGACCCTTACATATGGTCGTGTGTTTCTTCTATATAAGTATTTTGGGTAAAGTAGTGGGAGAGGGGGTGGGATCAGATATCCATCTAACACTTAAATTTATGCAGTTAAAGAAAGGTCTTTATGGAGTAAATAAAATTACAAATAAAGCACTCGTTTAATTTAATAAAAAAAGGAAGTAATTAAAACAATAATATTTATTTTGTAAAAATATATTAAATCTTACTTTCTAAACAATTTACAGTATGAGGTTTGGACAGTATATAAAAAAACACTCTCCTACTAGTGACTGTTGAATTTTATTATTAAATAATCAATTAAGTTATTTACTGAATAAAAAATGTAAACTGGCAAGACCATTTGTGCTAATTTAAGGAAAAAAGTAATTGAGCAAGAAGAAATCATTAACAGAAGGTAATAATGCTTACACTAGTTAAATAATTTTAACCTTAAAAAACTGTGACATCATTGCCTATTTATAATATTCTTATTTTATAATACACATCCGTAGTGGACTACCATAGTAATGCAACATTCTGTTAAGAAGACGAGAGCATAACCTAGAGGCCCATTTTGTGGAAATCAGCCAAACAGTTGGTGACCTATTGGTGAGCTTTAATTGACTTATAATAATTACTGGCAAAAAGAATTAAGGGTGCGCTCTACCCATCTGCCTCCCGCGGATGCAAGGGTTTAGAATCTCCGTGTTTGTCGCCCCAGTTGTAAACCGATTTAAAATATTTTGGTGTCATTCTTTTCGTAATATAATTTTGTACCCCGCTATCATCCTAAAATTTCGATATTAATTTAAATTGCTAAGCAGGGTGCTTGCTAATAATGTTGAAATAAGCGTTTTTGTATCAAGTTTTAACGTATTAAAAACAATTTTTTGAGAAAAAATAAGATGATACGTGGGTACAATATAATCTTAAGAACAAGAATCTGCAATAAGATTGGTAAAAAGTTTATGATAACGATGCAAGAAGGGAGATGCGAACGGTCTGCAATTTCAAAAACATTGTTATTAGACCACCGATTGATTTCGCACTTAAACCAAAAAATACATTAAAGTAACAAAATTTAAAATCACCCGTCATGTATTTTCCAAAATGTGAGATGCCGCGTATAGCGGCAGTCAAGTCTCGCTCGACGATTTTGACGCCGAGGTAGAGCGCACCCTTAATTCTGTCAATATCTCGTATACTTTCTAACTGGGGCTAGGTTGTCTCATTCAAGTATACATTTTTATAAGTGACAAGTGTTTGATATACTTAAGACTCTGTTTATGTAGAGCTTACAATAACAAAATAAATTGAATAATTAAATCTGACCGTTCAATTCTACAAACTAATAGCACTGACTTTGTATACTAACGTTAATAGACTTCTCACATAGCATAGGGGTGTTTGAAACCATGCGCTATTTATGCTGGCGCGATCTTCCGTGGTGTACATGGCAGTACAAGAGTCATATGATAGGCAAATCAGTACTACCATTCTTCTCAATCAAAGATGAAACATTTTATAACGGAGGGTTTTGTTTATGTTCAGATGAAATGTTTTGCAGCACTTTAAATTCAGAGCTGAATAATAACAACTTGATAGCAGCAACTTTGACGCGGTGTACAAGGACCTTCCAAATTTCGGTATCAAACTAAATGCATTGGACGTGAAGTCTATTCACGTTAGTGTATATAGTCAATGCTAGTAGTAATCATTACAAATCCTTGGAAGGGACTCTTTACTCATATTTACCTCAAATTAAATGTCAGTGTCAAAGTAAAAAGTATCCAAAGGTAAAATAGGCTTTCTTTCCCAAACTCTTAAGTCTTAAAACTATAGTTGCTTACAGATTCTCATAGTGATAAGGTCTAACCATGCAAGTACATCATAAATATATGGTTGAATGAAAAAAATACTAGATTAGCACCTTTTTTTATTTCAAGTCATCGACATTAGGAAAGAATTTTATCATGGTATGGATCTGAATTGACTTTTTGTTGAATACATAAAAAAAAAAAAACATTAATCATCTCTAGCTTATTACTGTAGTGTTTATCATAAAAATTTTACAAACCCCTTGTATATATGATAATTAGATGAAATTTTCATGATTTTTTACCTTCACCTGTTAATTCAGTCTAGTTTGATCAAGCCAGGTCTCTCCTTTTTACAGTATTAATTTTAAATTATGAAACACACTGACACTTGTATAATCAAGTTATTTATGTAACTACCATCTAGCATGATACAGACAGTACTAGAAAAACTGAGCACAATTAGTATTTCTGTCTAAAACATTTGTTCTTTATTTTGTTTTAAGACCTTTTGCTTTCTCTAAATTTCTGTAACTTATTACACTAATTTAACCATATTAAATGTAGAAAAAATTTTTTTGGACATGGGATTTTTATAATTAAATACAGTATCCTAACTATATACAAATATCACATGAAACCTTTGAGCAAAACAACTCAACAGTTACAGTCTTCAAAGCCTTGAGATCACCACTTTTGGCTGCTCCGCATTCATTTCTGCTGTTTGATTCGTACTGAAAAAAATTGTTTTCTTTAGATGCATAACAAACAAATATTAGCCTAATTTACTTACTTACTTCTATCACTTTCAATTCTCTCAGTCACTTAAATAGTGTAAACTTATTTTTAGTTCCTTATGTTATTTGATTGTTGTTTAAATTCAAAAGGCATTAAAGAAAACTGAATAAATCCGACAAACGCACTTTACCAATATTTAAATAAGCATATTATTAAAATTGTAAGTGAAGCTTGTAAACTGAACTTAATTGAATGTAAGTTATTTTAATGTAAAAGGTTGAACTTATTATGCTTATTATGCTTATATATGTATACTAGCCACTACCGGCATGCTTTGCAAAGCCAACGTGAGAAATTTTTCCCTTTGGCATGACAATACCATTATGATACATTTAATACATAAATTTTCTAAACCTTCTTGAAATTTTTTAATCCACAATAATTTTGTATAACATGGAAATTGGTGTAAATTGTTGAAAGGAAATAAAAAAGTAGAAAGTAACTAAAATTTTATACAGTAGCATTACTTTATTACTGCATAATATTTCAATATAATTATTTTTTAAAGATAACCAGAGATTAAAAAAAGGTGGGAATTTAATATAAATAATAAGAGTATGTTTCTGAGTGTAAGTCACTTTAAGTATAGCTTGAGAATAGAATTTGGAGGAAAAGATAATTTTTTATGGCAGGGTCACTAGAGAGGAACTTGGGGACCTCCAGTAGGATTTGTGGAAGTTTGAGGATGATTTACCTTTTTATTATGAGTAATACAGCAAAAAAAAAAAAAAAAAAAAAAAAAAAAAAATTATAGGTTGTGTAGGAGGCGAATAATTTTTTTTATACTCTAAAGATTACCTTGGTTTTACCCCAGAAGACATGAAAACCAACTTGATGATGGTTCTGGAAGGAGCCTCAACAATGAGGTAAAGAGGCACAGCTAGCAAGTTTGACATCAGATAGTCTCCACAAGCCATCCACAACTAAAAAAAACACTTGTATTAGGTTGGCAGTACTGGTTGATAGTGCAGTGGGAGGTTTGTAGATATCCATCGCAACTAGACAAAAATGTGGTTCTCCAGGGAAGAGGATACATTGGGAAGAGGCAAGAGGATACATGTGGCATTCTCAGTAGATACATTTGTGGCCTACGTGTGTCGGTGAACCCGTTGAATAGATACATGAAACAAATTTGTGCAGGAGAGCGTTGAGGTAAATGGCGACAACAACACACATCTGCACACAGTCTGAGCTGTTCACACAACGTGTTACCAGAATGTGCAATGTTTCAGTGTCAAAACGATTCCAGTTGTTTGTCCAATGTGAGGATGTGTTTGTCCTTAGGCAGGAAACACTGTTTTGTCACAGATAGAGATGACAATTAGAAGCATGTTTTTGATAAACCTTAGCTTACTCTGAATAAATGAAATATACCAAAGTACATGGGATAGAAAAATGTTGTTTGCATTACAAAGAGAGTAAAAAAAGACTGCGACTGGCTGTAATGGTCAACTGTCAGGTTAATTTCCAGATAACAATAGCATAAAAGAGAGTTCCGGTAAAATAAACAGATGTTATATTGATAATCTTCAAACTGTAAACATTTTGTCATTCTTGCATAATGGTTGAAAATAATCATTATTTTATCATCACAATTACACTCAAATATACATGGTGTGTGGAAACTCTCTTCCGAAAATATGTGTTGTGATTCCTAGGATCAAAATGAACAAAAAAGTTCATAACATATGTCCTAAAATGCTTCGTTAAGGCGCTAGCCGACATTTTGTTTTTTACACTTAATAATTTTTATTTCAGATTACAGTAACGAATGGGTGTATTAAGTTTAAATTTGGCATGAACCTTTATTACACCAAAATGTAAATTTCCAGGAAAAAAATAATATTTTTCCTTTGTGTATTTCTAAAATGGCGGCCATTTTAAGATTTAATCTCAAATATCGTAAAAACGGTAAATTTCACCAAATTGGTACAAGTAACAAAGAGTGGATATATTAAATTATCTAACCAACGATACCATGTTTGTTAGAATCTGAAAAAAATGGGTTATTGCGATTTTTAAATTAAAATAAATTTAATAAGCAAAATTCATCATACAAAATCAAAGTTTTTCTGCAGTAAAATAACAATACTCCGATATTTGCTGTCAAATCCTTACAAACTTGCTAGAAAATGTACAAATGGTTAGAAAATTTAATTTGTTAATTTTTTTTGTGTCCTGTAAAATTTTGTTAAAATTTTACAGTTTTGAGATACTTGAGTTTAAAAACTTAAAATGGCCACCATTTTGGAAATACACAAAGGAATAAAATGATTTTTTTCAGTAAATAAACATTAGTGTGATAAAGGTTCATGCCAAATCTATAATATATACAGCCCCATGTGTAACTGACTCACTGATGATAGTAAAGTCCTGAAGCGACCGTTTAAGCTAGACACTTGAAATTTGGCATGGACATTCTTTGTGATGTTTAAATTTAGGGAAAATCATTAAACTACAATTTTTTTACTTTTAAACTATAAAAAAGGTAAAAAAATCAGATTTGTCGGTAACGTAGTTCAGCCGTATCAGCGTATATCACCGCGTGGTATCGTAGATCACTTAGCAGGTTTAGTTCTCGATCATGTTTAAATTATCTCTTTCAACTACACCCGTGTTTGGTTGTATTTTCAATTGATATGAACTTCTTTCCATGGACGACGGTATTTCGATGCGTTATTGCATTGAGAGTGGGTTCCACCAGCGTAATAATACTCGCTGCGATTTAAACAGTAATAATGCCCAAATCTGTAGCCTATGCAGCATGTGCGCTATCTTGAACGTTTACCAATGGTGAATTTTTTCTCCTACTATGTACGAAATTCCCATGGCGGGTGAAAGTTTACACATATATTTTCATTTACTGTTTTAGTGATGTTCGGTGTACACCTCTGTCAAAGTAAAATTTACACATTCAAATTTAGATCTCATTTAACTTTCATATATAACAGCTAAGTTACATTAGATGTGTCTTGGTCATGACAAATACCCTAATATCCCTTTTAAAATATACTAAACTCATTTTAAACAGTACGTTAGTTCTTTAAGATGTCGCTTGGAGCGCTTTTATAGTCGCTTAGTTCTCGCTTGTATTTAAAGTATAACTTTTAACTAGACCTGTTCCTCATAATGATTACGTTGGGACGTGCAATTGATTGCATATAGTTTACCTTTCGATAACTTTAATTCAATTCAAAGTGAAACATTTTTGATTTGAAAGCGGTTCTGTTCATCAAGGTGATGTCCGCTCTAATTCTTTACAACAACAGTGTGTTGCCAATGCTGCACGTGCGCTTGCTTAGAATTGCCTGTATGGTGAATTTTCTTCACTCATTCTTCTCATTCTCATGGCGGGTGACAGTTTGTACAGACAGTCTCGTCGTTTGAATTGCATGTAAAGTTATAAAGAACATATAAAGTTATTGAACAATTGAACTTTTCATTCTCTTAACTGGTATGTCACCTTCGCTAATGTTCCTTCCCAAGATTTTCCTTTTTAAACCATCCACATATCTGATTACCCATCAGTCTGAGAAATATTATTATAACCAATTGAATAATAAAGTTATTGTAGTTATTTCGTTTAGGCTGTAAGTTAGTTAGTATGTATGTAGCTGTATTAAGTTGTAGTTATTAGTTATTAAGCTATTAAGTTTAACTAAAATTTAACTTAAAAGAATTTCTTGCGCTGTCACTTTGTCCGTCAAAGTTCCTCAATTCAGTGCTCTCACCTAAAGTCTCGATTACCTCAATTATTGTTGTAATTTAAAACTATTCAAGGTTTTTCAATTATTATAACTATTTCAGTATATCAACTAACAATCCTTTTTGGATATTATTTAACAATTTTGATTTTTGACTACTATTGGGTGAAAATGCATACTGTCCGCAGATTTTAATGGTTCTTAAGTTGCAACTTTCTTCCTTTTAATACTTTATAAAACAGTGGCTCAGAGTTTAGTTGCCAAAATTTATATCATTCCGACGATTTACCTTTTTTTACATCTACATAACCAACTATCCGGCAAGCTGAGAAATATTACTATAACCAATTCAATTTAATCAATAATCCTCTTTTGGCTATTATTTATTTGACTACTATTGGTAGAAAATGCATTCTGTACGCCGATTTTAATGGTTCTTAAGTTGCGACTTTTTCGGATTTTAAAGTTAAGACTATAGTCTTCATTATTATAGTACCCTTTACACTGTGATCAATTACTTACTACAATGGCTAAATTTTACTAATTTTCTTAACCAAAAACTGAAAAATTTCAAATTGTAAATTAAAAATTGCTGATTTTGAAAGATAAAATTGTCATAGTTTCTTTTTAGAGTTTATACATGGTTCCTGAATTTCTTTGACTCTCCGTGGTGGAACTGAAGTAAGCATCTTAGCTTCTTAAACTTTATTTTTTATATACATAGTTACAATAATTTTAAATACATACAAAAATATCTTTCTTTTGTCTTATTTATCTTTTAATATTCATTGAGCATACCTCAATAAAAACTTGTAATTTTAGTATACCCTTATTACTTTCAAAATACACCAACTACCTCAATCATGTGCAATCATAATGGCATCTCCAAAACTTTAACAAAACAATTTTTAAGCATGATACCTAGAATATTTACATAGTTCATTAATATTTCATAACGCCATTTTTAACGAATTATTGGGAACTAGAGGGTGGAATGAAACCATGATCCGTGGGCAATTTTCAAGCCTTATTATTATTAATTGTAAGCAGTGTGTATTGGTCGCTTCTGTTATTGTCATACCTGGTCCATATTGTCCAGTACATGGTGGAATTAGCCTGTTTAATACTATACCCATTATATTAATTTTCGAATTCAGGCAAACACAACGAGGGGCTATGGGGGCAGAGCCCTCAACTGGCCTAATCAGTGCTTGAGATTTTTACAGCAACTAAAAATTTGGGGCAACCAATAAGGGGGCAAGGGGGTGGAGCCCTGCGTCCAGCATAATAACTAGAATATTTACATGGTTGATTATAATTTAACAACTCTTAATTCTTATACTAAAAAAGGGGAACTACGAAGGGGTTTAAAAAAATAGCTAAAGGAAAATTCTAAGCTTTTTATTATTATTGATTTGAATAGTGTGTATTAGCCGTTGTTGTTACTGTCTCGGCTGTCCAGTTTTTCTGTGAAACTATTCTATTTCATACTTTACTTTTTATTAATTTACGAATTTAGGAAAACCCCTTATTTGGGGCAACCCCTAAGGGGGCATGGGGGCGGAGCCCCCATCGAGCCGTAGGCGAGTCTATAATATATACATCTATAATATATACAGCCCCATGTGTAACTGACTCACTGATGATAGTAATGTCCTGAAGCGACCGTTTAAGCTAGAGACTTGAAATTTGGCATGGACATTCTTTGAGATGTTTCAATTTAGGGAAAATCATCAAACTACAACTTTTTTACTTTTAAACTATAAAAAAGGTAAAAAATATAGATTTGTCGGTAACGTAGTTCAGCCGTATCAGCGTATATCGCCGCGTGGTATCGTAGATCACTCTTCAGGTTTAGTTCTCGCTTGTGTTTAAATGATCTCTTACAACTACACCCGTGTGTGATACAAACATTGTATCCCTCGATGGATAGACTCTAATTTAATATGAACTACGGTGGTTTGCTGCATTGAGAGCGGGTCATTTCACCATTGACCCAGGGTTATACTTGTTTATGATATATACAGTGATAATGCCTAATTTGTAGCTAATGCAGCATATGCGCTATCTTGAATGTTTACCAAAGGTGAATTTTCTTCTCCTACTGTGGATTAAATTCCCATGGCGGGTGAACAGTCGCTTAGTTCTCGCTTGTATTTAAATCATGTCTTTTAACTACACCTGCTTTCTTGCTGTTGGCAACGTTAGTATCCCTCATATTTAACAAACCGTTATTCACTTGACTTCTAAATAGCAATGAGATTGTGCTGTATTGAAAGCTCGTTTCTTTTATATTTTTACACACATCATAAATATGTCACAGGGAATTTTTAAATAACTGTTGAGCAGAAATAACAGATTAAAATGTTAGGTTCTCGTTTTGTTTCAATTTATTTTAGATTACTAATTCAAATTCACACGGAATTATTCATCCGGCCGAATTTCGCATTGAATGGATTTTCTGTGAAGCTTGAGCCGTGATCTTAATGTAACATACTTCGATTACTTTGTACAATACTTAATAGACAGTTAATTATTATCTTTCTGTTTGATTTATATTCAGTGTCTTATGTTAGATTTTTTAACACTTAAAATTTGTGTTTGAGAATGTTTAAATAAGTGTTGAACAAAAAGAACAGATTTAAATGTTAGGTTCTCGTTTCATTTCAATTTATTTTGGATTACTTATTCAAATTCACTCCATGTGGACCTATCAGCCGAATTACGCATTCAATGAATTTTCTGTGTAGCTCGTGCCATGATCTTAACGTTATATACTTCTATTACTTAGTACTATACTTAATAGACAGTTAATTATTATTTTTCTGCATTATTTATATTCAGTGTTTTATATTTTATTTTAATACACACTTAAAATATGTTTTTAAGAATTTTTAAACGGCTATTGAACAAAACTAACAGGTTTTTATGAATAAATTATTATTTCACAGGTCTATATTTTATATTCTTATAATTAGTAGTTTGTAATAGTAGGGGTTTTTTGCGGATCTACCCCGTTTTTATTATTTCCTATAATTTTGTTTTCATGTTATTTAATTCCTTTTTTTGTTTATGGATTTGAATGTTATTTGCTATTTCAGTAATTTAAACGTTTTTCTCCTATATACTGAAATTTACAAGTTTTTATTTTTAATTAGTTTGTATCAGCCGATTCTTTTAATATCGTGGTTGGCGATACTATATTTAGTACAAATTGTATTTTTAATTTCCTAAGTTTATTAACTAGCATAGCTTGATTTTTTTATTATTTTAATAGTAATTTTCACACAACGTTATATACTTCTATTACTTAGTACTATACTTAATAGACAGTTAATTATTATTTTTCTGCATTATTTATATTCAGTGTTTTATATTTTATTTTAATACACACTTAAAATATGTTTTTAAGAATTTTTAAACGGCTATTGAACAAAACTAACAGGTTTTTATGAATAAATTATTATTTCACAGGTCTATATTTTATATTCTTATAATTAGTAGTTTGTAATAGTAGGGGTTTTTTGCGGATCTACCCCGTTTTTATTATTTCCTATAATTTTGTTTTCATGTTATTTAATTCCTTTTTTTGCTTATGGATTTGAATGTTATTTGCTATTTCGGTAATTTAAACGTTTTTCTTCTATATACTTAAATTTACAAGTTTTCATTTTTAATTAGTTTGTATCAGCCGATTCTTTTAATATCGTGGTTGGCGATACTATATTTAGTACAAATTGTATTTTTAATTTCCTAAGTTTATTAACTAGCATAGCTTGATTTTTTTATTATTTTAATAGTAATTTTCACACTTTTTATTGGTTATTTTTATTTTTTAGCATTATTGTTTTACTCTAATGGGCAAATTACATTATTTTTAAAATGTACGAAAATCTCATTTAAAAATACTTAATTTGAAATAATTTTGACCAATTGCAATTTTAATGTAAAGCATGTTAACTCGTTGACGTTTCAGACTAAGTAGTTGGTAACGTGGAATAGTTAGCATCACATTTTTTAGTAGAGTTACAAGTAAATTAATAACTTAGCTTTTCAAAACTTCGATTTTTATTAGTTTTTATTTTCCGATTCTATTAATATCGTGGTTGGCGATGCTAGATTTGCTTTAAGTGTTAATTTCAATTTCTTTAGTTTATGCATTATTATAGCTTGATTATTTTATTATTTTAATAGTTATTTTCACATAATCAATTATTTTCTATTTTTTAGCATTATTGTTTTGCTATAGTGGGCACATTACATTTTTTTATCTATGAAAATTTAATTTAAAGATACTTAATTTGGATTAATTTTGCCCCATTGCAATTTTTCTGTGCCGCATCTAAAATCGTTGACGTTCCAGACCAAGTGGTTGGTAAAGTGGAGGAGTTAGTATCACACATTTTTGTAGAGTTACACGTAATTTAAAACTTAGCTTTTCAAAACTTCGATGGAACTAACCTGTTCAGTACTTTGGTGGAACTAGACAGTTCATTATTTGAGACTTTGTGAATGATTAACGAAATCAGTAAAATCAAATAGGGGGCATGGGGGCTGAGCCCCGTGAAATATTTTCAAAGGATATTATTGTTATTATTATTATTGATTGTGAGTAGTGCGTATTAGCCCGTTTTGTTACTGTCTTCGCTGTCCAGTTAGTTGGTGGAACTAGCCTGTTCAATACTTGACTTTAAATTATTCTACAAATTTAGGGCAACCCCTAAGGGGGCATGGGGGCGGAGCCCCCATCGAGCCGTAGGCGAGTCCTAAATATATACTCCCGCATGGGTAACTCACTGATGTACATAAATGTTTGGACGGAACCGTTCAAGCTAGAGACTTGAAATTTGGCATTCTATTAGCTGACACGATTTACATTCATAAAAAATTCTAAAAACTAGCAATTTTTCACTTTCAATCTATATAAAAAGTAAAAAATATAGATTTGTCGGTAATGTAGTTCAGCCGTGTTGGCGTATGTCACCGTGTGACGGTATCGTAGATCACTTTGCAGGTTTAGTTCTCGCTTGTGTTAAAATGATCTCTTTCAACTACACCCTTGTTTGAAAAAAACTTAATACTCATATATTATTACATGAGTTGTCATGTAAATACCTGACACAATCACAACGAACATCTCTCATTTTACTACCACTTTGTTTAAATTATACATAAGTCGATATACAGAGCGTGAAGAAGGGAATTTTTCCTAATTTCAGGGGTTTTTATTGATCCACTGCGAAACATTTTATTTAGTTTAGCTGCATGTAGCTGAATTTGGCGTTTTGCTTCCCCACAAGCTTGAAGTTTTGTATTAACTTAGCTTGACAGTGATGTCAAAATTAAATTCATAGTATTTAGAAGTGTAACTCTCTTAAAAAATTGAACTACAAAGAATTCATAATTATTTTCAGCTAATATTATGTGTTATTCTTTAACGTTTTGTTGCTACTTTACCCTAAAGTCAGCTTTTAAGTTAACTTGTTTATTTATGTGGGTGGTTTACCAAATGTAGACGTTACATTTAATAACGACTGTAATATTATTTAGTTCCTTCAATATTGCGCATGCACATATCTTTAACGGCACCGATATCAATAAAAGTACCAAACATAAAAAATAATTGTGATGAATGCCAGAATTAAGTATTTTTATTTTGCCTGTTAGGCGAAACTGGTTGTTTTACAATTGATTGTTATTCAACTGATTGTTTTGAATATTTTGTTACTTAGTGATGTTTTACATTGTTTGTTACTTACTGACCTAATACTTTGGCCTCCAACTACTAGAGGTGGATTTGCAATTTGTAACTAATATTTTAAATACTTTCGCCAGTAATCATAGTAATATTGTATTTTATATACGCTTGAAGTTTTGTATTAACTTAGCTTGACAGTGATATTAATGGAAATTGAATATATTTAGAAGTTAACACTCTAAAAATATTGAGCTTAAAAAAATTATAATTAATACCTGCTAATACTCGTATTATGTGTTTTCTTTGTAACCTGTTCAATATGAACGAATTACTCTAGTACATAGATTGTTTGTGAATTAGTAACATAAATCTAACTTATTAACATTGCACTTTTTGTAGTATCTCAAATCGTTATTTTAAGACCGTGTTGCAACTATTAGACCTATTATTACTAAATTTGATATTCTGCAACTTGTTAATAGGTCTAGCTACAGTTACATTGTATCTGAATTTCGAATTTTACATTCACTGAACTTAATATCCCTGTAATTTCTACAGGATTTAAGAGTAGTAACTAGAATACGGTAATTATTCTTAAATTATTATTTCATAACAAACATTTTTATTTTTTAACGAATAGTATTTTTGTAAATAGTCTTTGGCGGGTTCCAAACCGTTTGTTCATGTTTTCCTATTTTGGTATTTGTGAAATCATTTATTTATTTATTCATTGATTTTCATCTATTTTATCTAGTTTATTTTTTCAATTATTTTATATTATTAATTTTATCTATATTATGGTGAGCTATACGAAGCTTGTGCGAATATTTTTAACATATTATTTTAGTACTGTAAATGATTTGCGGCAGTAACGCCTGAAAAGATTTTAGGTCTCATTACGTTTTCTAGACTTTTAGTTTACTCATGCTGGAAAATTTCTTTGGCGGGTTCCAAACCGTTTGTTCACGTTTTCCTATTTTTGGTTTTTGTGAAATCATTTATTTATTCATTGATTTTCATCCATTTTATCTAGTTTATTTTTTCAATTATTTTATATTATTAATTTTATCTATATTATGGTGAGCTATACGAAGCTTGTGCGAATATTTTTAACATATTATTTTAGTACTGTAAATGATTTTGCGGCAGTAACGCCTGAAAAGATTTTAGGTCTCATTACGTTTTCTAGACTTTTAGTTTACTCATGCTGGAAAATTTCTTGTATAGCCTCTGAAATAATTGACTCATTTCTTTGACTAGTAGGCTGTTTGTTTGTCTCCGTTAGCTTCGGTTTTGGTAGTGTGAGTACCTTCGGCGCTGATCGCGGTGTGGGAGTCTCTCGTGGTGCGTCTTGTTTTGGCGTTTTGTTCAGTAAAGCCAGCTCTGCTTGACCTTTCTTTGATTTTACCCGTTGTGGGTTGAATCTCTCGGGTTTCCCCTTGTAGTGTGGTGCGATTTTAGCAATTTGCTCGGCTGTGAACTGTTCTGCCATGCTTAGACGGAGTATTTTTCTTTCCTAACTGGAACCAGATACACAACTGGGAGTACTTCATTAACTTCATTATTAAGTAACTTCATTAGTAACTTCATTATTATACTGAATATTACCCTGTGATTTATTAAATACTACGAGAGCTCTATTTTTATTAATTTTCTTAACCACGATATTTAATATTTAAAGTTGTACATTGCTGATTTTGTAGGATTAATTTATCATCGTTTCTTTACAATGTAAAATATGGTTCCTGAATTTCTTGGCAACCCTGTGGCGAAACTGAAGCATCATAGCCTACACTAAATATTTTTTATTACAAATGTCTTCCTTTTGTCTTATTTTTCTTCTATTACAAGCAGCGATCCTCCATCAAAAATTATAATTTTATTCCACTTTTATAATTTCAGAATACACCTATTACCTAAATCATGTGCAATCATAATCGTATCTCCAAAATTTTAACACAACAATTTTTAAGGATGACTATTTACAGAGTTCATTAATATTTCACAACCCCATTATATTTTTTTTACGAATCAAGGGGAACTAGGGAGTATGATTATACCATGAGCCGTGGGCAATTTTCAAAGCTTATTACTATTAATTGTGAGTAGTGTGTATTTGCCGCTTCTTTTAACTGTCATGGCTGTCCAGTACTTGGTAGAATTAGCCTGATTAATACTAGAGCCATTATATTACTTTACGAATTTAAGCAAACCCCTAAGGGGGCATGGGGGCGGAGCCCCCATCGAGCCGCAGGCGAGTTTAAACTTAATATACCCATCTGTTACTGAAAAAAAATTTATTAAATGTAAAAAACAAAATGGCGGCTAGCGGCTTAACAAAACATTTTACAATATATGTTCCCATGATATTTTTGGTCATTTTCAAATTCAAATTAATTTATTATGTTTTTACAAGCATGAATGGCCTCGCCAAAATATTACAAAAAAACTTGTCGGCGAGATCCAGTGGTAACAAAAAGTGTAAATTCTTGTATTTAATTTTTACGCACAGTTCTTTTTTTTTTGTACTTATCAAAAGTCTATTAAATGCAAAAAACAAAATCTAAGGCGGCAGTGGCAGGCACCTAAAGTTAAGGCCTGTTACACACTTAAGTGGCGCATTTGCTACCTGGCGGCACGCTGCACGTGACTGCTACGCCACGCGAAAACCAACCAATGCTTTTAAATGGGAGCTTACACACTGCAGTAGCAGAGGCGTGGCGCGGATGGCGCGAGACACGCTGCGTCACTCGCTCGGTCGGTGTTGAGATGACACACGCCACCTGCATCTCGAGACTCGAGTCCACACATGTGCAGAATGCAGATACAAAGTACAGTACATAGAGAATAAAGGAATCATAAAGGGACAAAATAATAGATATTAAGGTGTATAATTTAAAATAAATTAAATATGGTGTAAATTTAAAATGTAACTTGAAAGATACTGTATGCAACTTGAAAGGGAAATCAAAATATTGTTGGAAATTGGAAACATTGTTTAAAGTATCAATGTGATCGGTGGTGATAATAAAGAGCTCAAGTATGGGGACCGGCTAAGCAAAATGCACTTTATTATATCACATGAAATTAATTTTGTTTTATTCCAAACAATTCGGAGTAAAAAAAAACAAAAAAAAAAAAAAAAAAAACAACAAATATCATCTTATGTTTGTTTAGGCTGTTAGCAAAATAATCAACAGTGGAAAAAAATATTATAGCTTTAATTTGTTTTGGTATTATAATATTCAACAACAACTTCGGGATATAGTAATAACGGAAAACGTGATTTTCAACTGTGACATTATGATTGCACACAGTGAATATAAATCATGACAACTACCTGTCATAACTATAATATGTGTATAATTAACCTGTGTATAACTATATCGTATGGCTCATTTAGCCGGCCTCCAAGTGTTAAGAATGAAAAAAATTCTGCGTTGCAGAGTACTTGAGTCAGTCTATGTAAAAACTAAACACTAAAATAAAAATCAAATCTCTATAGAGCTAAATCTAATGTAGCCTTTGAATGCCTATTCGTCTTTGCGCCTCCTTTTCGCAACAACAGCCATCAAAAGAAACAGTTCATCTTCAACGGTTGCCATCTTTAACCTCAATAATAATATTTTGATAAATAAACAATATTGTGGATGCGTGGCGTGGCGCCACTAAAGTGTGTAAGCTCCCTCCTCCCGCTAGCAGACGAAGTCGCATGTCACGTGCAGCGTGCCACCGCGTAGAAGATGCGCCACTTAAGTGTGTAACAGGCCTAAATACTCTATTGATTACAGCTGTGTAGATTCAACATGAAATAAATATCCAGAGAATTAACAAAATAAACTATGAAATAAAAAAAACCATAACGACTTACTAAACTACCAAGAAATCATCATATAGAGTTTTGGAAGAGAGTTTCCGAACACTCTGTATATTCGAATAAACAAACTTTTGTGATAAATGTAAATCATATCTGATAACAATTACAAAGGGGACTTTTAAGGACACTCACTATGCTGTAAGATCACTCATCAGTAAAAATCTGTTAATTTTTTCCCGCTATTTTAAAAAGTAGTTTAAAATTAGTTTATGAAACTATAACTTTACGAAGATTTGATATCCAACAATGCTCTTACCATTTTAGGATAGCTCATGAACTCGGAATGCCTAACGGATGCGGCCTCGGAGAGCTGAATGACAGGGTGGATCAGCACCAGACCGTAGACGAGGCGGCACAGCGGCGTGTAGATCTGCTGCGCGAACAACACCTTGAACAGACCTGCGCAGACGGCGGATGTTACTGGAGGAAGCTCAAAGGGCGAAGTATGGATCGTTGAATGGAAATAAAATGCCGGTCACAGTCAAATAAGGGAAAAGCACATAATATTCAGGTGTTGATTAAGGCCTTCAGATAAAATATTTTTACTTAAATATTCCTTACTGATAACTAAGAAAAGTATGTACAGTTGAGAGTTGAATAATAATGTGAATCAATTAGGACCGGGGGTGGTTCGATAATCTAATTGTTTGGATGATTAATTACAACAATGATTTATTATTAACCACTAAACAGTTCATTGACCTTTTCCAACATCAAACACTTCCAAATATTCTATAGGTTTTGATTTAAAAAAATCGAAACAAAAAATAGTACACATTTATTTATATTTGTAGATACTTTCACTATGTTTGGCACTTCAAAATAGGTTCTTCTTGAAACTATCTGTGCACTAAATTAGTAAAACTTTGAAGAATTTTTACTATCAACTCTACTGTATTATTATTATAAATGTAATTGACAAATGTTAGGTTTTTTATCTTAATTAATTAAAAATCTTTGCATAGTAAAAACAAGAAGATTGCATAAATTGGAGGTTCCAAAGTTTTATGATTGAATTTACTATGGCAGAAAAGATTTTCTTGTTGTTTTCTACTGGTAAAAAACTCTGATAATATTTTTTTCATCCTTATTGACAGAACTTAATTTTTAAAGTTAAATATTTTACTTTTTAATAGAAAATTAATATTTTTTACATTACCAAAGCCTGTGGTATAGTAGGTAAGGGCGGTCCAGGCCACTCCAATACTGAAAGTTATTCTATGCAAACCAGCATAGAAAGCATTCTCAAAGGCGTTGTAAGGTCTGTCCCTCTGGTAGAAAAAGAAACCGTAGGTCTGGTGAGCATAGCCACCCCCGAACAGCACAAGGAAACCGAGCAGCATTGTCCTCTGCAACAGAAACGCTCTCTTTATATTTACATTTTAAAAACCACAATAAAGGGTCTCCCTTATAATGAAGAAGGTCAAAAGTTGATTTTTCAATAACTATGAGCAAATATGAGCAAATCAGAAATTAAGACTAACAGGTGTTGAGTCAAGAGACAGATTTTTCTTTTGAAATATGCAGGCTATAACTCTTGACTCCACAACTGTGTCTTGTAGGCCATGGCTACTAGATCCTGTGTCCTCTTGAATAGAACATGTAATTTCACAAAACAGTTCCCATTACTTCTTTTACAATAACTAGTATACGTGTTGCTCAAAATCGAGCAACTTACTTTAATACAGTACAATGTTACTTTAGCTCTAAATCAATGACATCCGACCAATCCAATAATGTGAATATCTGTAATACAACTAGGCAAACTAGACTTCAAATGGATGAACAAGATGGAAATTACAGGCAAACAAAGTTTACATTTAAATCATATGGGTAAAACTAAAAAATGCATTAACATTCCTAATACTCAACCTTTTCACGTTGGGTTTGTGGCTTTTTACTCCAAATGAAAAGACGTTTAAAACTATGTATGATATAACAGAAGCCAAACAAGTTTTAATTTTAACACCCTCTAAGAGATGTCCCCCTTGGAAGTCTTATAGAAATCTGCTGTGGCCTTTGTCAAATCATACATAATCTTAAACGTCTTTGCATTTGGAGTAATAAGCCACAAATACGGCGTTTAAAGGTTGAGTAGAAAGAATGTTATTGCATTTTTTAGTTTAACCCATATGATTTTGATGGAAATTTTGTTTGCCTGCCATTTCCGTCTTGATTATCCATTTGAAGTCTAGTTTGCGGCATTGTGCTCTGTTAAGTGGGACCTTTAATTTGATACCAATCTCGATCTATGCTGCTATTTAAGAATTTTGTCTGACTCCTTGTGGGCCGTCCCCCTTAAGGGGTAAAAAGGTTATAATGGGTTAAAAGAGTAGACATATATGGCCATTATTGATATACCAAGTCTCATTACTTTTTTATCTATAATGGTAAAAATATATTTCACCTTTCCGGGACTTTCCAATCACACTGTATACCAGGTGTACACTGTACAGCCCTTTAAAAATCTACACAATTAATTTTTCACGAAAACAGTTTGTGCCATTATAGGTAAACAAGTTGCGCTCTATAAATTGATGATAATTTTAATGTACAGGGTGTACCAGAAGTAACCTATCCAGACCGGAAGTCATTAATTTTAAATACAAACCCCCACTTATTGTTGTATTTTTGGATTCTAGACATAATTTTAAGACTACTTTACAATTTAATATGTACCCGTAATCCTAATGGTTTGGGAGATAATGGCGATGGAAGTTTTGTTTTTTCCCATAAGAATAACATGGAGCGAATTTGCATATCCATACACATTGAAACTTTTACTTTCAACATAACTGCCCAAGCATAAAAATATCTTACAACTTCATTTTACATAATATTTCATAATAAAATACAGATTTTCACGTAATTAATTTTAGTTTTCTACATGTTTTAAAATAATCTCCACCATATTGAAAAATTTATGAAAAAACTAAATATTTTATGTCAAAACGAATAATTTAGGATTCTAAAGTGTTTCAAAGAAGAAACTAAGGCATTTTTATGCTAGGCCTTTTTAGTTTAAAGGGAAATTTATAGAGATATCTGATGTGAAATTTAGCCCCATGTTATTCTTACAGGAAAAAATCAAATTTCTACCTCCATTATCTCCCAAACCGTTAGGATTAGGGGTACACATTATATAGTAAAGTTGTCTTAGAATTATGTGTAGAATAAAAAAATATCATAAAAAGTGGGTGTTCGTATTTAAAATTAATGACTTCCGGTCTAGGTCTGGTGCGCCCTTTGGATTTGTACATTGAAATTATCATCAATGGATAGAGCGCAACCGGTTTACCTATAATGGCACAATTTGTTTTTATGAATAATTAATTGTGTAGATTTTAAAAGGGGTGTACGGGACACCCGGTATGGTATATACAGTACCTAATAATAAATACTATTCACAATAAAACTATTTTTTTAGCTACAGTGCTGCTGGTAATTTTAATATTTTGATTGTAAGATACCTTGGAGAACTTATAGTTGACCTCAGTCAGCTTGACGGCAGCGTAGCCCGTGAGCACGCCGACGATGTACGGCCCCGCGCGGTTGTGGCTCTTGACGTACACCGACGTGAAGTGCTCGTTTTTGTAAGGGTTGGACAGCAAACTGAACACATGTACACATTACATACTAATCGGCTAGTATCTCATTTGATGCAAGCCAAACCTAAAACTTAAATCATTTTTCATCACTCCGTATACGAAAGTGACAACTTGCCGTACAGCTGAGACCTTGGAAAGTAGTCATTTCCCAAACTGTCACCGTCAGCTGATTTTACTGACCTGTCCAAGGTAAACAAACTTTTCCGTACAGCAACAATCAGCTGGGTTTAAAACAAATTAAATTTTGAATTCCAGCTTTGTTTACTTTGTCCAATGGCGAAGAATTTACAAAAATAATCCTCCTTTAAAACTTCCACATTTATTAATAATTGCGTCGTGATGAAAAGTATCGTTCACAACTCGTCCGGAAAGCCCTTTTCCAGGCTCGATAGTGTTTTCCACGCTCGGCTTCGCCTCGCGCGTAAAACACTATCTCGCCCATAAATGGGTCACTTTCCGGACTAGTGGTGAAATATACTATTAATTTAAAATTAAAAATAAAATTTTTGAGTTATTCATAAAGAGTTTTGATATGGGTGTAATTACAATAATTTTAAATTAATACACAATTACAAATATTTCAAAATTTTTATTTGTGAGTGAGGCCTTTTGCCAGCCATCATCAGAGCTTGAAGTTTGTGAGTTGTCTGATGACAACTCACATTAGTTTTATTTTTAATCACCCAAATGATTTTTTCCCCACTGCTGGCAAAAGGCATCACAAATAAAAAAATAAAAATCTTGGTTATTGTATTTTAATTTCAAACTGTTGTAACAATTTTGAAGATTAATTTGTCTTTCTTTGGCAGGGAATAAAAATTTGCTTTAATATAAAAACATTATGTTTTTGTTGCTTTATAAAAGTTTACCAAAATAATGAACTTACAATATAAAATTAGTTTTCGTTTTCAAAATGCCTCATTGTACACATTGAAGTTTACATGAGGTCTTCGTTAAGGTAAATTTAGGTTTCAAACTGAAAATTTCTTGTGTGAAGCAAAGTTATGCACCAATTGTTATAAAAAAAAACTTAAATTAAACCTAAATGGTATAGGACATATTTCAGTATTATTATTTGTTTCCCTCTCTTATTTATTTATTTGTTTTTTATATATATATAATGAAACTGGAATGGTATGCCTGGTTACCTTGTAAACTAAGTTAAGATAGAAATACTACTGTGGTATCAGTGTTTATTACCTGCTTGCATATAATCTGAGGATTCCAAAGAATTTTCCTTCATAAGTCACATAAAAAGGCACTGCTATTGACAGGGCGAACAGAAAGGCAAACAAAACATAGCCAGCCTTGGGCCATCTCCAAAGAACATAGATGGCGAACAGACCGACCACGAAGAACTGCATATCACACGCGAGGTACCAGGAGAGAAGCAGACACTGGAACATGATAGGAGTGGTCACATGTGTTGTAAGGAATAAAAAAAACTCATAGGAAATGTTTTTCAATTGAATTTAAGAGTAAAATCCCTTTTTTATTAAAAAAATACCTAAAATATAATCCAATGGAGTCATGAAAGTATTTTTAGTTTAACATCAAACTAAAATGACTGATCATCACTCGTCAGGTGATGATCAGAGGTATCATCACCTGTAAACCTCTTCTTACACTAAAATTAAAGTCTGTTACCCTAAAAAAACTTGACTCAAAATAATAGGGATGAGATGATTGCATGTTAATTTAAAAAAATAAAATACAGTAGGGTATTTAAGTTTTGAACTAAAGCTGTAAGGATAGACATTTAAACTCTTGTCATGGTTGAAAATTTTTTTGGAACTTGGCTGCAAATTAGCAGTTATTTAAAAATCAAGTGTAGTTTTGATAAGTTATATTATAATTTCATATTAACAAAGCAGTTTTCTCCTGAAGAATTTATGAGGATGTTAAATTATTGATTTTTACCAAACTGAGCAATCAAAGTTATTTAATTATATAAACTGGTACCCTAAAATAATAGTATCTTAAAATCAGGAATCTCCAACCATATTGTAGCGTTTAGCTGTCCGGCAAAATCCAAGTTTAAGATATGACCATATGATTGCTTCAGCCACATGGATCGCACCTGGTTGTCCGCATGATAGTAGTTGTTGATGAAGAGCAGGTTGACCCACCAGTTGTCCTGGCACCTGCGGGCCTCCAGGCCAACCCTCTTGTCCCACAGTGGACCCTCGGAGAGGCTCGGCAGCATCCAGCCCACAATGCCCATCATCAGCAGGTACGGGGGCACAATCCTGGCCAGGTAAAATAAGATAAGTTGAATGTGGAAAGCTGGCAAAAGTAAGAAAACGGTGGGAAAAAATAAGAAGCTTAAAGTAAATATTGAAGGAAAAGACAATCGGAACAAAAACACCGATAAGCACACTATGGACAGTTAATGACAAAGATAATTTTTAGTACTTTTAAGATGTGAATATTTTGCTAACTTTCCTAATCAGCTATAGATATCCCTGCACCCAATTAACTATTATGATCAACCCTACACAGAAAAATGTCAAATCATGAGAGGAAAAAAGGTGTACTTTGCCAGAAAAATATCAAATTATTTACCTGCACCAGCGGAGAAATATAACCAAAAGGAAGTTGATTGATTTCCTCTTTTCAAGAGTCTTGTAGATACCCAGGAAAGCGAGATAACCAGAAGACAGGAAGAAGAGATCGACCAAATGGGTTGCATTCATCAAGGCGTTTTCTCCAAAACTGTGTTCCAGCGACTGAAATAATTGAGAAGACATGTTATAAGTTTGGTAATTTTTGACCCATAACAACCAATGTAGCACCATTCTAAAGGAAATAATTTTCTAGAAAGTGATCAAAATATTGAAATAGTCTGAAAAGCAGGAAAATTTGCTCTGATGTTGGTTTTACAAAAGAAATATCTAAGCTCTATTCACCCTGACTCATTTAAATTATTGTTAATTTTTTTTTTTTTTTTTTTTTTTTTTTTTTTTTTTTTTTTTTTTTTTTTTTTTTTTTTTTTAGAAGGAAATTGCATTTAACCATCATTCATTTAAATAATTATTTTATATATTACATATAAAATCCCATATTGTTTTACTTTTTAGTTCAAAATACCAGATTGAGGGTTTGAAGTTTATCCTCCAACGTTTCTCAAGCGATTTATACCATAGTAAAACTTGTTAATGGCAATAGTTTACTGCCTTTACTGTTTACTTTGCCACGTACCCACTCCCAGCCCTCGTGGTACTGCAGCGCCAGCCCGTGGGAGAAGAGCGCCCGGTGGCCGAACAGGATGGCCGCGATGCTGATCACCTTCCCTCCGTTGATCAAGTCCAGCCGTGGGTCTGAACCTTTATCCACCAACTCGTGCATGTTCTTGCGGATGGAAAATGCCAACAAGAACTTCTCCGACATTTCTGAACACATGAAAACACTCTAAATAAAAAATAATGATAGAAAATTTTTTCTAGTACTCTTCTGATATACTTGCAGAACAATGCTTGAATGGGTATGTATATTATTACATAGAGAATGTTTAACTTATACTTGTTTACAAAACCCATATGGTGGCAAATATAAATGGGTGAGACTATGGGATTTCTGGAAAATAAAAAAGTGCCATATCTTATACCATTTTATATTTACCTTCACCAGTAAGGGAACCTACATTTTTTAACAACATCCCATGGCAGCAAATCTAAATTTTTTATTCCTGTGTGTTTTTTTGGGGAAAGTAAATAATCAGAAATTTCAATGGAAATTCGCCGAGTAGGGGTATTTTTCTTTTTGTCATTCTCTCTTTGTTTACATAGACTGCATATTTGTACCTCGCATGAAAAAGTGCCACACATAAAAGTGTGAGGCAATACGATACAAGTGATGAAAACTACTGGTAAAGCATGGATTCAAACAAAAAACATTGATACCTCATTCTGAAATCTTGTTCTTTGTTTACTATGCTAGCAACTTGCAGATATATATAACTATGATTAATTTATTCAAAATTATAAACCAGTTGGTCTGGATTTAATTTGTAATATAATAAGGAATTCAAAACTTGGACTGCCTACCTGCAAGATGGGACTCGAATTTCTGTTCTCTGTAATACGGCATTATATAATCATACACAGTAGCGATGACAGCAATCAGCACATACATGAGCAGGACAACTCTGAAACAAACAAAAAAACTTCATCTTGGAAAAATCCTATGAACATTTCAATTTGTAGATCACTTAACAACAGTGTTATTCAACTTATCTTTGAGAATATACAAGATTTAAAGTGATCTTTCTGGAGTTTTAATATCAAGAGCTTATTTCAATCAAGTACATGGTTGTAGGGGTTTTGACATCTAGGAAAGCTTAAACAACTTGTGTTACATCCCACATTCAAACCTCAACTTCCATTAATATACATATGGATTGTGTGTTACATTCTTTCGGCTGATTATTGCTAAATCAGCTTCTTTATTAGTAAATCAACAGTTTTCTGCTTCAATGTAATAATCAATTAAACAGCCATTATTAAACCTCCAGAATAATATGGTCAAAGAATAAATTTTAGTGTTACTAATTGAAATCTAATTATTGATTAAAATTTTCATTTAATTTTTTAGGGAATTGCAGGGAATACGCTATTACGGTAGTAGCCACGGTAAGACCTAAGCCCGGGACCACTTTACTTTTTGATTTTGGGGTCCCCAGAAGCCAAAAACACCATTAGTTCACTTTCGTATAACAATTTAGTATTTTGAATTTTAAACTTAGCTTAACATATTCCGGAGAGAAGCTAAAAGTAGGTTTCCCATGTTAATCTTATGGGAAATCAATAAAACCCTGTATCTCCCTTATTTATTGACATAACTTGGTAAAATTTGGTATGTAAAACTAGGTAGAGTTTAACTGATATTTGCTTACATCACCCATATGGCAGCAAACATACACACTCACCTCCATGGTTTTTATGGGGAAAATAGAAAAGTGAAAAATATTGATACAATTTGATATTTACCTTACCTTACCTTCCTAACAACTAACATTTTCTATCAACATCTCATCCCATGGCAGCAAACCTACTATGGTGTTCATTAAACACCATTCCCATGGTGTTCATGGGGAAAATACAAAATCTCAATTTCTTTGGAAATTCACAGAGTACGCAGGTCTGCTGCGACAGGTGTAGTAATGTTTATCTACAAACTTTTGTGGAGTGTTTGCAGCAAGCCCACTCTGGCACGTAAGTAATTTAAAACGAAAATAAAAATTACACATTTGTATTGAGTTTAACATTTACTATTTTTAACATTTGCACAATTTTAAATTAAACATTTGTATGAGTGCAAATTAATTTCATTTACTAGAAATGTTATTAATAATTCAGGAGATCTTTGAAAAGGATAAAATGTTATTAATATTTGTCCTTTTGTAGAAAAGACGAGAATTAACAGTTACAAAAAAGTTACAATACTTTTCTTTACATATTGGGAATTTAAGTAAAAACTTAGGACATTCCCCCAAAAGTTAATATCTAATAATATATTTAGTTATAAAAAAAGTATCGGTTATGAGCGAAAATTTTTTTTGGGTACGATGAACAAAAATGATGGGGTAAAAGTACAAATTATCAATTACAATATCAAAATACACACATAAGTGCGGGTCACCACTAATTTTGTTAAGCAATTTTCCTTGCAGAATTAGATGTACATTAATTTCATATATGGACTTATATAGAATTAATAATATTTTTAAGACATAATCGATTCCGAATTTTCTGTTGCCTCGCGCAAGCATCTGAGAGACTGAACCTACAGTCGAGACAACGTCGTGATTACTTCCACTGCATCAAATCCACCATCACATCCGCTCGACGCGACGGACGCAAAAATTGAAAAGGCGCCAGACTATGCAAAATGCGATACATTCGTGTAATGCATTTAGAACGAGAGACTAATAAAAGGGGACTAAAGACCAAAACTGATTTTTTGTAAAAGAAAATCATATTATGAGTCCATATGAAGCGCAGACCATTAATGAGGTGGGTATGGATAAAAAGTGTAATAAAAAATAATTAAATAAAACAATTTTCACTTGGTGAACCACAAATGGCATGGGTTGACGGGTTTAATTAACTACGTACGTCAATAATATTAATTAGGGGTGATCGAAATTTAATTAGTTCACACTGAGCGTTTATTGTTATTTGGATGACAGCATAAAACAAATTGTTGAGTGAAGAGTGGTAACAGCACCAATCATTAATCAGCACACGTTCTGCTCTCGTCCACCAGATGGCGACGTGTCATTAATATTACATTACAAAAATCATTAATCATTTTTACAATTTACAGCTCTGCCACCACATATTGGTTTTTATGACTAGATTAAAATTTAGTCGCTGAGATAAAAAAAAATTAAATGAAAATATATACAGCATGTCCCGGAACTCTCTGGAATTCTTTTGTAGGCTATATTTTGTTCCTTGCATCGGGACAAAGGTATTTTACAATATACACGGGTTTGCGATTCCTAGTTTTCTGTCCGTACGTCCGTATGTAATTTAGGCTTAACTCATGAAATCTTTAAAACCACTTGGGGTATTGAGTTGGAACTTGGCATGACTATTAATCATGCCTAGTTTCATAAACATAAAGGTGCGTAATGTTATGCTTATAAATTTTGACACCTTTTATACCCCTTCTATGTCAAAAGGTAAATGTCAAAAAAATGTGAAATTTTAACAAAAGAGCATAAAGCACTTAAAATATGCAAATGTTTATTATCTTTTCAGAAATATCAAGTCTAAAAACATCCCACAATAAATAACGGAGAAATTGAGATTTTATAAACAAAAGCTTGTATTTTAGTAATTTTTCTACTAAATACTTTTTAGTTTTTACGATAATTTTACCCAGCAATTAATTATTCTTGAGTACTTTTTGTTTTACTGAATTTTTCGGTGATAGAGGGAAAATATTTTTGTCCGATGCTATTCTTATGGGACTAAAAATGAACTTCAATTCCATGTAGATCCCAAATCGTTAAGTTTAGAAAAAGTGTAAAAGTATAAGAAAGACAATAAATTGTGTATTTAATAAAAAAATTACATAAAAATTGGGGGTAAGTATTTGAAGTTTTTGATTTAGGGGTTGGGATGAGAAGAGGGTTAAATTTCATGTCAAATTTTTCTCTCTCAACGTTGATAGGCGTAGGTGTTTTCAGCAAACTGAACAGTAAATCCATTTTAGTTTTTTAATAAATTAAGAAAAAATGAAGAAATTAAGAAGAAAAAATCCTGTATAATTTAAAAGCTTTGAGTGGAAATTACTGGTTACCAGATAACAAATTATTTGTCTTAAAAAGTAAATTTAACTTTCGATCAATGTATACTGAACATTACCTGATATTTAAGTCCTCATTTTAAATTTGAATGTTTGTACTTATTTTACAATATAGGCCTAACACCATTTATAGATTTGTTAGTTTGATTTTTGTTTGTCATACGATAAAACGACAAAAAGGGAGTTTATTTCTTTTTTTATATCTTATAGTTACGAAAAACAAGTAAATTAAGGGAACCAGGAATTGTGAACCGAAAAATGTATTTTGAAGAAACAGGTTGCCCAAACTGCAAATGAGGTAGGGATACCGTAAAATATTCCAAGCATTAGTGGGAAATTGTTGCCCTAAAATCTGGTTTGCAACATATGGTATCGTTTTACGTCTTAAGGTTATACCAACTGCTCCCTATACGTTAAGCCCGCACTATAACTCATAATAAGAATAGTAAAATAAAACTTCCTACTGTCTCCTGTTTACGATTTTTAATTTTTTCAAACTAACCTTCATATAAGGACAAAAATAAGCTCCCCCTAGAACCAGCTGTCACTTTAAATGTTTCTAAGGGGTGAACGAAGCTCTGAACAAATTGCTTCAGCCAGTCACTAATGAATATTGAGTGATGGTTGGACTGTAATCTTCTGCTTCGCTATCCATTCATCCCTTTTTACACTATTTGAAAGGTAAAAAGATCGGCACCTGATTCATAATTACGATAGGTTTTAGGAGTACGGGCCAAGTAATATATATTACTCTCCCTCTCACTCAAACGTACGAAAGAAATTTTAAGATTGAATTATTGACACCATTAAAAATAGTACAACTTAGCTAAAATCTGTAGCCTATTAGGTGGGAGGGGGGTTTTGTACTTTAAATTCATCTCGTTGTCATACAGTTACAGAAAATCTTAACCTTCCCAAACATAATCTCCCACAGAATTATTAAGTTTTTCATTTGGGTTTCATAACGTATGTCGATTGTTTTTATATCAAACAAATTGTTAAGGCCGGATCCTCCGCAATACATGCAAGGATTTGTAGGTAACTATTATTCTTGATGACTATATAATTGTTAAAATCACAGTCGTCTGGTCCATAATAGTTGTCTTTAGTCTATTTGATCGCATTTTCTAACTAAAAAATTACTTGGTATAATTTTTGTAATAAATAACCTGTAGTCGTGCCGCCCTTTTCACGATGCCCCGCCCTAGCCGTCACCTGTTATAGCCTATAACGTACCTGATGGTGAGGTAGCCCCCGGACGCCGGAACGTCGGATGTCCCCGGCTTGTGGCAGTACACGGGGTCCACGGCGACTCTCCCTCGCAGGCCGTCCCTGCGGAACACGGGGTCCAGGGTGGCATTCAGGGAGCGCTCCAGGTCGAGGGGCGTGCAGGAGGCGGGCACACACAAGGCAAAGTGGAACAGGTCGCGGCGCCAGAACCCGGGGTCGCCGGTGTACTGGAACACGCCGGGCGGGGTCAATTTGGGAAAACTATGCAATTTTGACACAAACAAATAGATTTGTCACAGTTGTTTGTGGTTGGAGTTATGAATTTGAAAGTGCACGAAATGTATCCAACATGATAATAGTTCAAAGTAAAACTTTGAAAATCCCCCAACCAGAATTTTAACTATTAGAGTACTGTGGTTAAAGACGAACACTTGTCGTAAGAAACTTTAGGTTATTCTAAGAACTGAAAAATATGCACTATTACAAATATTAAATTGACTAATGATAACCCGCTCATTTATTTCTGCGGCTAAACTGTGTAAAATCGGGGGAAGTTGGTCGATAGACTGCCATGCACTCAGCATTTTGAGCTGTTGGTGGAACGGTGGTAAGTAAACGAATATAACCATTGTCAATACCACCTTTTGAGCAGTAAGCATTAATACTTCATTATTTTGTATTTTGGTGTGTATCTACGTCAGTGGCATTTTTTAACGTTTTGACGGGGAACGGTCCAAACCCCAGTCTTGTTACTATCTAACATCGACCAGTTGTTAGAAAGCATAATTAATTAATAGCCCAATGACAAATGGCAACTGGGTCCGGAATCGAAAGTTTAAAAAGCTCTTAACTTTTCTTAGGATCGAACCGGCAACCTTTGGATTCAAAGGCGAGCACTATAACCACTCAGCTACCCAGCCAGTTAATTATTTTGCCTCTCAACATTATCTGTTTACAAAAACACATATTACAAGTTGCAGTTGATTGTTTTTCCTTTACTGTATCTTTGTAGATATCAGGGAAGATGTACGTCACACTGGGTTTTGACGTCCGGATGCTCCTACTGTCTTGTTTACTTCATGAGAGCGTTGTACGGTATAACCCGGACGAAAATCTATTGGTTATTGTAACTTCTTAACACACAAGCCTGTCCTACTACTACCACATTGCTCTGGCAATGTTCTAGACCAGAGGTGCAGTAACGGATGCATTTTGGGAATATTTCCTTTCTATCTATAATCAGTGTTTTAAAAGTATATGGTTAATCCACCTTTCCTTTTTTCGTTTTTAACCTTGATACTCCTAAAGCGTAAGAAGTAATAGTTGGAAATTTAATCGGCTTTTCATATAAGACAGTCAAAGTACTTGGAGATGAGGGCAAATTGTAGGTTGTCCAAATTAATCCCCTTGGTAAAAAATAGACCGAAGGCTGGTCGATAGAGCTTATAACAGGTCTGACCCTCAACGCCTTCAACTGAATTTACTACGTGTATAGAGGCAATTGAAACGTTGGCAAATGTTACTCTCAACGCTACTTTTCATGTTCTCATTTTAAATTTAGTGTATAATCGATGAGTTTTTGGTTGTGGTTCGGCTTTTAAATGACACTGTTGTAACCTCAATATATCGATACCGACTGGTAATACACATTATCGATACCGACTGGTAATACACATGATCGATACCGACTGGTAATACACATGATCGATCCGGGAGAGCCGAACTTGCGGGGCCGGGGACCCTTCATCTGGAGTCAGTAATCCGTTGGTCTCAAGGTCACCATCTCCTGTGTAACAAGAGACGTTGTCGTTGCCACTCAGGTTGAGGACCTGTTTTTTTGCGGCGCGGCGTCACGTCAATGAAACAAGCTGCACAGTAATTAGATGCTATGTGCAGTTCTGGATGACGTCACTTCTAAGAGATGTGTGAGAAACTATTCGAAAAAGTTTATACACGATTTATGTAATTTTGTAAACGACAACACATCGATTTTATATTTTCTATTCGTATGATGTGTAGGTTTTAGTTTATATTTTGTGGTATTAATTTATTTTGTTGGAAATGTTTGTATTTTTTGCAAAATGAAAGAAATAAACTGTTTAAATAATATTTTAAGCGTTTTACCTACGTGTCCTTACTTATTTATTTTGTCTATTATTGTGTCAGTAAAATATTAGGAATAATCGTAGTCAGTTTATTACAGAGAAATTGATGCAGCATTAACTCAGGTTGCAGGTCATGCTTTTTTGTTGTAAACGAAAGAATATCTTTAAATTAAAATCGACTTATCTTGTGCTTAATGCATTTCGTTGTTACAGTACTTGCTTTCTTGTAGTAAAATATTTTAAGAACTTGGACTATACAGTCAAGGATGCCAGTGGCATTTTTACTAGTGATCTAACAATCTACGTTATGAACGATCTAATAATGAAAAGACAAAGCATCATGAGATAAACAAGATTAATTTTCTTTCAAGGGTAGCCGTATGCCGATTGTTTGTCACGCGTTAGTGATTGACCCAATCCCCAACCGAAGAAAAAAATTTCAGAGATTTGTACTTTTGGAATATTATTAAAAAACAAATCTCTGAATTTAAAGGTCGAGATGGATGAAGCAAGCGTTCTCGTACAAAACCTAAATTTATTTTTCATGGAGGAAATTTCACGTTGATTTTGAAAGTAAGTACAACTCTAGCAGTAAAAACTCGAAACGTCATACAAATCGGGAAACCGTTTATTTCAAATATTTTAAAAATATTTAATTAGGTAACCAACAAAACCAGTGCAGGGTCACCTTTAAACACGTTGTGAAACATGTAGGTCCTAATATTGCCGCCAGGTTCGAGCACAACTTCTCAGATAGGTGGCTCAAGGTCGCGAATTTGACTCTTGACACTTTGTGATCTCTTAATCTATAAGAAAATAAAACAAATCTAAAATATTTTTATTTACGAGTTAAAATATTACCATAGTTACAACATAGTGACAAAAGTGTCACAGCACTCAGTTTGAATACCTAGGATTAGTTTCGACTACACCGTTGGGACCATCTACCAAGTATCAATTGATCAAGGTCAAGAAAACATTGTGAAACACGTGCCGTTGCCGCCAAGTTCGAGGACCTAGGACACGTTCAGTGTTATCCGGTTAGGAACTTGCTCTCCAGTCTAGATCAAGGTCACGGTCCTGAAACGTAGGCTCACTGTTTCTTGTTTTATCTGCTATTTTGCTATGATTTAAGTTATAGTGGTTTTATGCTCAGTTTTAAAAACTCGTAATTCCTAACTGGTTGGATATTTTTTACTCGTTTTATATGATTTTTAAATAAAGTACCGGAGGGACCTAGACCTAACATTTGTTCGGTAAACTTTTTTAAACCTGTAGGACGATCTCGTTTGCTCCGCTCACTTGCCTTGCTAAATGGTGGTTTACTCAGGTTTAATTTATTAAACCACTTGTTAAAATGAAATGCGTTGGTTTATTTCTACATTTATCGTCTGATTTTTATTCAAATTAGTAGCAACCAAAAATGCATAAGGCTAACTTGTGCACTTTATTGTAGGGCTTAATGACGGAAACCGGTATTTTCCCCAGTCATGTATCCGCTCCAAATGATTCCTGGTGGAAAAAAGCCCATTTAAAATTAAAAAATTAAAACCAAAAAACGGAAAAAATGGCTTTCACAAACAGTGCTTGTTTAGAGTATAAGACAGCTTGGAATTAAGTGCGATCTTACAGGAAGCTACGAAAGAAAAACCTTACCATTGAGCACAGACTTAGGCCTATAAATCTTTAAGCACACTTTTGGTTTTTTGTGTTCTAGGGAGACGCTCACGCTATGTAATATTTTTGAGCAAGACTACCAAATATGTTTGTTTATATATTTGAAATGCCTCTTAAGAGTGAATTATCATTTTTGCAACCTTCTTTTGCCTAATACACCTTAAACAAAAACAACAACAAAACATTTCTGCTTGAAATTAGTATATGTTTTGGTATCTAGCTATTGAGCTTAAGAACAAAATAGCAATGTTAAATTTTTAACTTAATTTTTTATTCATAAAATAATATGCCTCTTAATTGACAATATAGCTATAAAATGTAACCTTAAATAATAGTCCTACTGTTTACTTACTATTATACATAATCTCTATCTATCAGTATCCAGAGAATCCCGCGCTAACGAAGATGATTAATTTTGCTTATCCGTCCGATAAATTGTTGTTTGGACAGGGTATCCATACGTTGGAGCTGACCTTTGTCGCGGAATCGAAAAGTTCCATTGTAATTGGCGATACGATGAATGGTGTGTCGTTAAACAACAATAAATCCAGGCCAGTTTCCATTGCTAATTTTAAGATTGTGGTACACCTTGAGATGATAAATGGTTAGTTCAAAACAGACATTAGTGATATGGTCAATCATGGAACGTTGTAAGATAAATTATGGAAACACAGCCTAGACCTTCTGAATCATCGTTATTCTGGCGCTAGATGCAAACAAAATTAAATAACACAGGAAGTGTTATAAAACAGTATGCTAATGTGTTTCGTGTCGGTATTGAGAAGCTGTTATTACCGAGGAGGTGGGCCCAGTAATGGCCAGCTCCAAACTGAGAACTGGTTTCCTTACTTTGAGGTCACTTAGTTGAGTGAGTGCCAAGTTAGTTGTAGCATTGCTATTTGTAACCGCATTTTATTTAAGTTCTTCTCATATATTTCAGACTAAAGTATTAGTTGCAACTAGTGTTAATTTACTTGGAGAGGTACCAAGAATTCGTTGTTTTTTTGTAATGAATCGTGACATGTAAATTTAATCTAATGTTTGTTTCTGAATAAATGTCCTGTAATTTTATATTAAATATAGAAAAATTTATAGTTGATTGATTGATATTTTTGGCTTCTTAGTTTAAAAAATAAAATAGTCTTAATACAAATATAACTTTAACATTTATTTTTACAACTACTATTAGATAGTGTCTCATAAATTTTTGTCAAAACTCCAAAGAAAAGTTGTAATAAAATCGTAATAAAGGTAGGAATATATTAATTCAAATAGATGAAATTAATACCAATAAAAATTCCCATCATATAAATCGAAAGAAATTATTGAAATTGTGTGATCTTTGAGAATGTGTGCAGCCTTAAATAGGTATACATTTAAGATGCTATTTCCTGCTCAATTACGGGCAACGGTACGGTAGTGATATACCGATTTGGCAACATTCAAGATAGAGGCAAAAAGTTGTCCACACTGCAAACTTTTTGTATGTCACACAAACTCGCCAGGGATTGCGGAAGAGAACATGATACCGATGTGAACAAGGAAACAGGGTAGAACACGGCAACACGTTCAAGATATGGTATATAGCACTTGCATTTTTTAGGTTTTACTAAAACTATTTAAAAATTGTACTCAAACTCAATTGTAGCTCAAACTTTAGGGTTGCACATGTGTCACCATAAAATAGTTTGGGTTAGTTTCTCAAAAACGTCGCGAGATTTCGTAATTAAATGCTGTCTTATTACTAGGCCTACTAGAACGAATATTCTATTAACTCGTTGGTACTACATAATTACAACGCTGAGTTACAGGGTGAGTTTCAAGTCCCTTTTCCCTTTTTTATTTCATATACGGTATAAGTTAGAAGGTTTAAGCTCCGGACATCTATGTTAGACCTAAATATCTTGTTTTTCATGAGTTCGTTGGCTCTCCACCTCCAATGGGGAACAGTCCACGAGAAGTAAGGCGAGATTCATAGGATAAGTACATCAATTAAAGTTCTCTGTTAGTAGAATACAATGCCGAAAACTGGACCTCAAAAGAATGACCGGGTCAAAAATGGCAGGCGATAATGAGTGTTTTATCTATTTATTTTACTGGCAAATAAATCAAACTAAACATTTGGTGCTATAAAAAAAACTTACCACGACAAGATGATCAAATAAATAAACTGCAATTTAGATTTTGTTTTACGAACTCCTTAAACCCTGAAAACTTATGATACATTTAACAATAATCCTAATTATTGTATTTTATGATTTGAAGCTCCAACGAAAAAAAACAGTACTTCCTATGAAAGATCGGACTATAAATTTAAGTCATCGTAAGGTAATTTCATATCTGCTTTTTTACAGTTAACTCTTTGGACTAAATTGTAGTAAAAATCATATTTTCGGATTTTTAGGTCTGAAGTTAAAAATCTATATATTAATAGGCAGACATTTACCTTTTTCTCCTTTTTCTAAGCTTGTGGGCATCGTCGGAGAAATCCGCGCATACCGATAGAAAGGTAGAGTGTCTTGTAGATGAGCAGGATCCAATTATAATTCACATCGGCCCAAAGGGCTACAAGCTTTCAAAAGATATTTGATTGAATCATTAGACAGCTGTTGTAACAACAAATGCTAGCAAATCAGGAACAACAGATGTTTCAGTTTTTGGAAAACTAATTGGCTCAAGATTAACTGAATGCTTCGTCGAATTTCGACTAGTAGGCGATCTCTAATTAACATTGATTGCGTTCACAAGCATCCACCGCAAAACGGTTTGTTTACGTTTTTGCCTATCACGTGACAAATCCCACAAATAAAGTGTCTGGAATTTGTCACGTGATAGGCAAAAACGTAAACAAACCGCTTTGCGGTGGGTGCTTGTGAACGCGCTCATTAATCCACACGATTGGGCTGACTTTATCCTTCGTTGTTAATTGTTTTACAATTTGTTTGCTAACTTTGGACAGTTGAATAATAGACTCTTTTGATCTATACTAACCATATGTTAAATGCAATACAAAAATAATAATTTCTGTTTTTGTGAATTCGGGGGAAGTAGAAAGGGGGCATGAGAATGGAGCCACTATCGAGGCGTAGGTGGGTTCTATTAACTCAATACAAATAAATCAATGCAATGGAAACATTAATTGTTTAGTTAAAAATCAGGTTATATCAAGCGCGATGAATATAACCTGATTTTGAATTTAAGAATTAATGTTTAGTCAGTCCCACGGAACGTGGTTAAATTTATGAGCTACTTAATAAGAGCTTTTTCCTCAATATATGCTAATCAGCAGCCTTATCCTGGTGTAAGATATGTTTTTTCTACCTGTTATTTGTGATTAACAGGTTTCCCACAACAGCGACTCTTCAACTAGTCCACACGCGACTTGACTGCTGACTGCTACACTAATCCACATGTTGGCCTCAGGCAGCCTTGACTCCGGTCTGGATTCCAACTCTGTCCGAGGAAACAAAAGTTTTTTTCCCGCGTGCAACTAATACCTGCTTCACAACAGCTGCAAATAAGGGCAGACATTGTTGGCGCTCAGAACGTGTGAGGATTGTTAATGATGAATTACGGTAAAAAGTTGAAGCATTTCCTGGAATGGACTGAGGAAGATTGATCAAGGTGAAATTCACTTTTTATGCAGAACAAAGCACCCACAATAATTACTTGTGAAATTGCGGTATTTATAAAGTACTGACTACATTAGTACGAGGTCAACCGTCGTAATTAATTGATTACTTTTTCTGAATTAAATAACATGAAGTTACGTAGGACGTACCGAAAGTGATTATAATTTTCAACAAATTTTTAAATAGATACTAGCTAATGTGAAGATAAGTTAATTGTAGCTAGTAATACGAGTAATTGCCAGATTTGTATTAAGAAGTAATTTACTACATTAAAACACGAAAGACTTGGGTAATACAGCATCCCGAATGCAATATTTTTGATATTACGTTTCGTATTACTTTATTTAGGGTTTATAAACATACATGTACAATAATTTCTTCTGTAATTGAATACTTCGCAAAATGTTTTCTGTTTGGATAATTGCGGAACCTATTGATTTGATTATTTTACTTATTTATGTAGTTTTGAGTGAGCGGAGTTATTGTAAGACAATTGATTCATCTAAACCACGTTCAAAATTAAAGTGCGGTCGAAATACATTCATTTTCCACTATGGGAGGAATCCCTTTAAAGCATCCCTAATTCCCCTATTTTCTTCCTGACTGCAATTTATATCGCCCTTGAAGGTCTGATAGCGTAGAGCGCTGATGATCGTGCCAATTCTCATAATTGCCGTTCCTAAAGAGCTTCTTTTTATGTGCAAACGATTAACAAAAACATATTTGTTTGAACAAAATCAAAACAATGGCACAAAATGACGTAAGAAATTAAACAGCTTTAACAGTGTGTTAAGCTGTGATGATTGTAGTTGGTTGGATTCATTGCAGCGGGAGGAACGGAAAATTTAGGATTGAAATTCACGATTCGACCACATATTAATTTTGAACGAACTTGAGCAATGAATGTCGTTAGATATGATTAATTGTGTTCAGAGAACAATCATAATGTAAGTACAATTTTTGTGGATTTATAATCTTTCAGAATCTTAAAATATCGATGCACATTCATTTACAGCACATCCAATATCCGACCTGTTAGCAAGAACGACAAAAGAGTTTTGAGCAGGCAAAAGGGAAATTTAATGTAAGAGATTCCACATTTTAAAGCCAAATCCAAAAGGTTGTCCGCATAGCAAAAACTTCCGTTCTACTAGAAAAAAAACACGAACTCATAAAGCTCGTGACTAATTTCAACTGAGTCATCGCCGCACACCCAAGGTCGCTTTGAACCCACGCCATAAAAAATATCCTTGATCCTGGTACCGACAAGAGGAGTTTTCCAATTCAGAGTTATTTTAGCTAAAACACAACAACAAATAAATTAAAGGTCGGGTGTTCTATGTTGAAGAATAATCGTTCTTATCGAATTCCTGCAGGTAATTTGCATCACAATCTGATGGCCTGGGGTAATGTTTACGTTCGTTCGCGGAAGTCAACGCTCGCTGGACTCAAGGCTCCGCTGTTTTATTGTTGAATTTTTATGACAGTTGCTATGATTGGGTCCAACTAGTAGATTTTGTGGCGATTATCCACTTGTTTTAGTTTTATCTGTTTGTTATACGTTATTATCTACATTCTTGTTGCTATACATTTTTTTCAGGTGATGTTATCAATATGGAAAGTATACTTATCATTAGCAATCATTTATGTATATTTACCGCTTTCTGTGAAGTAAATATTTCAAAATATTTCAAAATATTTTCGAAGGATTATTAATATGTATTTTACTTTGGATGGCATCAACTCATTTAGAGCCAAGGCGTAATAACGCGAAACCTTGATTCCATTTGATCTGCATGTTATCACCTACTAGATGACTATCAAACTCTTTTGAATAATGAAACGTAAACCATTTTTTTTCTTGCTTCTTATTCCACACATTCTTGTGCTCAGGATATGCATTATCTCCTTTTTTTGTACTAACATTTTAAAATATATTGGTTGAATATTTGTTTGTATTTAATTTTTTTATAGTAAAGGGAAGGTCAGGTAAGTAGATGAAACATTAAGACATTTCATTACCGGAACGAACACGAGGTTGGGTGAGTTTACAATTGTAAGTAAAGCGTTAATGCCCCCACCTTGACCTTGTCCCAGACGGGGTCGGTGGGCGTCGGCCGCAGGTAGGTGACGTTGCTGGGGCTGTAGAAGGCCGGGAAGGCGCGGGGGTCGGGCCCGTACTGCAGGGTGGCGAGGCAGTGTTGCCCCCGCAGCCCCAGCGAGGGCGCCCCCACCGCCAGGCACTGGTCGTAGTGGCCCAGCGAGTAGATGTCGCCCGACAGCAGCCCTCCCACGGACAGGCTCGACGCGTCCAGCACTGCAACAACAAACAAACAGATAATAACTCATGCATCTTCCAACACATTATGCTCGCTCTTATAAGTAATTTTCATAGTGATAGCCTCTATAATGACAGCTGCATGGATATTTTTATGGTAATTCTGAAACGGAAATAGTTTTTGTGCTTCTAGGGACTGAAGTACAACTTTTTCTCCCTAAAGTGAAGTTGGCGTTCGAAGGAGAAGCCGAGGGCGACAATATCCCTGGGGGAAAAACGTACTTTAGTCCCTAGATGCACACAACATTTTTCCTCCACTACACGAATAACAAATAACTAGACCTACAACAATAACAATTTTACGTTTATATGATCCTTTGCTCCGACGAGCTGTATTTGTCACATTAACTTAAAAAACACACACACAAACACTCACACAGTTCTTGACAGTTAATTAAACCATCACAGTGTTGTAAAACTGTGTTCGGGAAATTTGTTGTCTCATTTTCTGCCTCTCATTTAATTTTTGGTGGAGTAAAAACCAATAATTCATTCCTCTAACTCTATAAATCATTAGCTATCCACAACACAATCCATTTTACACAATAACTGAAGACTTTAGACTGAAGCGAAATGTAAACAAATAAAGTGCAATCAGCTGACGCTACGGACGCTATTAGTAAACAAACAATAACGAAGGGAATACAATAATTAAGAGTTGACTGTCACCAATGTTCTTCTTAATCTCTCTTTTAATGTTATTCTTATATAATTAACTTCAGCCCCGTGGTGCAAAAAAATAAGTTTTCCCTAGGAAAAAAAAAATTTGTATTCAAGCCACATGGGATAAAAATTAATACTATAGTACTCTATTCCAAGGAGTAAAATTCAGTTTTAGATAGTAGGTGGAGAAAAAAGAATGTTTCCCCTAAACTCAATCAATCAATGTGTAATTCAAGTATCAGTTGTTTACAAGCATATTTTTGTTTAAGTGCAATAAATAAAGCAGCAAAAGTTTGACTGCACTTGAATAATACTTAATATTTTCAATTACAATTATTGAAATCAGTTGGCAATCTAGACAGTTTTTTGTGACAATATTCTTCTATTCTACAAAATCAGCAAATATTTAAAAACCAAGGAGAAATAACCAAAATAAACAGAAGAACGAAAACAATAATAAAATTATACATTTATATGACAAAAAACTATAACAATAAATTAACAAAAGCATGAAATTATTGAGACTAAGAGCGGAATTCACAAACCTTCCTCACCGCTAACCTGCTTCAGACGGGGTAGCGGAATTCTACCCCCAGGAAAAGTACCCCCATGAAAAAACGCTACGTCATTTTGACGTCACGAGGGGCGGAGCTTAAAGTGGCATGGAGTTTTGGCTCGCGGCCGGAAAAGTACCCCCAGTTTTATAAATACATTATTATTTAATTTGGTCGTTCTAAATTATCATTATAGCAAACCAAACACCAGCCGGATTTCTACCCCCGGAATTCTACCCCCGGAATACTACCCCCAGCAAAACTACCCCCAGCAAAACTACCCCCAATGGACCAGACCCGGAATACTACCCCCGGAAAACTACCCCCGGAATTCTACCCCCAGCAAAACTACCCCCAGCAAAACTACCCCCAATGGACTAGACCGGGAATCCTACACCCTCGAAAGTACTTCCACTTACACAATTCCTTAAGTATTTAACAATATTGTTATTTTATGCACGTGTTCTGGTATTTAAAACATTTCTATTATAAAATAATAGAAATGTTAAGTTTATATTAATACAAACTTGCCCTTCGGGTGATCTCGTTCTCTACCCTCACTCGCCGTCAAGTTCTATAATAGGCCTATGCTTTAGTTTTATATAACCAATCTTTCCTCAATCCTTTACAGGCTTTAAGCTGTATGGTTTTATTGACATCAAATAAAATATATACATTACCGTACCATGATATACTTTGATATTAGGTTTATAATTTTCAGTACCTTGGGGCCAAGCATTAGCTCGGTAAACTTAAACAGTAATATTTTTTATAGTAATATAATTTACAGACATCCCGGCGCAAAAAGGCTTATTTCTTGTTCAATACGAGCTCGTTCGCTCCACTCACTCGCCTTTCAGCTTCCTTTTTCTGTGCTTTCAGACTTTTTCAATGTTTTCAAATTTGTATTCTTAAATTTGGATAGTTATTGAAACTTGCACACTAAAGCATAAATATTGCGATATGAAAGTGGTTATAAATGGTTTCTCTACGTTCTATCCTACCCTAATACCAATATTTGTTAGGCCTAAAGCCATAACTTTTAACCATCATAAGTTAAAACACTGTACGTAGGCCTTTCCTAATTCTTGAAAAAACTGTTAAGAACAATTTATCCAATAGGCCTACAAGTAAATATTGGTCTACTTATTTCTGATGTTGTTAAACCTAATAGAACGGTTTCCTTAGGCTAATTAGGTTTGCGCCTACCTAAACAATCAAATTGACATGTTTATAAAATACTAAAGAGTAGGGCCTATAAGTACAAGGATGCAGCATTATTGGTTTTAAGGAATAGGCCTACTTTTCCGACGCTCCAACTAAAATCGTAGTATTTTCTGTAAAATATATTATTGTTCTTGGTATGGCAGTTCAAAGAAGAACATTTTATAGACTACCTTACATGTTTGCACTATTATAGCGTTTCATTTACCACTAATGGAGCTATATCCGTCGAATATCGACGGGCAACAACTAGTTATTATTTTATAATAGAAATTAAAAAAAAAAAAAAAAAAAAAAAAAAAAAAAACAGAACACGTACATAAAATAACAATTGTTAAATACTTAAGAAATTGTGTACGTGGAAGTACTTTCGCGGGTGGAGGATTCCCGGTCTATAGGCCATTGGGGGTAGTTTTGCTGGGGGTAGAATTCCGGGGGTAGTTTTCCTGGGGGTAGATTTCCTGGGGGTAGTATTCCGGGGGTAGAAATCCGGGGGTAGTTTTGCCGGGGGTAGTTTTGCCGGGGGTAGTTTTGCTGGGGGTAGTATTCCGGGGGTAGAATTCCGGGGGTAGTTTTCCACCCCTTGTAAACTTACAAAACATGGCTTAAATTGTTAATTATAGAAATAAATTATAAAAGTGCGTAACCAATGATTGAAGTAGAGTATAATGTATTCTCTTCAAAAGTTCGCGGCCGGCAAACTACCCCCATACCTGTGACGTCAAAATGACGTAGCGTTTTTTTCATGGGGGTACTTTTCCTGGGGGTAGAATTCCGGCGCCCCCTTCAGACCTACCTCAAAAAAAAAAAAAAAAAAAAAAAAAAAAAAAAAAATTCTCAAACCTTTCTCCAACCATCCTCACAGAGAGAAGTCAAGCCATAACAAAACAAAATAATCCTTAATCAATTTGTTTATGTCAACAGCCAAACTTTCAATGCACGGCGTTCTGTATTCAATAAAACATTTTGTGTTTTATTTATTAGTTGTCTATGTTCATGAACCTTAGAGACAGTCTAAATTATGTAATTACGTTTTTTAAATTCAACACTGCTCGCCTTTTCTGTATATTAATCAATTACTTATACTCCATTTATTTTATTACATCCTTTTTATATTGGCTTTATTTTTTATGATCATAATGCTATAATTGTATCTTAAAAGTACATTAAAAAATAAATACTATAAAACAAGCATAATTTCTTCAGGAACAAAATAAAGAACAAAAGTAATTTTAATAAGAATGTGGAGTAATTTATAATTTTCAAATTTATTCCCGGATAAACAAATGTTCTTTAATTTAGTTCCATGGAATTACAATGTTTTGATTATTTTTACAACAGGTAAGACAAATTTAGGAATAGTATAAAAAATTATGATTACTCTATTGAAGCAAAGCTTAGAACAAGGGTAAAAGTTAAAGAAAATAAGCAGTACATCACCATCATCTACTGTAGTTTTGTTTATTTACAACTTGCCAAATGTGCAAATGATAAAATAAAATAAGTAAAAACTTGCATGCAAAGTAATAGTTAGTGAAATTCGTCTCGTCACTCCAGAGACCTTTGAGAAGGTATTTTCAAATTAAAATGTTTTAAAGCAATGATATAACATAACTTTCAGTATATAATGAACAGTAACACCCACACACTTTCAGACAGTTTGTAATTTTTAAAACAATACATTTCAATACATAACAAGCGCTTTTGCGTGTAACCTTTGACAATATTATTAATCTATAAAAAGGTGAAGATAGTATAAAAGTTCAAACAACCAACCATGAAAGGCCGACAGCTAAGAATCCTTGTGAGTCATACGCTATACGCTAGTACGCCACCACATTACAAACTGTTTTGAATGAATAAGAGCAATTTATAATCTAGACTCTGTGCAATGCCATCTAGGTTTTCTTTAAAAGGTATTCAAGGATTCCTGTAGGCGCTTAGTACTTGGTCTTCATGTTTTGATTATAGTACTGAAAAGACTTATAAAGGTTAAGACTTGCGTTGGAAGTAATTAACTGCTATCCTCTAGCAATAAAATAATTCTTCTCGTAGCACTGGGAAGGAGGAACCATTTCCCTAAATGATGTGATACCCATTCCTTAACATTCAACAGCAATGAATAGCATAATTTATTCCCTTACGAGTTGATTGAACGATTAAGAAGGAAACCTGAATGTAACATCTAAATGTTACATCTGAATGTAATGTAACATCTGAATGTTTCATCCATTAGAGCCAATTTCCTTTTATTGGAGTAATACTGTAGCATAATCAGCCCTGTTAGTACCCCATGAACCCATCAACCTTTTAACATGTCTCCAGATCAATTAGCTTATGATGTTTTTATTGAAATCAAAAACTCCTCAATACCTACACAAACTTATACATCTCTTTTATAACAGTAAATACAAATTTTAGAGGCAAAAAGCCTAACAATAATATCTTTTATTGAATTAGCACCAGAATTAATTTTAAGAACGATAAAAGTCTACTTTGATGTTTCATGATGAGTGCCACACTACTTTCCATGCTGTATCAACTGAATATAAAAGAAGAATGACCAAGACATTCCCAACAGAGATATAAACTGCCGCGTTTGAAATACGACGGTTGGAATTACAATCTCTTGATCCAGGGCCGTTTCACAGTCTATTAAATTGTTTTTTTATCAAGGTGTTTGCAGAGGTCACATTTTTCAACTGGACAAAGCTCCTAATGTAGTGATTATTTATGATTTGTATGGCTATCTCCCGAGGAAAGATGGTCTCCGTGGGTTTTATGGTAGGGTCAGGGTTTTGAATGTCGCGAGGGTCAAAGGTCAAATGGCTCAGCGGTCGTTGGTGTAGGATGGTGTCGCCAAAGTCATTTGGCCCCGCCTCAAGAACTGAATATTGGTCTTTAAGGCCATACCTGCTAAATTTGTGCCGCATATTTTAACTGATTTTATTTCTCAATTGTTATACTTCCCTTTGATCTTTGCTCTCGATTTAAATATCTGGATGATTTATGACGGCAACTTGAAAGGGGGGGTTACTGGAGAGAAAATCGCAGATTATTTACAATTTTTTAAGAGAAGTCACTCAATATTACCTTACAAAAACTTCTAAATACCATTCAGTATACACTACTTACCAATTCATATACAAGCTATTATTGTTTCTAGATAGTCTTCTACGCTAAGACAATCCAAATATTATAAGAGTCTGTGACTTATGTCTTGAGTCTGAATCTAGATCTTTTGGTACAGCTATAGATAGAAAAATTTACGAGCTAAAATGTGCAACGATTTATCAAATCAAAAAGGTAGTCTTGGTAGTGAACATAAGTAAACTATTTTCTAAATGTCTGATTCATACTCCGTCGTATCGCTTTCAAGAAACCGGTGAAATTTTAGGTCGTTTTTACAATCTTTGTATTATTGACCTCTAGAGAAGCCAAGGTTTATAGCCCGGTCTAGTCTTGATGTGTTACCTTCAGCCTAGCAAAGTACTAAATAAATCTTGTCTTCTAAGTCAGGAAAACAAACAAAACACTAAAATACGTACAGTAGTAAATTGGTTAGAGGACGGATATACTATAATGAAATAAACCATAATCTGCAACTCAAAACAGTTTGACTTAAACCGAGACTGTAACTAAAACCGTCATAAAAACTACTATGTGATAGAATTAAAGTACTCCCTTACTATACTCATTGGTTGGTTACTAATGTACTTTGTGCTCAAAACTGAGCAATCTAATTTGGACTATCACAAGTAATTGCTAAAAATGTTACATTTTAGCTCATTTACACCTTTTCAATCCAATATTGGGATTATCACCCAAAACTACACTTAATTACAGCTGTACATTAACAGATGTTAAAAGTACTCAAAGCAATCCCAATGTTACTATCAAAATCTACTAGGAAAATTCCAAATGTCAATGATGAATAGTGCCTTTAGTTTAAGTCCGATTCTCATCAATGTTTGGCTGAAACAACTACAGAACGACAATAAAAACATGAAAATCTGTTGTAAATTGTGCGAGGAGTTCCAATTACAAAAAAACCTTAGTGTATTAAGTAAGTATAGACAAGGCATACAGAGTTAAATTATAGTTTTATATAGAGATGAAATTATAACTGTACAAAGTTACGAGGTCCTCCCTCAGTCGACCACGACTCATGAGAAACAAATGTGAGTAATACGCCAGAAAAAACGATTAGTTTTCATTGTTGCCAATGGTGATAAACAGGAGGTCTCTGGACTCTCTACCGACCTATTCTGGTATTACTCCTGACCTAAGAGACAAACTAAAATATCATATTTAAAATTTCAAAAACTCCATAATTAAAAACACAGCCACCATTTTGTATATTTTAAAGAATAATTTTTAATTAAGAACGGTTTGTTGTAATCGGTAGAAACTTAGTATACAACTTTCTGAGATAATGGTTCAATTGAAGAAATATAATACTCGTAAATTGTTTACAATACTTTTAAAATGAAGGCTGTTCAAATTTTAAACTGTAAATTGCATAAAAAACGACATACGGTAACAAAATTGATATTATCATGTGATTTTTATCTAAGATCCAACGATATAACAGCTATTGAAATCGGTTCGTATACAAGCGAGATAGAGAGATTCAAAGACAAATAGTCTCGAATCTGAGTGGGTTGCCTCACGAAAAGCCTGGTCCCAGCGCCAGATGAACAATGGGTCGCATACCCAAACTGCTCCCGGAGAAGTGACCGTGACTAGCCTCAGTTAAATCTATCTTGCTTATTTATCAACCAATGTCCAATAATTTTTACTTTCATAGATTTTAAAGTGTCTGAAAAACATAATAACATTAACTTTGTAACCTTATGTATTGCTTATTAATATAAGGTTAAAAATTGTGTGTCGTCATTTACAAAACACGAATAGTAAAACATTGTTTATTTTTTTCAATCATACTTTTACTTCAAAAATCTGTTTATCGAGTTTCAACTTGTTACAAGTCTTTCTTAAATAAAAAATTATTCTTTAATAAAATACAAATGGCACCTGTATGGTTATCTGATGAGTTTTGGAAATTATAAGTATGATATTTCAACTTGTCCTTAGGTCAGGAATAAGGTCCTTAAGAGGTCGGTAGAGAGTTCAGGCACACTCTGTATCAAACGTTAAGAGGTTATACTGTATGTTTATAAGGTAGAGTTCCGCCAACTCGGACTTCGATGATCCGGAATTCTCGATAGCTCGTAAAGCCTACCAGAGCAGTAAAGTGTACTGGGTGTTTCAAGGGCCATGGCATCGGCAGGAGCTTTCAGAACGTTTTTTGTTTTTGCTTTCATATCCTACTTGGTAACTTTTTAGCGAATTTCCCTATAGGGAATTAGCGAATTTCCCTATAGGGAATACGCTATTACCGTAGTAGCCATGGTAAGACTTAAGCCCGGGACCACTTTACTTTTTCATTTTGAGGTCCCCAGAAGCCAAAAACACCATTCGTTCATTTTCATATATATGTATATATATATATATATATATATATATATATATATATATATATATATATGTGTGTGTCCGTGGTACTGATAACTTTTGAAGGGGACCTCCGATTTTGATGAAATTTGGTATGAAGGTGTAAGACCAGGTCTATTTTCATGAGTTCGCAAACCAGCATTGTCGGGTTATGGGAACGGGGTTTTATGGGGTTTTTAATGGGTTTTTGGCATTTTTGGACCTAAATTTTCAAAATTCATCAATTTTAACAAAAACCATTTAAAAGAGCTTAAAAAAACAAACAATTTAGTATTTTGAATCTTTAAAATAGCTTAACTGGTTACAGAGAAAATTCAAATCAAGTTTCCCATGTTATTCTTATGGGTAAATCTTTAAAAAAGTTATATATCGCTTACTTATCAACATATCTTAATAAAAAATTTTATGAACCTTCACTAGGTGGTGAGTAATTAAGATTTGATCAAAAACCCTCATGGCAGCAAACCTACATGCTAAATCTCATGGTATTCCCATGGAAAATAAGTGTATAATGGGAGCAAGAGAGATGGAGATAATAAAGTATCTGTTCCTAATCAGCTGATCAGCTGTCTTCTGCATATTTGTCAAATTTGAAATGTTTATGTTTTGTTATTTGAAAACAAATCATTCCTTTTGCATGGAAGCTTTGGATGTGCACTTTTATTACTGTTAAAAAAGTCATTTATTGCAGTATAAATATTAATATATAAATTATTAAATAAAAATAATTTACTCAGAAATATAATGCCATTGAATATATTTTATTTTCTTGTAAAGATTATTAATTAAATAACTTCTTGATTAGCATTATACGTGCTGGTAATGATATTCAGGTTGAAATAAGTCTCTGATTGGGCCTGATGATGACCGGTGTGACTGGTCGAAATCGATCGCCATTATAAGATCTTTTATATATATTTACCGTATGTAAACATTTACAGTATAAGTGTAAATATATCGAATAGTGTTGGAAGACGTTTTATTTTTTCAACCTGAAGATTATTAATTATATACGATAGCCAAAAAGTTCTTTGATGTTGAAACAATAATTCTTTGGAAATTCGCTGAGTACGCAGGTCTGCTGCGACGGGGGTATTTAGGTTTTGAAATGTGCTTTGTGAGGAAAATTTTTTAAATTTTGGAGGTACCGTAGAGTGTGACGGTAAGCCCGAACTGATTTTAATAATTTTATTCCAACTGATAATTTCAAAGATAATGAGTTAACCTGTGTGCCTACCTGTGCCTGTAAAGTTAGCCAATACGAGTACCGTAAAATCAGCTTTTGAAAATCTTTGGCTTGCTTGACTAATAATTTAAAAGTATAAATGCCAAAATTTAAGTTTTATCGTAGAACTTTGATTTTAATAGCAGCATCAAACCCACAACTTCCACGATTGAAGGAGGGTAGACACTACCTCTAAATAAAATGGCCAAATAGATGAACAAGACAATTGCATGAACATGTTTTGGGAAATATTTAGTGAAATCGGTTGTTTTTATACAAACATTACGGGTGGACTCAATCGCCAATAACAAGAAAGACATATCAAGCTATAAAAAAGTCGTATGTCACCTTATTTACTTGATTTTAGAAGCTTCATAATTTAACCAATTATAGAAACTCAATTAACAAAAAATTCGGTTGAACACAATTTCGCGTTAGCCTTGAAGAAAACTACATGGTTACATAAAAAGATACAAGCAAATGAAACATTCTTGTACAGTTCCGCAGGAAATTGGCAGAAAGAAATATAGCTACAGAAGTTAAAAATAATGAGAACCTTAGTTAGTTTTGTTTGAAAAATGAGCAATTTGAAAGTCTAAAAACAAAACTTCAGCCGAAAAACCCACTATGTAGGTCATCTTTATGCATTTTAATGACTCAATTTACTAAAATGTGCATCGGTTTTATATTTAGACTTTGTAATCTTAATTTCTTAAAGATATCTAATCTCAGTATATTTTTACTTAATATGAAATTATTTACTTTATGAAATTATGTACTATTTATTTAATGAATTATATAATTACTCTCCTTAAAACGCTTCAGACAACAAAAAGTTTGTTAAACTTCAAAAATTTAAAATAAAAAAGTACTAGTACCAATTTTGTTTTACATTTTAAAAATCTTCACTTAATGTTCTGGACCAAATGGTACTAGACCTACGTTTGATCAAATTTTAGGTTTACGATATAAAAGTTATTTTGTTACAGTAAGTCGAAAATACTTCTTAAACATTGTACAACATTTATCGTATACATTCATCGTATATTGCTTGGTATCATTGGGGGTTTTAACTTAGAAAGTAATAAAAATTATACATGTATTACTATCTTGATAATGTATTCTGTAAAATTTATTCTTCATTTACCTTAGACTGTTTTTAATCAGTAATTGATTGATTAAACTGACTAACTAATTAAATTCATGGTGCATATTTCACCCATTTTTATTACTATTATGAAAACTTCTTTGATAAATTTATTAATTTGTAGCTAAACAAAATGGACATATATAAATAAAATAATTGATGTAGAATTAGAGATTAAAAAATTATAATAACTTAATTCATGTTTTATTTTTACTGAATCGTACAAGGTTAAACAGATATTCATACCGAAGCTTTCGTTTTCAATACATTAGTATTAGAATGCTTCATAATATGGGAAACCATTACAACATGTTTTTCCGAAAATTTAAAAATGAAATGGATATTTTTGTCTTATGTTAGTTTGAAAATATGAATTTACTAGTGATTATTTTTAAGGGACGCCCCCATTCAAGAATTTTTTTAAACGAGCAAGGAGCGTGATTGAATTTTTTTTTGTAATTAATTATAGGTTTTAAGTATTGTAAACCTATCTTTTATTCTTTTGAGAAAAAACTCCTAAGTTTTTTTTAACTTTAAATTAGATTTTATTTTTTAGTTTAAACTTTCTAGAGTTGAATAATTTGGATTTTTAAAACTATATCACTCAAACGCTATGCAACATTACTTACGTAATATGTTCGCATTCTGCATCCAAATAACGAAGTTGTTACTTCATAGCTTTGTGGTAGATTGAAGTGAAACTATAGGTTTTTTCAGTCATCACAGCTCAATCCGTAGCTGATTATGTAATCTGAATAGAAGTCTTCTTTGATTTACGAAACCTTGAGTCCATTTTTGTACGTGGAACATCTGATTGTATGACTGGAAGTAAAGCAACATGCCCATACGGTATTATCGACTATGTCATTTACAGCACTAATTGCATAGAAAGTAACTCCTTCCCATAAGTATCACAAATTAGTAACAAAATTTAAACGATAATTTTTTCACTTTTAATAACGCAATTGAATTGTAACATTTTAACAATGTATTATTATCTTTTAAGATTCAATATATCCAAGCATAATTCTATTGAATGAAATTTCAACAAATTAACAAACATCTAACGTCATAATGAAAGTATTGCAGTAATTCATTCCATCTTTAATTTTATTTTAGTCAATGCAATCAATATTTTCTTCAATTTGTTATACCAAAGAATAACTACTACATTATGGAGAACACTGTTGCATCGTTGAAATAAAAGTAAAATAATTAAAATTTATCATGAATACGACACAGAAAATTTTAGAAAATCAATTGATAAAAATAAAATTTGCTGATGATGAAATGACGGATTCCGCGATTGCGAAAAACTCAGTACTTTGGTTTCGCAAAAGAGTAGTAAATAAGGGAAACACCTTGCACCTTTCGTGCTTTATGTTAATTTTATGTTATAACGGACCCTGGCGTTGGAATCACCGAATAAAGCGCCGTGCGGCCGCCAGTTACGCCAAACGAATCCGCCCAGGGGTCAGGCCAGTCGAGGGTTTTTTTGTCGGCCGCAGCTTACTCACACACATGCAGTTGCCCTCCCCGCCGCCCCTTTACCACCCCCGTTCTCATCGATGACAGGGACAGTCGGACAGCTCTCACACTCCCCTCGCAAAACTTTCTCTTTTCAAAGGGCTCGGAAAAGACGGCATCGGCGGTGTCCCTCGGAAAGAGTGTCCCCCGGTTTGTGGGACCTGTGCTAGCTGGTCCCATAGATCTTCGATTACGTACACAAAAATTAATTAAAGCCGTGAAATAGTTGCATTTGATACTTAGAACATTGATTATTATCTTTTGAAAGCTTTGTGAAAATTATATTTTTTCCAGTAAAAATTGATTCAAACTCTTATTAAAGTACACTTAAAGTAAACAGGAAATTTGAACCATAAATGTATGAAATTAACCGACTGAATTTATTCTATATTACTCATGATTAGTTATATTGTTTATTTATACATAGTATAACCGTTGCCAATACATGTAAAAAATAAGACATTCATTTGATTTTATAACATTTATTGCAGAAAAGGAAAATTTCATCACTGGTAAAATATTGGAACATTGAAAAATCTATTAATAATACTAAATGTAACCTAATGCTTGTGGTAATATTATGTCATTCATTCACAACATCACCAGTAAATGTTATTGGTGTTCTTGCGGTAGGTGTTATTGCCTGGCAAGAATTTACTTAACTTATTGCCTACCCTTATTACTTAAAACTCAAAACATAATTTTTAGGTTAACCTAGAGGGCAAAACGACATTTGATAAATACAGTTAAACAAAATTATTTGATTTTGGATGGAATGACATACAGTTATTATTAGCACAAGCGTTTTCGTAGTTTTTAATACATAAAAGACTGTTATTGAATTAATCAAAACAAAGTTCAAATAAACTAATTTATGTATTATCTATTAATATACTTATTTAATACGCTAAGGGTTTTTTTGTTATTGGGACTCCACCACATAAACTTAAGTGAATGACTGAATTTATTCTATAAAAACGTTATTTTCTAAATAATTTATTATAGGCCTAATGTGGCAAAAAGTTGTCTGCATACATGTTAAAAATGAAACTCAGCCATTTGGTTAACCAAAACCACATGAAACATTAAAAAAAACGATTCAGGCTGTGTATTTCATGTTACAATCATTTTTGTTTCCTCGTTTTATTTTGATTCACTGCTTCTTATGAACAGCTAATATGTATTCAGCGTTACGTGCCTTCAGTTCCCTAACAATCCTGCTGTCCACTATTTCTGGAAGCATACACTCTTTGTAAAATCGCACCAGACCAGGAAGGACCTTGTGCTCCCAAAACTCTTCGTCAATGAAAATACGTACGATAAAATTTATCGTAAATATTTTATTATATATTTTATAAAATATAAAATATTTAATAGTTCTCCTCTCTTTGAGTACACCACAAAGTCGCACCATCGTCTTTTGCATATATTTATTTCTCCCTGAATTTGGTAATATAATAGTGATAACAGTTCGCTAACAGTTGGTAATAATAGTGGTAGTAATAGTTCGCTTTTTAGGCGAAGCTCGCCACTCTCGATTTCCAAACTAAGGTTTTTTTTTTTAGCTTCCTCGCCTAAAGCGTTCTCTTTTACTGAGGCTAAACATTTTATTTCAATTATTCCATCTGTTGAAACTAAACCGTCAGGACTAGCGCCAAGGAAGAGGTTTTCGATGTCAAAAAATAAGCCACATTTTTCAACCGTCTGGTTGGTTTTCTTTTCGTACATTTCTCTTACCGTTTCTTCCATATCCCTTCCAAAACTCCATCCGACCTAATTGGACGTGGGAACAGAACTGAATTTATTTAACCAGATTGTGGCATGAAGTGTGGGGTAATCGTTATTGCCACAATGCCGAACTTGGATGCAATCAGTCTATTCAGACGTTTATGATGCCAAATCCATTATATAATGTATATATCCAGTAGCCTATGAATAGCAATAAATGTAAAAATCATTACCAACTGATTCCTTATATCAAAACAAGAAAAAAATGTCATGAAAATATAAGTTCTAAAAAATTTTTGCTAAGCCGCCATTTTGTTTTCACGCTTATTGATTTTTATACGCTCGCGACCGCCGATCAAGATCAAGACGCTCGCCACTGCCAACGGCTGCAATAACCAGGGTCCAAATAGATTTCTGTTTGACAATTAATTTTGTTCAGCCAGGTGATAGGGTATAGGCTATCTGGCTTCTGCTTAAGCATACAATTTTAGTTAATTTGTTTTATAAGTAAAATTGTTCAAGTTGCTGCAAGTCTGCCTGACAAAAATTTAAGTTCTATCATCTAATTACTTAATTTATTCCTAACCCTTAGAACTAAAAAAAAGGCACTTAGAATAATATTCAAACTAAAAGCAAAAGAGTCAGTTAAACAAAAATTTCAGGAGGCAGGAATCATGACAGTTTACAGTTTGTTTATTTATCAATTAATTTTACATATTAAATCAAATTTAGGAAAAATTCCAACTTTAAATTCTTTTCACAACTATGAAACAAGAAAAGGTAACCAACTGGCATACAATAAACACAGTTTAAATATTTACACAAAAAAACCCTCATATAAGGGCATTCAATTTTTTAATTTCTTGCCAGTAAATATTAAAGAAATTAATGATCAAAAGTTGTTTAAAAAAAAAGGTAAAAATGTATCTAGTAAACAAACCGATATACAATATAGAAGAATTTTTTTCTTAGGTCAGAAGTTTAGACTAAGTATATAACCAACCAGAGTTTTGTAAGGATTTATAATGTAAATTATTTTATTTGTAATTAATTATGTATGACACCATTCTGTGCATGATATGTACATATTGAATAAAGTTATTTTGATTGATTGATTGAACTTAAAACTCAAAGCATAGTTTTTTAGATTAACCTAGAAGTCAAAACAACATTAGGTAGACAGAGTTAAACAAAATTATTTTATTTTGGATTGAACTACGTAGTGGTTATTATTAGCAAAAGCATGTTTTTACATTGTTTTTAATACATAAAACACTGTTATTAAATAAATAAAAACAAAGTTTATATGAACTTATATTTATGTATTATATATACTTATTTAATACACTATGGTTTTTAAAATTGAAATTCCTCCAATATTTTCAACCGATTTTCAAGTTTTTTGTGTCGTTGAAAAGGCTTGGTAGGCTATGTACGTTTTTGTTCCCCCTAAAAACGTATGAGAATTAGAATTAAAACGAAGGTGCTATTTCGATCATTTAAATTTGAAAAATTTCCGTTAGGATAACATTAGGATTCAATTAAGCATTTTAAAATTTGATAATGTACAGATGTAAACAAAGTGTGGTTTTGAATGATTGCCCAATAATCACTAATTGATCGGGTGCAAATGATTTAGAACTAAACGTATTACTTTCAGCAATGCCATATGATAGTTCAAATTAAATTACTTGATTTTGAGCAATAATTACACTAGTTAATTAATAATACAGTTTTAAGATAAGAACTAACTTCATCAAAATATTCTCGTGTTTTGTTTTAAAAATTTGTAATGTATAGTGTATGGTGTTTTAAAACTGATTTTTCATTCAATAACAATTTTGTTCATAAATGTGGTTATTTGATATTGACTCGAAGTTCAATTTAAATATCTGAGTGTTTTGAAAAGTTTTGTGTGTTGTATTACGACCACGCTAAACAATTTTTACTTTGGAAGATTGGAAAGATTGTACTGACAACAATGAGGAAGAAAGAGGCGTATTTAATTTACCTAATATTCAGAAAGTACCTTCTAGATGGTTGGGCTAAACGTTAAACATCAATTATATCAACGAAGCCATGGTTGCCTGCTAGCAACTTTTCTTTGAAAAATTCACGAAACTATCATGGGTACCGAGATTGAGCGTGTGAAGATTCATTTCCAGCCTACTCATGAAAATTAATTGAAAGCATCAGGATCTGATTTATAAATTTTAATGAAGACACTACAATCAATTATGTTGCTGTGAAGAATTAAGATAATACGCCAATAACCTAACTCAGAAGTGACGAAAGTAGTACGGTATAGCAAAGACAACAACAGACATTTTTCAATCCAAGCAGCACAATTTTTAATTGTATTACTATATTTCATTCATTATAACGAATAGCCTACCAGTTAAAATGTTATTTTCAAATAAAATGTTTGAATGGTTGTGGTTAAATATTTGTATACATTTCATACTCATAGTTTAGGAAAGTACAGTGTGTAGGCTAAATAAATGGTATTGCCAACAATTTCATTACAGGCCAAATAATAGTTAGGTCTACCGATAGTCAACTATTGAAATTTTTACTTTCTCCCCCTATACCATAGTATATGGAGAAAGTATTGTTTTCGTCAAAATTTTCGAATTTGAGTTGTTGGTGGATTTATCCATTTTGGTCCCCCCTGAGTCCAAAAAAGTGGTTTTCGGAGTGATGTCTGTGTGTGTGTGTGTGTGTGTGTGTGTGTGTGTGTGTGTGTGTGTGTGTGTGTGTGTGTGTGTGTGTGTGTGTGTGTGTGTCTGGATGTATACAGAGCTAGAGAATGCCCCAATGGTCAGATTTTGGTGAAATTTGGTATGTAGGTCCAAACCCACGATAATTCCAGGCGTTTTTTTCATTTTTTTGAATTTTTTATTTTTAAGGGTAGTTTACCCCCAAAAACCCTCAAAAAACGCGAAAAATCAGAATTTCTCAAAAACGGCTCTAACGGTTTTGATTAAAATTTTGTGGATTATTAAGATTAAAATGATGAATAAAATGACACCACCCGCATCTCTGAGAAAATGCCCGTTCAAAAGTTATACAGTAAAAAGTGTTTAAAAAATCGATTTTTTTGATTTTCAAAATAGCTGTTATCTTGAAATAAATTTTACTTATCACCATTAAATAAAGCTCAAAAAACTAAATAATTCAGTATTTTAAATTATTGCTCTACGTCAAGTGGTTGCGGAGAAAATTCAATTTTTCGTTTAGTGGTAAACGCAGTACGTTGTTATAAGTCACAGACGCGCGTAGAGTCAAACTCACGCTCCTCAGCTGGTAGCTATCCGACTGAGCCATCAAGACATTAATGTTTGAAGCTTTTAACCCTTTTTTATATTGTTGGGAGAAAGTATGTGTCAGTTATCTGATACCGTTTATTTAATTCCTGTAAAAATTAGTATCACTTTGTGTCCGAAAACTATATGAGTTAGTTTTATAATTTAGTCCGAAAAAAATTATTTGAGTTAGACAATTGTTTAAACTTTTTCATGAAGTGAAAGCAAATAATTCATAATATTTAGGACGATAGGTACCTTTTTAAAAACCAAATATTAGAAATGAATACATTCCATTGTAGTAGATCTCTAGGTAAGTTGTTAGGGTTAGGGTTGAGCGGAAAATGTTTTCGTTTTCGCTATCAGCTGATGCTAAAAGGCAAACAAAAATGGCAGCACTCCGGCTAAAAAACTATTATACGAAGGTGTTGAAAAATTAAAATCGTATGTTAGTTTAAAAAAGCAAAAGTGGCGGGTACACTTAACTTTATTTAACCTTTTAATTTATTGCTTGATGAATTATTATTTTTATTTTTCATGCCGAAGCTAATCTCAGGTCCTTAGAATTAATTTTGTGACAATTGTATGGATGATTTTAAAATACAATAACAAGATTTAATATCTTACATTTATATTAAGGCAGTTTAGTTTTTATCTTCAAACTGATGAAATTTCTAACACCATACATTGATATTTTGCCATAAGAAAACATCCCTTGGCGACGGAAAGGTACTCATCCCTTGGCGGTGGTGACCGAGGACTAGGCGCTACCTTCAGAACGAGGGGACACGGTGCGAGAGAGATAGAATATCTTGCTGTCGGCTCGCGCGCGTCTAAAAGCATTTCGACTGCCCTTTGTGTGAGTAACTGGTAGTGCGCGCTGCGTCAGATTTAATGTGGGCTGAAAATAAAAAGTTTTTTGTACACCATTACGTAAAAAAAATTATTTTTATATAAAACTTTGTGGAATGTTACCTTACTAGTCAAGCTCCAGGGTGTAGCGCAAATTTTAGACAAATCGCACAAAAGATACCAGAGATAATTTTTTTATTTATTAATATAATAAAAATTTTATCGAAAATCATTAATCTCACCCTTGTGTGTATTTTAAATAAGCGTTTAAGCCAATTCTGAGAAAAATATGTTAATCCGTTTCCACGTGGTGTACTTTACAAAATGCCGCTAAAATGCTACTTCAAACCCAAAAATATATGAGATAACGGGATTATTTTTTCAAAAACAGAATGTTTACCGAATGGTTGAGTGCTAATAAACATAAATCAATAACAAAGTACAAGAAAATTTTTTTGACCGCACCACCTTAATGTCTGCAAGTGCTTTCTGGCTGTGGAATTCCAGCAGAGTCCGCAGCCATTACATTAGCTAGCGGTGCGCCTTCACCCAGAGCCCGGGGAATTCTCCGTCGACGCAAGTGGATTACACTAAAGAAAGGCTGTGCTTTCTGTCTTTTTGTAACTGGTTTGGAACAGGTTAACCTCAACAAGTCGCATTTACGAAGAATTAATATACCTCGTTTGAAAAACAATGCTAAGTCCTCAAATGGTGATTTATTATCATATGAAAATGTTGAGATTCTCAGGACTAAGGATTTATGAGATTAATGTTTATACAAAGAACTATTTTTATACATTATCCTTATCGAGGTCCTGGCTTAGTTTGACAGAGATTCTATTTTTATTAACTGTAATTACATTACCGTGCTATATCTTGGTACCGGAACTCGAGTCAGTTACATAAATCGTGAGAGAAAACAGAAAATCTGGCGTTAAAGAGCCTTTCCGTCTACATCTAAACTGGACAATGCTAAAGACGTACTTCATTACTACAGTAAAATTTTAGCTGGTAATCATAATAGTCCAAAAACTGATATTTAAATTAATGTTATGAATATTTTTATGTTTAAATCAAGTATGAGGAAATCATCATAAATATTAGTCATAAAACATTACATTGACCTGTTCATCTGAGATAGCGAAAATTAAACATTCTTAAAAATTAAATTTGACTATCCTACTGGTTTTCTGTCACTAAGAATGTAATTGAAATTATAAATGTAGTACCAACTTATTTATGTATCCGGCCAAAGCAAAACGCTGTGTTGCATGGAGTCATTGTCAAGTACACATAAGGTTCTGTTTTGTATATGGACTTGCTCTAAACTCGTTATCTCTTCCATCGCAAACCAGTCTGTTCAGCCTACAGAGTTGGAGACCAACACAGGTTCGTGCAACCTTAACATTGGACCACTCACTTGGTCAAGTTCAGATTCCACTAGAACCGGCTATTAAATCCGTCGATACCAGGGATTAAATCTGATATGAGGAAGTTTTTATTTCATGCTACATTAACGCCTTCTAATGCCTGTAATAAGTCGTTCGTCACGTTCTATTAATACAGTTTGTAGTAATGAACACGTCGTTCAATAGCAGTTGAAAATTCATAAACACTCTAATCTACTTGTTAAGAAAATGAAACAGGTTACCACGGCATTTGTCGAATTATACAGAGGTTTTCCTAAAGCGATCATTAATCATAGCTATGATATTTTTTATTTTCTTAACAAAATAATAATGAAGCACATTTATTAGAGTTTATAACAAATGTATTCCAATTTTTTTATATATTAGGAATTTGAATATGAATAGATGCCATGGCCAAACCTTTATGTAAAATTTGTACGAGCTTACATTGCTTAATTTATTTACTGTACCGACATTTTTATAGTTGATATATACATTTACAACTTTTACTGCAACTTGTTAGCAAGAAAATGTCAAGGATTGTACTCAACGTTACTGGATATACAGGCGGAATTTGGCACATGTACAACTTGCAATTAGCACAGTTTGAATAATGAATAAGAAATGTTACTGTATCAAGAAAAACAGTTTCTCCTTTATTGGATTTCGTTGACGCTATTCAGTGTGTTCATTTTTATACTCACCATTGTATCTTGAAAACCATGAGAGAGATACTGTACAAAGAAGATTAAATTAATTAAGTAGTACGGAACTGAGCTGAATGAAATGGTGGGTAAAATTCCAAGATCAGCGAATGGTTTTTCATCAGCTTCGTTCACTGTGGTCGAAAAACATTTTTTTCTCAAAACTATTTTTCCTTATAACGCGATTGTTTTTCAAAAACTTTAAAAGAAAAGTTTTATAGAAATTTGGTGTAGATATCAAATTTTTAATTGAGATAATTTTTTCATGATTGGTTTTTGAGATTTCGTCCACAAGTCTGTAATTTTAAACACTAACTTACACTATGTAATTGTAATCCATATATGTAATTACATATTTGGATCATATTCTATAATTACAATTATTCAAGTTTAATTACATAATTTTGTTAAATATGTATTTAAAAAATGTAATTGAAACCATTTTGTCATTATTAGTTTTTTTTAGATATTACCCTAAAAATTTGAAATACTAACATACATTATTTATAGAGTTAAAAAATACCTCACCTTTCATATTTTATTTTAATAATTAACTCAAGTTTCCAAAAACTATTCTTTAATGAGTGGCCGTATTACACTGGAAAGGTAACACTGGCTGAATCTTTTGTTATTTCATTTTTAGAAAACAGTTGATTATTCGAAAATCAGCTGAATAGATGTAATAAATGTAACATAATAAATCACATTTTTTTTAGCTATTGTAATGTTTTCATGAAGTGCTCAACAACTGATTTTTTGTCAAAAATCTGCCGTTACAAAAATGTAAAAAAATTAGCCGTTTTTACAATTCTAGTGTAACATGGCCGCTTTTAAATTAAGGTTTCTTTGATTCTTCAGTTAATTAATAATAAAAAATATAACACGTGTGGTGTTTTTCTTAGAAAATATTTTCTTTCAAAATTTTTATAAATCACTATGTTGGTATTTAAAATTTCAAACTTGAGGGTAAAATTTTAAAAACTAATAATGACCAAATTGTTTAAATTACATATTTGAAATATGCGTAAAAATTTTTCGTTAAGTTATTCCTTTGATTTTTTTTATATTGAAAAACAATCGAGTTATAAAGAAAATAGTTTCGAGCACAGCGATTTAAGCTGGTGGGTATCTGGGATTCTTACTCAACATTTTGACCAGCCCATAATTCCGAACTACTTTGCTAAATTAATTAACCCTCTTTGTTTCTCTTATGGTTTACAAGATGCCAATGACGATAGTAAAAAATGAAAATAATTTCATTCTATATTATTGTTTAACTATAATATGTGTGTATCATTTTATTCAGCCACAAATAAAATAAATATTAAAACATCGAGTTTACATTACTCATGCATGGAATTCAAAATTTAAAATGGTCCATTTGTTGTAGACACTTTTACAATATTTTCAATAGATATGTAGACATGAAAGGAAATAAATAAAAGGTATTTTATGGCAAATAATACTTAAGAATATTTACATGTGTATTAATGTTAAGGTATTTATTTCATACGAAATATGGTTTTTTGTGCGAGGAACTTCTTTTACAGGTTCATCACAGTAATCACTGCGATTACTACTCACACAACAGCAGCGAGAGCTTCGATTTGTTTAACTAAAGCTGATAAACTGGCCATCGAATTGCATTAAAAGAGCGCAAAGAATAAAATCATACTGTTTAACTTTTATCTAAACTAAATCTAAACTAAACTAAACTAGGAATGTAAACTAAAATCCTCGATATTGAACACGGGGTCTACTAGTACATATAACAAGTACTTAAAAAAATCGTCATTATATGAAAGACCAGAAATATATCATTTAAAAAAATCATTTTAGATGAAAATCACCTCAAAAAAAATGATTACCTCATGATGAATGATGATCACCTGTTTCAGTAAAACAGCTAAACACTAGTAATGCATATTACTGTCTGTGTCTTGGGAATCCTGAAGGGTCCTCAAAACTTCACCTCTTTTTACTCCATTAATGAATATTTATTAATTTTTTAAATCCAGTTTTATAATGTTAAATATAAAAAAACGATTTAGGAATTCCAAAACATCTAGATTTTGTAATGAATCTCAAGCAGAAAATCATACTGAAGTAAGAATAGTTTAAGCAGACTTTTTAGTTTGTCTGATTTTGTAGAAAGTGACAGTATTTATAAGTTTTGCACTAAGCCGCCAAGCTTTTTAGTTTCATTTTCAATTTTTATTGTTTTAAGTAACAGAAGTTGTAGTCTATCTAATTACTAGTAATTTATAGCCTATTAAACTGATAATTAATTTATATTCTGACAACTGTAATGGCCATGACAATTTTACTGTGTTCTTGAAATAAATAAGCTTAATTTGAAACCTTGTTACTTCTTTGTATGAATACATTAAAATCATCCAGCATTGATAATAATTTGATCCACTGATGGTGAGTTATATTTGAAATTAAGTGTAGTCCAAACAACCTCAAGGTTGAATATTGATCACGACTCGTGTTACTAAGTACTTGTTATGTACTTTCCTCTGATATTAAAAATGGAAGTTTGCCAATTTAATTTAATAATATTTAAAAATTTAAAAACAAAAAATCTGGAAACAAAAAAAGCCTTGTCAACTGAACACAGTAGCAAAATGCTGTCAATTTGACTGAATATTTCATTAAAAGTTACAAAAGACCAAAGAACAAAACGGGTCAAGTCTTTCATTCAACGGGCTCTCCATTGACTTAAAAGAAGATCAACTTACTCTGCACGGCCCATAGCGTAGAGTTGTGGAGCGCCTCCAGGTAGAGTCTGCTGTGGAGGTTACACTCCGCGTTGGTCTCGGACGAGGGCGCGAAGTCTACCAGAGCCTCGGACAGAGCCTGGGAAACCCACCTGACTGAAGGGTTGCCGTCTGGAACACCACAGGGGAGAGTGTAGGAGAATAGAACATCAGAGAAAAAAAAACAAAGCAACATATAACAAAATTTAATATTTAAAATAAATTAAATGAATGTTGAACCGAAGAAAGTTTATATCATTGTTACTTTCGGTAAAGTTAATCAATTTTTAACAAACGGATGAAGGTGAGCTTTCTTCACCAAAGCACTAACAATGTGATGACGAGTCAAATAATCCTTATATGTGTCAGAAAACTTTCAACCCAGGCGAGTCAGTCGTGCGGTTTGACAATCGAATTTATTTTCATTGATATGAATGTATTATTTTCCATTTGCTACTGAAGTCTTTACTTTAGTAATTGGTATTACTAATGTACCAAGCAGTATTTTCTAAATGGCTCGTTTGTGTAGTTTTATTAAGTTATAGGTTTATGAAAATATTTTGTTTTCAATTTGATAATATTAACGCATTAATAAAATAATAATTTATCACAGCAGCAAAGCACAGTATGAATACACTTTTCACTTATGATTATTATATTGAGATGAAAATACATTATTAGTTACCTCGAAATAACATTACTGAGCTGACAGGACTTCCGACCTTTAGGCGGCTGTAGAACTAACAAAGTCCTTGGGAACCCAAATGGATTGGCAAGAAGAAAAAAAACACAATTTAGATGAGTTATTAAAATATTAAAGGTTTGTCAAATTGATTATGCTAAAGATCCTAATCATTTTTGGAGGTAGTCTACAAAATATGTTCTTCCCATCAGTCATATTACATAACAGCTGTGAAACACTTATCTGGATTCCAACCAGGGCTTGTCAGAAACTATAGAAGACGCGAATTTTACAAGGAAGAGGTTTCCAATTCATAATTATATATATTAGCTCTATGATTTGTTCCTGTCCAAAACGTAACTAGTCAAGGTGATGTCCCGAGGTCAGGTAGGTTCGTTATAGTTTTTTGCCGTCTTGAAATTTCTCATCCGGCGGCTCACCTTGAACTCTCTATGAAGCAAGTTGGATCGTGATTTCTACTTATCTGGGTTTTACTAGCTGGTTTAAGGTGAAATAAAGGACACATTGTGAAGCTTTAACGACACTTTAAACTTTTATTAAAGCATTGCTAAAAGGAATTTCTTTGTTAAACGCTTATGCAAACATTTATCACGAAGCTCTACTGTGAGTTCCATTTAGCGCATTTAAGCTCTACAGTTTATAAATTGTAACAATATAATGTCTAAAAAACTCGTATAAATTGTATGAAAAATGTAAAAAATATCACGAAGGCATTATATTTAAATGAAAGTGCTATGAAATGTGAATCAAATGTGATTTTTTGCAGGTAAGTGAATTTTATAGTCTCAAACTTATAGTCTTCAAAGCAAAGGCCGTTGTGATTATTTTATGTATGTGTTCAGTGTCTTAAGCCTAATAGCTTTAAATCTTCTGATACAAACGGCCTTTTTAAGGGAAAAATCTATAGAACCATTCAATATAATCGATATTTATGCCAATAACTAGTAGCTGATAGTTAACAATTTCTTTAATATTTTATTTATATTGAATGTGTATTTGGAAAATATAAATGTCAAAAACATCTAAGCAAAATTTTACTTTTTCATCATCTGTTTCATCAGAACAGCCGTTTCGAGCCCGTAACTGATCCGCAAAGTTAGCGTTTTCTTTAGGTGCCATAAAAATAATAAAACACACATCTCACATAATTTTTTTAAGCAAAACCCCGTCTTAATTCAAAACAAATAAGGCCAATGTAACAAAAACAAAGAGACTTGCAGACATTATTTTTAATGCTATATTTTGACATTTCATTCTTTCATTTACATATAAGCTGATTTTAGGAATATTTCAACCAAATATAAATTCAACTACGTACTAAAATTTAACATATAATGAAATTTTAAATAATTTATAATAAAACTTTTTATTATTTGTATGTCTTGCAGTATGATGAAAAAAATTTTTCATCACTCAGACTGTAAATGTTTTCTGTGCTTAAACGCAACATTCCGCCCTAGTGATGAAAACTACTATTTTATAGTTGTTAAAAAAGTAATGAGAAAATCAAATGTCATTTGCAAAATATGTAAAAAGTTTATATCAAAATACCACACGAGATAACGGCGACAAAAAATTGTCTACACTTATGACTTGCATCATTAATCCATGATTATATGGCTAATAAGAGTAAGGTTGTATGTTAAATAAAAGCTATTTATGATTGATGTTTTGAACCTCCTTCACTCTCTTTTTATTATTTTATATAGACGCTGTACCAGTTCGTTTATCAGTTTGACCCTTGGTACATTGACTATTTATGTATAAACAAAAAACTTTGGAATATTAAATAAAATAAAACTGTTATTGTTCAGAGAGGTTTCATGTGTAACATTATTAACATAGCTAAGATTTTGTACGTTCTTCCTTAAACTATCGAGTGTTTTTGCAAATTTCATATTCAACACTACTAGGCGAAATAAGGCGCTCAACAACCTTCACGAGTGGTTCCAGAACAATCCTATATCATTAAAGTAATTTCGGCTTTGAGCTGACTAGCACAAAACCAGTTTCCGTGAAATAACTCTCACGTGGCAAACGAGCGGTAGATCTCGTCAAAGATAACATTGTTTTATTGTAAATCAATGAAAACCTCATATCTTTTTGTATCATCCTTTTTTATATGACGATAATTTTGTTTACTTCATTACTTGATAATAATAATCAGAATGTAGTTCAATTTTACGATATATACATGAATTCAAATAGTGCACTAACAAAAGTTCTTGTGACAAAAAAAAACAAAAAAAAAACAATTGATTAAAAGATTATAACTAATATAAGTTGTAGACTAAATTGATAAACTATAATGAATAACATTTAGTCATACACTAATCTGTACACACTAGTTTTAGCGGTAAGTTTATATTGTTTTTCATTTGGAGTAAACACTTCTCTTTTTTTTATTGGTAACAAAACAAAATGACTCCTTTAATTTTGAAAAAAAAATTGTTGTTATTAAAATGAGTAGGTCGTGGGTATTTTATTCTTTCTAAAAGCACCAGGACACACTGTATCATTATTCTCAAATAAACCTAAACAATTTATATTACATAACATAAATAACTTAGAAAATATACATTGAAGATATAATAGGTGACAATTGAATTACATCTGCTGCATTGTTTATTCAATCTGACCACATCATTTACATACCTGAATATTTTAATAAGACATTCGTAACTAACTACTCAATAGTGAGGTAAAAAAGATTGATATTAAAGTCTGTACCCTATTACAAATTACTTTTAAAAGACTACACAATTGCCAACCATGCAGTGCTAAGACAGGGCAACGTTCCACTATAATAGGTGTCCAACAGTGTTTTGTCCTCAAGTCAGTAATTACACATCAATGCAATAACCTTTGAGGGATAGTTTTCAGATGTGTAACGGCCAAGAGGTCGATGAACAAAGACTTTCCAATGCGGATCAAGGTCGAGTCTCGTGAAAACCGTGACTAACCTCACATCTGACGTCACACGTGTGTTGTTGCGCCACTATGTAACAACTGGTTTTTCATCTTTTACCTCACTTCCTGACTAAAAATACCCGTACACCGTGGGAGATATTGGGTTAATGTTTTTCCAAACACATTAAGTATGTTTCACAGCTTGAAATACGTCTGGGAAATATTTATGAATTTTTAATTAGATGGCTGAAATTCAAAACTATTTCACACAATGTCTTTGAAAATTATAATACCTCTTTACTTGATAGCATGTAAGGTTTTCGTAAAATAATTGTTTTATGTCACTTCAAAGAACATAGTTCAATCGGGGTACATTGAAGGAGCCTTCCCGAAGATAGTGTGAATTAATCGCTAGAAAACGTTTGCACATTCGGGCGTACCCTGGGCAACGGTGGCAGTATGTCAACGGCTAAACCTTCAACCATCAGCAGACTTTAAAAAAAATCAACAAAGGTATTCAAGTTGTTATATATTGGCATGGGAAAATATAATGAACTTTTCTCAGGACATGGAAAGTAAGTAAGTATAGTTCATTCACAGAAAATAGAAACAAAAATTTAAACTGTAAACACTAGATAAGCTTGTAAATGTTATTCAAATACTGTGTAGCACACGAATAGCTTAACAAACAGCGGAATCGCCGAATTACATTAATAAAGCCATCACTATAGTAGGATTCACGAAAATAGTCCGATGAGAGTCGAAACATTGTTGCCAAATTTATTCTGAAACACATTTTTATACTGTACTACACATGGTAAAGATAACAAAAAATTACAACATTGCAGGGCGAGAGGGGGTGAGGGGGGGACACAGCTGTTAAAATTTCCATCGGACTATTTTCGTGCATCTTACTATAATTTTTCTCGGTCATATTATTGTGAACATACGAAACCACCTTGGCCTAGATGATTTGATGTGGAAGAAGTGAAATAATTGGAAGTTGCAGTTCCGCTGCGTTGACGAAATATGTTCCGGACAAGAGTGAAAGTTTATTATGAAGAATAAATAGAAGTCAACATATCGATAATCATTGGTTTTTAAATAATTAAGGGCGTTATAACAATATGATATTATGAAAATTAATAAACGAAGTTTGTCTTCATTGAAATTGCTTTCAAACGCTAGTGATAATATTTATTAAACTTCACAATTCTCAATAAAATGCCACTTCAAAAGTAGCGTTATAAATGAAATTATATTAACAGAAGCATGCTATTTGGAGCCATCGACAGTCCATTAACCACTAAAAATATTAAATAACTTCCTTTCTCAATAAGATGCCACTAAAAGATTAATAAAACAATGAATGATAATGATAATTGCTATGCAGCATCAAAGAGAAATATATCTTCAGGTAAACGCTGAACAGATAATTGAACTGCACTGTAAATGCACTTTATTAACCACAATCGATTCCACTTTCTGTTCTAAGGTTCGTGTGATTAGACCACAGAATATTTAGAAAATTGTATTGCCTTTCATTTAATAATTTAAACTTTTCCGCTGCGGTGAATGGTTTTCAAGTTATTGAAAACCCCCAATATGAGTTTAAAAAAATTTTAAAAACTGTACCTTTTCTACCCTCTTAACTCCCCCAAACACATTCATCAAAGAAACCTTCATACCTCCCGCCATGTCGGCTACTGGACCATTTACTTGACTAGAATGTTCGTATAGACTAATAAACATGGATAATTCCTCTAAGTTTAAAGACTTTCACTGTTTGTTGCACCTTCCATGTAGCAAACCTTCCTGGTTCAACTGATTAACCTTTCGTAAGTACAGGTTTTGCTTGTCAGATATTACACCCCTGAATGTCTGGAGTATATTTTAGAACCCCTGACTAAAATAAGCAGGTACAGAATTTGTGTATTCAGACATATCTGAAGATATTGAAGTTAAGAAAGGTTTATTAACATTTTCTTCCATAATTTTAATAATTTATTCAATCCAAATTAATTTATTATTGAATATGTGAATTGAACATCATCACGCCTTTTGTAAGTAATAACATTAAATACCAAAGTAAATTAAATATGGTTGCATTGTAAAGTATTAAAAAAACTGTAAAGTAGCCTTACAAATGAATACCTTTTCTCGTGAACTGTTTGTCAGCTCTCTTTGTCATTTTATTCTTAAATGCTGTTTGAAAAAATAAAATAAATTTCCAATGCCAGAACCTGGGCTGGAAAAGGAGCCGGTCGCACTTTAAAGACTAAATTACCCGTAATAAACCCACTCTTTTTGTGGTTTCCAATGTCGACCTGCGCTCTTAATATATTTTAATAACACATTACTGCAAACATATAAAATATGAATATCTTTACATGTCCTTCATTTCAAGGGAAGTAGTTTTCTGTAAAGAAATATTCCACTCTAAGTTTCAACAATTTTAAGGACTTTTTTACGATACATTTATGATATAACTCACTCCAAAAACCTTTCTTCGATCATCGTAAATGATAGATACAACAACTTAAAAGGCCACACTACTGATGATAACAAGTTTCGTTCAACTCATTTAACCTCTGAAACGAGATGTAACGTCATGTCAAAAGGAAAGAGTTGCACTCCTAAACGCACTTCTATTATGCGGTTTTCTGGTATGCCAATTTTAATATCAATCTGTGACATTCTAATTCATATTATGTAAACTTACTCGTTGTCTAATTACATCAGTTGTTTATTTTTTATAATTTATATTAACGCTATTTTCACTACAGATTTCAAGCGTCATTTTCCTACTACTTGCTGAGTATTACAATCCAAGCAACGGAAAAGTTTTCCAGATAAATTACCCATTATCTAACCAGCAGTTAAAATTCAATTTCCTTGAAGAAGTGTCATGTCTAGGATGAGTTTGAAGTTTAATTTACGCGTAAACGCGTAAATTAAACTTCAACGATCTTCAGTAAGATCGTTTGAAGATCTTACTGGAACATTAAAGTATATACCAGTGTTGATTCTTCAGTTGAACTCCGTTTTTTTCAAATTTGTTTTGTTTTATAGAGCCATAATAAATGTTTACGGACCAATGGACGAAAGTATCTAGATAAACACTGGGTAGATCTCTTTCAGTCTTTTGTCTGGGTTTCAGGATGTGTTTTACACCTATTCTCATAACACGAGAAATATTTGAAATATTGTTATGGAGTTTGGGCATTGTTTTCTAGGCCTATTCATTTCTCGGCGTAAATTCATATAAGTTTTTATAACTAAAACTTTGAAATTTTTTTTAGCTATCTATTTTTTTGTAGATATATCACATAACTACAGGATCAAAAAGTATTAATCTCAAGTTTTAATTCAATCAGAAAGGTAAAAAACTTAACGACCGGATGATAAATCAAAGTAAAATTTTACTAACCATCTGATTAACCTCATATATTGCTGTTGAAAGGATGGAAGTTTTGGAAATATTGTGCGTGTGGATTTTTTATATTTTATAATAAAAAATGTTATTTATTAGAACTAATATTGGAAAAGTTGTAATACATTACTAAAAGGCACATAAAACATAAAACAGCACATAACATGGAGAAGGCAGAAATTACAACATCAACAAAAATATAAGCCTTGGCATGTATACACACAAATTTTTTTATATTAGGTTAATAAAATATTATTTCAAAACAGGTAAAAATAAAATAAGTAAAATACATGAGGATGAAAACTGTGCGAGATAAAATTGTTTATAACATATATTTTCGCTTTTGACCCATTTGACAATACAAAAATTTGAAACTTCATTTTGTAAACACCCTTCGGTTTTCACTTGAAAAATAAGATCGCTTTTGAATTGAAGTTACCTATAGTGTATAATCGTTATACTAATATTGTGAAGGTCCATGGAAATTGGCTCAAAGTCGTTAAGTTCATTAATGAGTGTTAAAAAATAACGTATTTCTGGAGTTTTAACTTATTTTAAATAGAATGTACCAACTGCGAAGGATGCCATAAATTGAGCGTTGCTTGAGCAATAACGGGCGTTGTAATTCATTTACAATAAATTAAAAGAAACTGAATGCATTTCCATGCATTTGCTTAACGTTCATAAACAACACAGTAATTTTTATAAAACTATGGCTCTTGGATTTCACATTCCAATAGACAAATGCAATTTAATGAGAATTTCAATTTTTTTGAACTAGTATGAATTATAAAAAGAATACAAAAGAAGGCAAACACCAAAACTCGCTTCAGGCGATCCTTTGATGTGTTTGCAATTAGGGCGCTTTCGACCGAGTTTCGCCAATGACCTGTCTTGGGAGGCAGCTCTGTACATTGTCCTCGTTCAGTGGCTGTCCCTGCTCTACGCTCCCGGTGTACTTGCTTTGGGTCATGGCGCGAATCGGTAATTAAGGAACATTATAAAGGTCATTGTTTTTAATTAATGTCATAGTAAAAACTTTTCATCTTGTTTTAATATTTTACTGCGAATTTTAGCCACCATTCTTTACTAAATAAAAAGTTTCACGTCCTACTATCAATTTATTCTAAATTTCATAATTTTTTTAGAAGATATACCAAGCTCACAAATAAAAAATAGCCTAAAAATGGTTTTAACGGATAATTAATAATGAGTAGACATACAGCCAACACCAAGAGTGTTAAACAATAAGAGTTTCTTACTGCTTTTGAAAAAGAATAGTAGGCCTACCTATATTACAACACTAAGATCTAAAATGATGCTTTTCGTATTAGCCAATTTTTATTGCCAAGATGAAAGTATTCATCCCAATTTTTATTGCGAGGTTATAAAGTATTCAAGTTTCAAAATACTACTTTAGGCCCGTTATGATATACTGTATATGTTTCATTGTTGGCATCTGCTCAATTTATTTAACTTACAACATATGAAATACGTTAATACTGCCTTAAAAATGTTGCTAACAGATAACAACTATCTTTTTTAGCTGATTTTTACGTTATTTTTTGTTGATAATGTGGCAAAAATGAATTACAGTCGATAAAAATAATGTATTATAACTTTAGGTTTAATACATAATTTAGGTGGCAATTCAAATTATATATAGAAAATTCATTTCAATGTAAAAAATTAAATTTAAAATTAAATACGTATAATAAATTAATTTTAGTTTTTATTGAAGTTACTAAAGGCCTAGTATTAATCATACCGAAAAAGAAGAATCATGCCAGTGCTTACGCTAACTAGACGCCACTCAGATGGTTTAATTTCTTATTCAAAATGCTATTTATTAGCCATTTTAAATTATTTATAAGTTTTTACTTTTAGAGCCGCTTTACCCAAATATGAATAACTTAAAGTTTAACTCAATACTAAAAATATGGTCCACTTTTGTGTAAATTTGGGTTTAAGTTTAAACTGAGTTGGGAAAAGCGAATAGATAAAGTTCTCTACGATTTTATTTAACTATACCATAATACATGTACAAGACTATATTTTAAAGTTTCAGTGTGATAGAGTTACACTTAAATTCAGATATTAATCTTCGAATGCCCTTAAATTGTTTAAGGAATTAATTACAGAGCTGTATATGTAATTGCTGGCCCAGTATTGGCGTCAAAACAATCTAAACTAATTGAGAAATTCGATCCCTTATTTCTTCTTATAGTTACCCTACTAAAATCTATGGCATGCAATCTTTCCATATAATTTTACATAAAATGCATAAAAAATATAATACTTATATAATGAGCAAGAAACTAATTTACAAGTTTAACTTTTTTTGCACAGCTGTATCAAAGATGACCAGGAAGCTTTAAATAAACAGGAGCAATAACGTCAATAATAAAGATCAACTGTTAAACAACTAAATTTGATTCTTTAACAAACAGAACGTGGTAGTCATTAAATGGACTCGTTCAACAATTCATTTTACCGTCAACACATCCTCTGACGCACACCAAATACCACAGTGAGCTGAAGGCAAGACGTGCTGCACATCACACACTTCAGTGAGCTGTGAAGGGAGAACATTATGAACTTCACACACCACAGTGAGCTGTGAAGGCAGAACCTGCTGCACATCATACACCTCAGTGAGCTGTGAAGGGAGAACATTATGAACTTCACACACCACAGTGAGCTGTGAAGAACCTGCTGCACATCACACACCACGGTGAGCTTAAAGGCAGGACTTGCAGCACAACACCACACCACAGCGAGCTGTGACGACAGAACATGCTGCACAACGTACACCACAATGAGCTGTGAAGGCAAACATGCCGTGAACCACAATGAGCTGTGAATGCAGTATGTGCTGCTCACCGCACACCACAATGAGCTGTGAAGGCAAACATGCCGCGAACCACAATGAGCTGTGAATGCAGTATGTGCTGCTCACCGCACACCACAATGAGCTGTGAAGGCAAACAGAACCTGCTGCACATCATACACCTCAGTGAGCTGTGAAGGGAGAACATTATGAACTTCATACACCACAGTGAGCTGTGAAGAACCTGCTGCACATCACACACCACGGTGAGCTTAAAGGCAGGACTTGCAGCACAACACACACCACAGCGAGCTGTGACGACAGAACATGCTGCACAACGTACACCACAATGAGCTGTGAAGGCAAACATGCCGCGAACCTCAATGAGCTGTGAATGCAGTATGTGCTGCTCACCGCACACCACAATGAACTGTGAAGGCAAACATGCCGCGAACCACAATGAGCTGTGAATGCAGTATGTGCTGCTCACCGCACACCACAATGAGCTGTGAAGCCAAACATGCCGCGAACCACAATGAGCTGTGAACGCAAACATGCCGCGAACCACAATGAGCTGTGAATGCAGAACATTCTGAACACCACACACTACAGTCAGCTGTGAAGGGAGAGCGTAATGAACATCACACACCTCAGTGATCTGTGAAGGCAGAACTTGCTGCCCACAACATACCACAGTGAGCTGTGAATGCAGAACTTGCTGCACACTACCTACACACAACAGTGAGCTGTGAAGGTAGAACATTCTGAACACCACACACTACAGTCAGCTGTGAAGGGAGAACGTAATGAACATCAGACACCACACTGAGCTGTGAAGACAGCGCGTGCTGCACAACACACACCACACTGAGTGAATGCAGAACGTGCTGCACACCTCAGTGAACTGTGAAGGCAGAACATGCTGCACACCACAAATGACAGCGAGCTGTGAATGCAGAACGTGCTGCACACCTCAGTGAACTGTGAAGGCAGAACATGCTGCACACCACAAATAACAGCGAGCTGTGAATGCAGAACGTGCTGCACACCTCAGTGGGCTTTGAATGCAGAACGTGCTGCACACCTCAGTGGGCTTTGAATGCAGAACGTGCTGCACACCACACATCACAGCGAACTGTAAAGGTAAAACGGCGGTCTGCTGCAGATACCGGACTCGGCGGCCTTGCCCGGGACACTCCTTATTTATCGCTGGCAAAACAGCGATTCTAGATTCTTGGATTCCTTAAGCCATTGCATTGTTAGTTTAAAAGAAAGTTTCACCATAAAAAACTAGGGTTAAAAAGAATTTGAGAAGTTGAAGAGGCCCTTAATTTTTTTATTAAATGTAATATATCAAATTTTGTAAATTTTAGGGACAATATAAGAAAACTAGTTATATTACAATAGGGACATTATAATAAGAAAACTTTATTGGGTCAAGTAAACCATTTTTAACAACTGTTTCTGATTTGCTAAAAGTTTGACATGAGTTGTCTGTTAAGAGTGTGTTTGAAAATTCATACACAAACTTCGCGATTAAACGTTCTTCAGTAAAAACTCGACTCAGACTCTGGTAATATATATCATTTTTTCTCATGTCTACGACAGCGGTATATTGTTAAGAGAGCAGTAAATGCTTAAATTCTTTTAGGGAATGCGGTCCAAACCAATCAAAGTGTAATGTTTTCCATTACATATGATTCTTAAAATTCTAATCAATATTCTTTTATCCATAGTTAATTGTAATATTATAACTAAAAAAAAATTCATATTGGAAGTATTTAGGCCCTATGATATTTTAAATACAATTAGGGGCCTAATAAATAATTTTAGAATAGTGAATATATTTTTATGTGTAAAATGACTACTAATTTTCAGGTAAAAACTCGTTACGCGTTCACCATCGATTAACAGTATTAATGGTGCTAGGAAACTTTACAGGACATAGAAAACTGTATACATCATGATATTTGCACTAAAACAAACTTTATCACAAAAAGGTGTTTCGATTTATTTCATAGTAGGGAATAAAACTAATCCCAAAACAAAAAAAGCAAAAAATGTAAAACTCTTGTGATCGGTCCACATCTATAATAATAATAATAATAATAATAATAATAATACTTTATTGTATTTGGTATTTACATGAAAATACATGACAATAGTAAAAAATACATAAAATTAGTTTTAAAACTAATTTATAAATTATCATTATTTCCAGAAATTTTCTGTCTAACAGCGATTTCCAGCTTTGGGGTAAATCATTAAATAATTTTATTTCAATGTTTAGTTTTTTATGGCTCTTCATATATTTGACTAATGGAACTTTTATTTTTCATTGATTTCTTGATTTCTTGTTTGATTTCTAATTTTGATGATGAATTTCCAAATTACATTTAAATTCAGGATGGTTATTTCTTACATATACTAAATTTTGCAGGATGTATAGGGATGTTAATGTCAATATTCTATAATATTCAAATAAAGGCTTACAATGTGTTCGTCTTTTTACTCCTCCAATAATTCTTATTGCTTTCTTTTGTAATTTAAATATGTTTTTAGCTTCTGAAGAATTGCCCCAGATTATTGCTCCATAATTTAAATGACTATGCACATATCCATAATAAGCATTCATTAATACTTCTAAATTTACATTTCCTTTTAATCTTCTTAAAATGTAGACTCCTTTACAATTTTTTTCGTTATATGCGTAGTGTGGTTTTGCCAATTAAATTTGTTGTCAATGATTATTCCAAGAAATTTTAAAGATGCACAATTTAATCGAAGATGAAATTTATTTGAAAAGCTAACTTCTAATTTTTGGGGTTTATTCATATCTAAACTGATCATATTACTGTTACACCAGTCAAAAACATTTTTTGTAGTGATTTTTATATTTTCTCTAAGTTCTTCATGATTTTTTCCAAATATATTTATCCCCAAATCATCTGCATATAAAAATGACATGTTTTTTTTGGCTGGAAATTGTTAATGGTAAGTCATTTATATAAATATTAAATAACAAGGGTCCTACTGTGGCACTCCTACTTTAATTTTAATTTCATTTGAAATTTCTTCATTATAATAAACATGCTGTATTCTTTCACCTAGATATGATTCAATTAATTTTATAGAGGAATCATCAAAACCATAGTAACGTAATTTTTTCAATAAAATTTTGTGTGTAACTGAATCAAATGCCTTTGACATGTCAAAGGATTGAAAACATACTAATTTACCATCTTCTATTTTGTTAATAGTATCCTTTACAAAATTATTAACAGCATCAATACATCCTAAATTTTTTCTGAAGCCAAATTGCCTGCTGCTGAATAATGAGTTAGTTTCAAAATAATCATAAATTTGATTGAACATAAGTTTTTCTAAAATTTTTGAAATTATTGGTACAATAGAAATTGGCCTAAAGTTTCCATATTCTTTATCACCTGTTTTATGTATAGGTATTACTTTGATTATTTTAAGACAAGTTGGATATTTTTGCTCATCAATACACTGATTAAAAAGAATCGTTACAACTTCACAAATTTCTTTTGCTGCTCATTTTATCATGTTCGTATTTAGTTGATAAATATCTTGACAGTTACTAGATTTCAATTTTTTTTATTGTAGAATATGTTTCTTCCACTGAAACTTGTTTAAATTTAAATGCTGTACATGATTCCAAAACATTTTTATTTAAAAATCTTTTATAACTATCGTTTGGCAATGGTGTAATTTGTCTCATTAATTTATCAAAATTTTCTGTGAACGCTTGATTAAACCCATTGGAAGTTAGATTTGTATTTATTACATCTAATTTATAATGTCCTATTCCAGTCAGATTTTTAATAACTGTCCATATTCCTTTTGATTTATTATTTATGAATCTAGATATCTCTTTACTATTATGCTCCAGCTTAGCTTTTTTTAATTCAGCTTTGTATTTTTTTAAAGCCAATAAATAATCCTTTTTTAATGTACTTGATCCCTTACACAGTTTATATAGCTCAAGATAATTGCCCTTCATGGATTTTAGTTTATCGTCGTACCATGATTTATTTTGTTTCTGGACATTTATCTTTATCTGCTTAGTTAGAAATACTTCTGCAGCTGCATCCTCAATTTTCTTAAGGAGTTTTCTAAATTTTTCATCTAATTCACTAATTGAATAAATATCCATCCAGCTTGTTCTGTATAGAATTTCACTAAAATTGATACATCTTTCTGGGGTTATAATTCTAATAATTTTCTTTTTATTATTTGCTTGTACAGTTTTATTTAATGGACAGTTAAAGTTTAATATAACAGCATTATGATCAGAAATTAACGTTGGGATCACGTTTATTTGTGTTGATTCCGTCTGAAGTGATGTAAATATGTTGTCTATACAACTTCCATCATTGATTTGACCCGGTCTTGTGATATCAAACACTGTTCTGTGTAGTCCAAAACTGCTCATTATTTTTTCTAATTCTTGAGAATCCCACTTATTTTTGTTTAGATTTATATTAAAATCTCCTACTACAAATAAAATGCATTTATATGATAAGGTAATTTTTAATTTGTCTTCAAGTCTTTTAAGGAACTTTTTTATAAAAAGTCTATTTTTATTGTATGGTCTATATAAGGAGAGTATAATGGTGTTTAGATTTAATATTTTACATGTTGATACTTCACATATCATTTCCTCTGACATATTATTAATAGATTTAATTTCCTCATGAATCATGTTTTCTTTTATAAATATTGAAGTCCCCCCTCTAATTATAGTTGGTTTACAATAATAAGTTGCTTTAATATAGCCAGGTAAATATATGTTTTCCATTTCGGATTTCTTACACCAATGTTCCACGATACATAAAATATCAGTTTTATATTCATCAGCATAAACTTTAAGGAGATCTATGTTTTTATCAACCCACGAATATTCCAATTAAATAATGTTATTAAATTTGATGAATTTATATTAGAATAGCTTCTGTAATTTATCTGCTTGTTCAATATTTTCTTTAATTCTGAATCTCTCCTAAAAAATTATTTGTCAAATCTTCAACATTATTATTGCTATACAATTGATTGTTTACTTTACTTTTCTTATCCTCTTCTAAAAAACGAATTGAATCAAATTGATTTATTGTATTTAGTATCATTTTAGCTACTTCATCTTTTCCTTTATTATTTAAATGAAACCCTTGTCTCGTAAAGTGTTTTCTTTCTAAGACTCGTAGATCTAGTAATGTAGCACATGTATGGTGTCGTACAATATCTTCTAAACATTTATTAATGTTATCTATAGCCTTATTCAGATAGTGGTGATACGGAATATCATACCGACGTGGAACAGTTGCAATCATGGAACAGTTGTCAACTTTACTTAGAAATTCATTGATATGGGTACATATTTGACCAGTCACATTTATACTTGCATCATTTGCCCCAGCTAATATTACAGTGCAAGTTTTATTTCTGCTTTTTTGTAAGTCTTTTGGTAAAACATTTTACATCAGTCCATTTGATTTACACATAGAGGAAATTCTAAGCTCATCCTCATCAACTTTTTTCCTTATTATCTTAGACAAATTGTTTCCCATGCTATCAGCGTAAATATCAATATATTTAATACCTTTTTTGTTTCCATAGTTTTGTGTATTCCTGTATTACTTATCCTCATTTTTTGTTGTTGAGTTTTCTTTTCTTTTACTAACAGATTTAAGTTCATTATTTACTTCCAAGTCCAAGTCATTTGTATTATCAGTTAAGCAATAATAATTATTCTTCAACTCTATGTGAAAAGGTTGTGTATTATGTTCATTTCTTTTAGGTTTTCCGGCTACTATTTCCCAACTATTATCTCTATCATTTAGTGCTTCTATTTCTGAACTTAAAATTCTTTGCCTTTGCCGTTCATTTATTTGTTCATTATTGATGTTATTCTCATTTTGATTACTACAATGAACATTTTTTATATGTGAGTCATAGGTTGCTCTACCTATAAGTATTTTTATGTTTTTACTATCTTCATGTCATAAACTGACTCGAACAGACAATTCCCCCCCCCCCTCCGGTACTCACTATTGGTCTAAATTATCATCACAATAACTTACATCCATTACAATAATCTTCGTGGGTTTGTTGTTAGAATAATGTATTGTACGTTTTCTGCCTTTTTCACTAGTATAGATTTGTTACGGTAGTTTATATTCACATAAAAATTGTTTTTTTTTTTCACGTATCTACAATTTCTATTATTTTTAAAAACATCGCATTTCCCTTTAATAAAACAAAGCACAAATCTGATATCAACTCGGGCCTACGCACAGACCACTGAGGTCCATGTAGGCCCATTTCCTACATGTAATAATAGTAATAATAGTAGATTAAGTTTCGAGGATGTTTTATTGTTATTTTAATTTTTATGTAATAAATTGTAAAAATATTGTGGAAATAAATCGATTTTGATTCTGATTCCGTGCATTATAAAATAATCTGCTGTCCAAAAATATTTCAAGAACATAGGCTAATATGTACAAACCAAACATCTAACAAGCAAGCGTTTACATTTTTATAAAATACCTACAGCTAGAGTTAAAATTAGAAGACTCATAAATCGTTAGAAAACACAATGTATGGCATTGTGCGGGGCCTTCTATTAATGGTGATTTTTTTACAACTTACTAGCTTATCCGGCATGCTCCGCAATGCCAACTTAAGAAATTTTTCCTCATAACTTATTTTTATTGGTTACTCATCACACTAAATAAAAAATAAAACTTAAGAAATAAATATATTTCGGCTTAATGTCTAAAGCCATCTTCTGCTTATCCTAAATTTATGTCTAAATATTTAATTTAGACATCAAGCCGAAATATACTTATTTTTAAAGTTGTATGTTTTATTTAGTGTGATGAGTAACCAATGAAAATAAGTTATGATTGAAAACATCACGAACAATGCATACCGTAAAGAATTAAATTTTGCTCTTCAGGTGAGCTTGTTCTCTACGCTCACTCGCCGCAAGTCTGTAATATCGTCTAGTTTTTTATTACCAATCTTCCTTTAGTAATTTAAATGAGAAAATCTGTTTATAAAATTAATGATCCTTTAAGTAATCATATGTTAAAAATACAAAAATGTTGCTTCCTTAAGAATAACATGGTCACTTTGAGGACGTCTACGGCGTAGCCCTTGGTGAATATTAATATGAAAATAATCAGACTTTCCTATTTTAAGCTTAAAGAATGAGTAGGGACCTATACCAAATTTCAGCACTCTAGCTAGTCGGGAAGTTGGATAATTAGTGATGAATAAGTGAGTCATTGAGTGAGGGGTTTTCTTTTTACGTGTTTAGATGACTCATAAATCTCCAGCAAAACAAATCACGGGTTGTCTGTAGCGTAATTTTAGCATTTTTATAGCGGAGGCAAGTTTTTTTATGAATATTTTTTTACTTCAATGAGACTTCCTCCCCCTTACTATTGTGCTTTAAAAAATGCAGGCATAAAAAGGAGATTAATTCAAATCATAACTTTTATTTTGTAATTATTTACGATAGTAAAATTGGATTTTTTTAAAAATTACTGAATAAAAGTTTTACTATAAAGTTGTATTTTCTAGGCTATATTTACAAAGTAATTAATAATAACCTAACCTAAAAACTATACTACCTACTAACTAAACTAATCTACCTAAAAACTTTATAAACTAGTGCAGCAGTGTTTACTTTTATGCTATTAAAAAAAATATATTATGTCGTTTGAATTTCAAAATTTTGCATCTAAAAATTAATAAATGAATAATAATGTACTTAGCCAACAGCTGATTTTACAGTCCTAGGAGCTATAAAATATTCCATCTGATATTATAGTCCTAGGACAATAAAGAAACATTTTTGGTACTATTGGGAGAACAAAAAACAGGCTGATTTCATGAAGAATGATAAAAAAATATTTTTAATAACATTCATTTAACTTTTCAGTTCTAACTTTATTTTTAATGTTTATATTATTATTACTAGCTTTTCATGAATGGTATTGTACGAACTCGTATTTCTATCAGTAAATATTTTCTTTTGTTTTATACATAATTTATTATAGTGTTAGAAATATTTTAATATTTCCCTTTCATAGAAATTAATAATCAAAATGGATTCCCACCAGCAAATTTTTTTTTCAAAAATGAAGTGTTTGATTTAAATTACAAAAACGAAGTTATTAATGCAGACCATGTTCCTGGCTTCTAATTGGCTCAATAATTGAATCCTGTTCATTATACTCTAACCACAAACTGCGTAGCAAAATCAGTTGGCTACATTATTTGTTTACTTAGCATAGTGAAAATATATTTTGAATATATTTTTAAATGTTTATAGACTTTTATATAATTTGATAAAACTATAGTATTTTATATAGGCCTATATAATTAAATTTAATACTTCATACTAATTCATACAAATTTAATACTTTAATAATTCATAGTTTATAGTTAGTTGAATTTGTTTAGTTTATAACCTAGTCCCCACCTGTTGCCGCGGCCACAGACAGCAGGGAGCTGAACACCGCCAGCAGGACCGTCGACATAACCGCGCACATGGCACAGGACTGACGCTGACTCCTGGCAACTCCACATGCTACAGGCCGCCGCCGCGCCGACCTTGGTCACACCGCACGCTCACGTCAGACCCTCCGGCGCCGGCGATCGGACGGGGATGGCAAGGGGTTGTCGTGGAACGTGGAAGCCGACTCTGGAAGGTCTTGGTGTGTGTATTTCCTATATCACGTAATTGGAAAGCAGGGGATTTAATTATTGTGTAGTGTTTTGTTCTCTATAGTCTATCCGCTAGTGAAAAAATCTGAAGGATTAGGAGACTATTATGCACAAACTCCCACACGTGCAGTCGGCCCGACAGCACATCAGCCACCCACCAGGGAGATGACTCAGACACTGGGTGACTACTAGGGAATTGATCATTTCTTAAATAATTATTTTAACCTCTGAAAGAGGTAACTTTGTAATCTCCGTTCAATTTAAAGGTTAATGACACCAAACACGACTCTATCCTACATAATAAAAGAGTGCATTTGAGTGTCTAAAGAGAAAACTCATGGATGGATCATGGCCTTTTTGGTGCGAATGGCAATACCTAGGAAAATGCATTATAACTCCGTAAAATGAAAAGACGTCACTTTTGACGGGCTGATGGCTAGTTATAATATTTACGGAAAATAACTTGTCTGAAAAGTAAAAACCAAAACTCATACACTTTACCGTAATAACGGCCATTTATACTCATTTTCTCACATTTTACCGCTGATTATAAATACAACACTTTCATTATGGTATTGATTCATTTGTAAAACTTGATAGTCTCGAGAGGGGCGAGCATCTAGGGGGTTGAACCCGGGTGCCTGTGAGTAAAACTTTTACACCTGTTTATTCCATTCTTTTTTTGTTTTCATGAAATACCTATATTAATAAAACCTGATCGCTTCTACAAACTTTCTTGAAGAGTCATCCCCAAGAAATTTTTAAAGGAAACTTAATTGTGTATTCTCACATCATATGGAACATTAAACGGCTTAAAATTTAAAGCAGTATGACACAAACTCTACATCAAAAGGTCGAATATATCCGAAGATAATGCATCAAGTTTTGTTGCATGATTTCAATGGAAAGTTTGATTGTCTGCCATTGCCGCCTTGGTCAACCTTGAAGTGCAGTGACTCTACCAAGTGAGGCCTTTAACTTTATGTACACATCAACATATGCTTATATTTAAGATTTTGGACTGACTCCTAGCGGGCCGTCCCCCAGAGTGACCATACTGTAGGTTGTGGTGCAAATAAGTAGATTACTATTAACTGTTATAATTTGTGGAAGATTATCTTTTCGCCTATCGTGGTGTAAAAGTTATTAAATTAGTTCCAGACTTAATTACCACTTGTGATAATTTTCAACAATGACAATTATTTCATGTAAAGTCTGTCAGTAATTATGTTTAACAACGATTCCCGTCCCTTAGGCAAATAGGAAAGGTGACTTTGATTATACCAGTTTAAAGCTTAGAATGTGGGAAAGTTTGAGTGATATTTGACAGTTAGTAGCTTGACGATCTAAAAAATTTTCTTCAGCAAGTTATAGTATCCTTTTTCTCAATTTTCCACACTTTTGTTTTAAGTAGATTTTACAATGCTTTAAGTTGGCTTTATTGGGAAAAATGTACCTATTCTGATGGACAATTTTGTGTACTTTCTGAAAATGTCATAAAAAATACCACCAACTTTTACATCAATGTGAGAAAAATGAACACTGACTACTAAACACCCTGTATATAACTAAAAAAAAATAATAAAGAAAATGAATAAGATAATAATCACGCCATTGGTGTTAATAATGGTGTTCATTTCAAAATTCTTAATTTTAGGTATATTTTGAAGCAACTTTTATCCAGCTGAATTGTTTACTCTGAATTGCTAAAATATTTATAAATATTTACTTATTTTTTCCAAACGTTAAAAAAATATTAATAACATATTATTTGGATATGTGGATACATCATGTAGATATGCGGTTGTCTTCATGTGTACATGTCTATACATGTTGTTGTTGTTGCAGAGTGTTTGTCTTTGTTTGTAATTATTGAACAAAAAAGTTAATCTTATGATACAAAATTAATCTTTTGTTTTGCCAGACCATGTCCTGTGTCCTATACACAATGTACACTGTACACATTATACAACTTATAAACGTTTGACTATCGTTGTACTATCATACCAGATATACCTGCGAGTAAACACTCACGATTGCAACCACATGGAAGTGCATTATACCAATTGCAAGTATGAGTTAAGTTTAGTCAGAAAAACAGATTACTCTCGATATTACCGTAAGCTACAAAGTTTGATATCTCACAACAATGTTCAAATCAAAATAAGTCATTTAAGATAATAGACAAATCGTTATTGCTACAAGTCCGTTACTCCAATATTATTTAAGTATCCTTGAAGTAAATACATTGCTCAATACTACTCCTAATAACTCCTTAAAATAAAACGAAAAATTAGTAATGTGGGAAATTTCGCAAGGCTTTGCTATTAGAAATTCAGTCAAAGGAAATCTCTTCACCAGATGAAAAAAGCTTAAAACTTGGAAAAGTCAAGGTTGTGTCCGTGACTCTGAGATAGGCAGAGCAGGGAACATTGAGATTCTAGATCGATTGTTTTCAAGTTCGTAGGCTTTATACTGTTGTAAGACTTTCGTGGTTATGGTTAATATTTCCTTTAATATACAATCATGTTTGTCACCTTGAAATATGTTCTACATGGTTCCACACATTAAAATACGATGTTATGTACATTATAGATCAGGGCCTCTATCTTTGAGAAATACAATAAAGTCTCTTAAACGTAATTAATAATGTCATGTTAATTACAATGAGATAGCAATTAAATAAGTTTAAAAATATCAATTTGTTATCGAAAAAAGTAAATTGGAATATTCATTACAGGCTATGTAACAGAAAAACTAACATCCTACTACAAGACTGTTGCTATTAACAGACCCAAATAACACTAGGAGTACAAGTAAGTTCTTGTTTTCAACCAATCTATACCTTTCTTGCTCTACAAAAGTGAAGGGAAATCCTAAAAGATTCCTTTCCAATTACTCTAGTAAGGTCGAAGGAAGCCCAACAGAATCAAGGAAAGTTTGTAGGCTGGATTCTATATCTTACTTGATCAAGGGCAGAAAGAGGTTTACTTTGTTTGTCTTAGTTTTCTTTGGAAATTAATATCTATCAACGATTTCAATCTGCTCAGCTTCTTTAGCAAACACTTGTAATAGAGAGAAGGTTAAGATATTTGTTTTGTTATTGGGTACAACACTTTTATATTACCCTGCTTGTAATCCTCTAGTATTTCGCAAAAACAGCCAGTGAAGATTTTCAGTGATGTTACCGAATGCGTTAAGAGTGTTATGACTTAGTAAGAGTGTCTAATTAACCATTCAACGTCCAAATTAATGCAATACAGTATAATTGAATTTAAACGGTGAAGAATGGAAAAGGAGGTCGAAAATTAACCAATTTCACTTTTGAGGGAATAAGTTATATATTGTAATATTGTTTTAGATTAATGTTAGAATACGGAATAAAACAAATAATACTGACATTAACTAATTGGGACAGTTAATCTACTATTTAACTTTCTAATTTTTTCAGTTTTATCATTATTAGTATTGATGGAAGAGGTAAAAAAGGAAGGCTGGTGGGAACTCTCTATACAAGTTTAAATTTTTGATATCTTAGGGAAGTACTGGTGGTAATTTAAAAGATTTGTCCTTAATTTTATACGATAAATGTAAAATTAGTCTAGTGCATAATAAAGTATCATTACAATATAATGTAGTGTCGCATGGGAATTCAAGTAGTATTTAAAAAAATATTTTATAGATATGAATGTGGTTTGATGATAATTTACTCACAATATAACAGTTTAAAATGATTAAACTTTGCTAAATCGAGCGTTAAGATCTTAGCTTAAAAAAACATTTATATATATTGAAACGAATGTTCAAACCTTCAAATGTAATAAATTAATTTAAACTTTTGACCTAACAATCACTAACATAACACAAAACAGATCATAAAAGTTGTCTTCAATAAGCAAATATTGAATGCTTATTGTTCATTAATATTCATTTTAATATAAAATGGGTTTATATATTAAACTGGTGGCTCTATCTTTTAATTATTGTAATCAACACAATATGTAATTATTGTACCAGACATTACTAAATAAATAAATGTTTTAAGAATAAAATAAAAGTAAATTAATTAAAATTTATAAAATTATTGATCCTAAATTTCGTCTATATAACACCATTAGTGAAACAGCACAATTAAAACAAAACCATTATAGATCGCGAAACCGGATAAAAGACGCAAAAACAAGAAGTGCGTGCACCTAACAAGACTGGAAATGAAAGAGAACAAAACAAACTAGCAGAGGCCAACAGAAGAGGCCGGAAGTCCAACGGCCTTCTCGCTCTTGGCCTTACCGGTACTGGCAACGCTCGGCGCTCGGCTGTCGGGCTGTGTGAGGTGTGCATTTCGCTAGTTTTTTTCTACGCCTTGTCTGCGGCCTTAACTCGATATTGTTCCTGTTTGGAAGATCATTGTGTGACAAGTTTAAAGCTATCGGTAGTGTTTTCAAATTAGCTATATTAAGAATACGTTATTTCGAAGGTCTCCTTCGTATGTTTTCAATTGCTGTTTTTAATTAAAGTCTGTTACGTAGTGAGTGAACATTATTAGACTTAAATAACTCCGATTTGAATGTGAAGTAGATATCTAGTTTATTTTCAACATCCCAATTCAAACCGCCAACAAGTATTATTCCAGAGAAGCAAAGTAGTTTAACCCATAGTTTCAGCTGTCTTCATTATTCTGTTATCTGTCAGCTGATTGCCAGAGAACCGTCATTCTATTCAAATCCTTCATTTTGCAACAGGATCACGGCCAGTTCCATGCAGCGGAGGGTAGTCCGGCCACCTCGTATTATTAAAAATAGTAATAGTTGTATAACATTTTTTTTATTTCCCGGTACCCTCGTGTACCACTGTTAATACTAATTTTGTCCCTGCTTTAGTTCATTTGTATATGTCACACATTGAAGTCTGACGAGCCAAACAATATTATTGGAATCGGTGTCAAATGCGGTTTCGGGCAACGATCGGTCTACCGCAGCTTCCGTGCGATAAATAGTGGTCACAAACTCTCATAAACTTTGATCTTGTGACACGATTATATCGTTACGACAGCGACTGCAATGTCTCTTCGTTCCAGCCCTGATGAGCGTGAGAGTGGCGACTGCTGAGACGGTTGTCCGCCATTTTACACTGTTGGACAATCTACAGGTATTCCTGACAACTCATGATCAATATTTTTCAATATATTAATTAACTCATCCTATTGACCGTTCCTTCGCCAAGAAAGTCTAAATTATTAGTATTTTTTTCATACCAAACAAAGAAATTTAAACTAGTTTAATCTATAGTGAGCGGGAATTTTATAAGTTCCTTTGAAATACAGGTGTATTTGAAACACAGGTGTATGATACCCCATACATTTTATGGAGAATTTTCCCCGTTCTTTTTAATTTATTTGTAAGGTTTTGGGCATGTTGCTGTTTTCTCTAGTCTTTGGAAGAAACATCTTTGATTTAAACTCTCTCGATTATATCATTCTACAATTTATAAAACGCCCATAAGTATCTGGGGTGATTTCGCTCGCAGAATACCAACACTTCTTTGGCTGCCAATCCATACGTTTGAATTAATATAACATTTTCATTTAATGTGATTATTTGATTCTCGCACCGAAACTAGAATACTCTATCGGTAGCTGATTCCAAGAAAAAAGCACCAGGTATGTCACATCAATTTGACAGTTACTATGAGATGAAGCACCAGCAACATCACTGATTTGTTATTTGTTGTTTTTAATGTCACCTATCTTATTATATTCTAGATTTCTTGGGTTCTCGTTTTGAAATCAAACTAAAACACGTGCTTTAATTTAAATAAAGACAACTTTTCTTGAACCACAACTCATCGCTCATTGTACCCGTCTAACGATCAATTTTTTATGATTCTGCACGAAATCAGCCTATTTTTTGTTTTGTTTTTTGTTCTATCAATAATACAAAAACGTTTCTTTGTTGTCCTAGGACTCTAATATCAGCTGGAATATTTTGTAGGTTGTAAGATTGTAAAATTAGCTGTTTGCTAGGTATATAATTATTCATTTATTAATTTTGAGATGCAGAATTTTGAAATTCAAACGTTGTAAAGAGCATTGTTTATAAATAACATAAATGTAAACACTGCATTTTACTTACATTGTAAATATAACCTAGAAAAAACAACTTTGAAGTTAGTATTTTTAACAATTAATTCTGCATCATAATTAAAAATGTTGTTCATCACTCGGAGCAAAATTGCCTTTGTGGTGATTAATCGTTTTTAAAAACTCAACTGCGCCTCATTTTAAAACACCATTGCGCATCATAAAGACCCGCTTTTGCTCCTAGTGATGAAAACTAATATTATATTTATATTATTTACATAAATGCTAGGTTTTAAAGTTTTCTTTTATTTAAATGATAATTTAAAATCAGCCAACAACTTTTCATGATTTGTAAGATTAGTAACGATTTTATTAAAATTGCTAGCCATTCGACAAAAAATAAAAATATATAAATCTTTGTAGTATTTCGACTTTAGGTGATGAATATTATAATATAGACATTATTCACTCATTGTCTTTCACCTGGCTCACGTTTTAAAATCAAACCAAAACACGTGTACACAAAGCAGATATTTTTTCAATCTCCTTGCTATTCTTATGGAGAGCGTTTTCCGTTATTTCTCATTTCCTCGTAATATTTTGGACTCGCCGATATTATTGCCCTCGTCATTGGACCAAGACCTTTAATTTGAAACCCCTCCCATCTTCCTGCGATTTGTATAACGCTCACAATTTTGCTCAAAAATTCCGCTTGCAGAATAATAGATATATTAAATTATAGACGATAGTAATTTAAAAACACTAACCTGTTAAATAATTCAGAGTATCTGTTAGTTACAGTAAACATAAAAACAACTATTTAAATAATACTGTAAAACTAAAAATCCTAAAATTAATGATTGTTTAGAAGTGAGAAAATGTTACCTTTACTTCCAACGGACAAACAGCAACTGTTGCAAACGGTTTCAAATTTTTATACTATTAATTAACTAATGATCAAACTGTAACAACATCAGGTAATTTATGTTGGTAATTGACATTTTCAATTTAATTCTGTTATCGTTTTAGTAAAATCTACTAAATTTTAAAAATATGTAAAAAATAGAACTAAATTATAAAAAAAAATTTAGAGTGAAATCTGATGTTTGTCTTACACATGCAAGAACTAATTAGCATGTAGTTAGTATACACAAGAAAAAAATAAGGATTTTACCTTGAGCGCGAAAAGAATGAACGTCCCCATTTGGTATGATCCTGGAGGACGGAAAACAAGACGCTCAGGGCAACAGTTACTTAAAAATAAAACAAAAACCAATAACCTGACGTATTGTAAGAGATGTGATAACGCCAGGTTATCTTCTGGAAAGCTTTGTATTCCCTGCAGGTGCTATTACGGCCTATCGAGCTCGGTGTTAACTAATTATACCCTCCCAACGATTATTAAAGATAAAGTTTCATGTTTCTTGTAGTCTTACTAACATAGCCTACACATTATTTTGTTATTCACACTGAAAGCGAAATCAGGAAAGTTTTTAAAGGGTAGGCCCCAGGGAAATAATGGAGGGACAGACCGCTATCCTCATATTGTAGCAAATGGTTTTATTACTTGGCACATTATTGTCATTTTAGTTAAAGATTAAGTTTTAAAAAATCCATAAAATGTAATAATAATAATAATAATAATAAATGATAAACTTTTATCTGCATTCGAAGCCACCTTCAATTTAGTAAACTATGATTTTATTCACATGGAATACAATTACATTTAAAATATACTAATCTAAAAACATTTGGTAAGAAAACGTCTTCTTTGAGAGAAAGCTTCCATTCCAGCTTTTTCCACAGTTGTGCACATGTTCGATCTTATTTGTAAGGAAACATTTTGAAAATTACAAAATAAAAGAAAGAGTTGTAAATACCCGTGCTAGAAATAAAATTCTGATTGAAACACCAAATTATTTAAAAGCATTGTGTAGGAGACATATTTATTATTCTTGTGTAAAATGTTTTAACAAGTTTTTATATGATTGCAGTAGTGAATTGTTGTTTGATACAAAGCCAAAATTTAAAATGAAAGCAAAAGAGTACGTAATGGCTATGACTATGTGATAATTATTTTAATTTTAAATGGTTATTAGAATATTTATTATATTTGTTATTGCATGATGTATAGTTTTATCTTATACTCTAAAACAAGCTCCGTTTGTACGGGCAAACTTTTTTTCGCTCCAAGGATTTTTTATTTTTTGGTTGATTATGGGGGTTTTGGCCACCAGGAATCGATTGGCGTTGGTCCCATAGCTGGGAAAAATCCGGTTTTCGCGTTAGAGCCCTTCAAAGTTTCCATGTTATCCTTATGGAGATTTTATTAATTGAACAAAAATCAGATGATAACTGAAGATAAAATAAACCAATGTGTCACATCTTTAACAGCTGAAAAATTATACCAAAGTGCAGCACCTTTTGTCCTGGCGAGTGAGCGAAGCGAACGAGCTCGTCTTAAAAAGGAAGAGGGCGAGTGAGCGGAGCGAACGAGCTTCATGAGAGTGAGAAACGAAAGTGATAATTTTACCGAGCAAAAGCTCGGTCCCCCTGGTACTTTTTTTATTTACTTTAGAGTTTTAGTAAATTAATCACGGCCATTCACACTTACATGTTTATAATTATCGATGTCTGCTCGTTAGATATTTATTGAAATTGTTTGTTAATTTATTATTTAAAGCTTTTTTAATTTATTGTTGATTTATCACCTACATAGGCTAATAAGTGAAATTTACGCGAAACCCTCCTTCAAATCCAGCACAGCCAGTACATAGACTAAAATATCGAGATACTATTTTGTGTTTCCATTTCGCACGTGCCATAATTGGCACATGAAATGTGTAAATTACTGTATTAATTGGTAAAAAAGATTTTTAAACTTTGAAAAAGCTTATTATTATTTAAAATCCTTCCGTCCAATTGTGGATATTGTATGTGGGCGGGGGAAAATTTATTGTAACTCTTAATACTGTACTGCTATTTCATATTTTTATAAAAATTATAAAATAAATTTTGAAATGTAATGTTGTATCCCAAATTTCTATAAGTGTAAACACACGTTGTTAAGTCTCGACTAAAATTTTGTTTTAATATACCTTTCTTGCATTTATCTCAAACATATAGGTAGTTCTTACAACCACAGATTTATTGCGAATCAACAGATATCTATTGATCTATTACGAAGCCAAAACAAAGTAAAATCAGTTAATTATAGCTAACCCTAGCGGCCAACACCCATCCACCACGATTCACAACAATACCGAAGTAACCACCGGTGGGGCGGCTACTGCCGAGGCGGGCTGCGGCTGCGGTCTACCGTCGTAGCTGGCAGCTGTTTAGTTTGTGGTTTCGTCTACAAGATGTAAACTCAACCCAACAATCAGCCTCGCTTGTACCGCTCCTGGGAGTTAACTGCTAGATTAGAGGTTAGAATAAAATTGTTTCATCTGTTTCCGATCGGACACACTAACTCTGCCGTTATAAATACAAGGTTAACACTTTGAAATTTTAAAACTAAGTTTAATTCAAACGTTAATAATTTGTTCAGACTTTATTTTTAATACTCCACTGTGTGTCAGAGTTAATTATAAGAAAAAACTAAACTGAAAACGTATTAATATCTGATAGACTCCATTAAAAAAGGAAACTTTAACTTAGTTTCTAATTGAATACGGGGTGTTCTAAAATAGTTCCCCATTTGTCATTATTTGACGGCTGTAAATAATCAAACAAGCTTCGATACGCATTTTTAACGTGATGTAAAGTAATTTTTAGAGCTATTTTTAAATCCACCCCTCACACCCAAATAGGGGTTGCGAGGGGTAACTTTATTTTTAGAGAATTTCTTTATATATAGGGAATATGCTATTACGTTAGTAGCCATGATGAGACCTAAGCACGGGACCATGTTACTGTTTCATTTTGAGGTCTCCAGTAGCCAAAAACATCGTCCGTTCATTTTCATATATATGTTTGTGTGTGTCAGTGGTACCGATAACTTTTGAAGGGGACCTCAGATTTTGATGAAATTTGGTATGATGGTGTAAAACCAGGTCTACTTTCATGAGTTCGCGAACCAGCATGATCGGGTTATGGGAACGGTGTTAATGGGGTTTCAAAGGGATAAAAATGGGTTTGCGGCCTTTTTTTACCTCAAATTTTAAAATTCAACAATTTTAACTGAAACGATTTAAAAGAGCTTAAAACCAAAAAACTTAGTATTTTGAATATTTTACTTAGCTTAACAGATTACGGATAAAAGCTAAAAACAGGTTTCCCATGTTAATTTTATGGGAAATCAATAGAACACTGTATTTCAACTTGGTATAATTTGGTATGTATCTTCACTAGGTAAGGTTTAACTGATATTTGCTTACATCACCCATAGGGCGGAAAACCTACATACTCACCCCCATGGGGTTTATGGGGAAAATTTAAAAAGTGCCGAAATTGGATACCATTTTACTTACCTAATCATTATATTGCCTAACAACTTACATTTTGTAACAATATCCCATGGCAGAAAACCTACATACTCACTCCAATGGTGTTTATGGGGAAAATATAAAATATCAAATTCCTATGGAAATTCGCTGAGTAGGCCTACGCAGGTCTGCTGCGACGGGGTTATTGTAGATAGCAACCCCTATCGAGCACATAAGAAAAGTTTAATAAAATTTAGAAAAGAAAAGTAATCCGCAAAACTTAAGTGATCGGTTACAAAATGCCAGGCGATGGATGTTTGCATTAAAACCATGATATGGGCCTAATTTTAAAATGTAATAACTTACGACTTATTGGACCATTTGAGGTCAGGTTGGCGGCAAATCACTCAGAACATGAAGTCATTTTAAGGTGTGTTTAATATGAGTAAAGCCTTTACTTCAATGACTTTTAAAGAAAGCTTACTTACAACTTACTCAAAAGGAAGTAATGAAACATGTTCTAAAGCCTTTTAACCCCATTTGGGGAAGAGAAGTGGATTTCAGAATTGAAACAAAAAGTACTTAACATTCCCCTTGTAATGTGTATTAAAGCTCGTATAAATATTTATTGCCGTTAAAGAAAAAAAAGAAGGTATCGTACTACTTTGGGGCACCCAATGTAGAGTATAATTTCTAATCAGCAATCTTGCACGTAATAAACGTTCCATTTACTTTTAATACATAATGTATTTTCACGAGAAGAAAAAAAGTCATTTGTTCTGGTAGAAAGCCTTAATAATTGTTACGTACACGTAGCACATGAAAATTATATATAAAAAATATCGCCAAAAGTGATCAAATTGAAAACAAAGAGCAATAGATTTTAATTTAGGGACTTACTGCGGTGTCAAAATTGAGTTGAAAATAAATTTCATCATTAGAAACCAATTTGGACTGATTTATTTAATCAACCAACTAATAGTAATTCATCGAAATAAGTCACTTTGAGTATCTGAATAAATCTGCCAAGAGCCAGAAATCTGTAAGTTTTCTTATTTGCATTTCTTCAAGTTGTAAAATAATTAGAATATTCAGGAATATTTGAATCGAAGTATCCGAGTCCTTGGCATTTAAATGTGTTTACATCATTGGCCACATCGGTCCCGTAATTTAGCGAAACGCCGAGCTGTTTTAAACGCAACTGAATAACATTACAATTTTTAATGCTATTAATTAAATTTCCAATGAGCATTCTTTGCAATTTGATATTTACTTGCATAATAAAATAAGAAGGAGGCTACTTATTTTAACAAACCCTGTCAGGTCTCTTTTATCGAATGATTTAAAACATGCGATAAGTTTTCAACTATGTTAACATGCAGACAATTTATTCATCTCTTGATAAAGTACTAAAAATTATTGTTAATGTGGCGTCTGAAATAAAACAAGTGACCTAGAGAGTTCATAATCAAGCTATAGAAACGTTTATTTTTGTTTAATTCAGTAAGTTTTTTGGATGATCAATGTTAAACAGCTTATATCTTATTTACTTTTTTTCATCCGATAGATGCCAAGATAAAACATTTAATAAAACAAAAGGTAAATAAAATGAATTTTACTGTACTCAGCATTAATAGAGCTCTCATGAAAATGTAATTTGTTTATAATGATCCATTGTGGACACATCATTAACATGATATGAACAAACCCCTTGATGTTGCCTAAATAGGTTGCCTTAAAAATGAGTATCTCCCGAGACACCAAAGTAATGAATAAGGTACAGTGGTTATAATGATTACTCATTTAGTTGATAGCTGTCAAATTGTTGAAGTAAGTGTTGTTCATTGTTGAAATTCACGTTAACAATGACAATCTTCAGCTTCTACTTGGCGTCCGATGACTGTCATTTGTCCGCTGGCAATCACAACAAACTTTCAATGGAGAATATATTTCCCAGATTACTTTGCAAGGTTTATAACTTTTTCGGCATTTTACCTTTTAAACTAGATGGGGACGTTAAGTTAAAAATCTGTTACTTCTCTTTGGCTAGACACATGGGCTTTTTAATTTTATCGTGCATTGGCATATTTTTGAATTGGGATTTATTCGGCATTTCGCTGTTTTTAAGTAAACCAACTCTTCAACACTTCTCATTTTTAACATACTGTTTTACAACAATTTTTGGATCAATTTTAAGTTCTTTTTTAACAATTTTCAATGCTATACGGAAAGGCTTTCAAGGTGTGATGTTCAATATACATTCCGTAAATCAATTCCTTGTTTCAAACAATTTGAGTAGATCACCAAAAAAACAATTTGGAATTTTATCTTTTACAATTATAATAGTTTCGGTCCTGCAGGAAAACATTTATACAATCCGTCATAGGTGTATAAACAACGACTCTGACGGCATCTCTTTTTTGCGCACGGCTTTGTTTCAATTGTTTCTACTATATCTTGCTTTCATGGATACCATTTATTTGGAAGTAGTGACGACTATTGCTGAGCACTTTCTAGTTCTCAATACTACAGTCAAGTACTGTTCTCACGAAGACCTAGGGCCTCAACAAAATATACACTATAATTTATCATCACCAGGTGTGTAAGTGTAGCATGTAAAGTGTTTTATTGTACTAAAAATATACTTTCATTGCCGTAGACTTTAAGAAAAACAAGCAAAATTAGTAAGGACCTAGTGGGCCGTCCCCCCTAAGGAATAAAAAAGTGATAATAGCTTAAAAGAGTAGACATTTATGGCTATTATTGATATACCAAGTCTTATTACTTCAAATATAATGGTAAAAGAAATTTTTCACTGTTCTGGGACTTTTCAATCACACTGTAGGCATATAGCATCACGATCTGTATTTTTAGGAGCCGTTGCTCCGACAAACTCTCTTTTCTTACATATATTCATAAATTTTGTTTATGTATGGTAAAAGTTTAACATCAAAAGTAATAAAAATACTCAAATTTTCCTTGAGTTTTTAAAATTGCACATAAACTGTTTCAGGTGGGCGTATCACGATAGAGGACGTGAGGAAAATGCACGCTTTACTGACGGAGACTATCAAAAAGTCAAACTCTTGTTTCGGCATCCAGATACTCTTTATTTTGTTTTCTTGCTTTATGTCGACAGTGATAAATCCATATATAGTGATCGTCATAATGATGGGTAAAAAGATAGAATTTGTTGAAAACCAGTTCATAACGGCTTTCCTCGTCAAACAGATTGTTTGCTTTTTTCTTGGAGGGTTTAAGCTAGTAGTCCTTTCGTGGAAAGCTTCTCAAGCCTCGTTCCTGGTAAGGGTTTAGTCTATCTCACTAACTGATATTTATTGATTAAAGATTTAGTTCTTTACCGATTATGATTATGATGCTCATCCTTACATAGATTATGAAGGTAAAATTATTACCCTGCAACGTCTCATTACAATTCTTTTTTCAAATTTTACTCAAAATCCTGGTTTATCTCAAAATTATAATAATAATAACATTTATTCCTCTGACAATATTTAACATTGTATGGGAATGTACATAGTTTGGGGAATTTACGCAAGTCTTTACTTTGTTTCACAATTTAAACATTTATTGCCAAATTTTATTTCACGTCCTCTCAATTATTTTCCCATAGTATTCCTTAATTCTTCTTTCTTCTATCTCTTTCTTCTTTCTTCCTTCTTCATTCTTCTGACTTCTTCGTTGACTTTTCGATGTCTCCTTCCACGCCTTCGAGGTCTAGTTTGTTACAATTTTGTTTCCAGTTTGGGCGGCTTAAGTGGATACCGAGAACAGAAAACACAGGACGAAAGAGTGTGTAACATTGTTGTTTAATCATTAAAGATTATTATGAATATAATTTTTATTTGTGGATAAGATTATTATTATGTTGTTAGGTTATAAATTATCGATGGATATTGATTTTTACAATCGTATCTTTAAGTTTAATTTTATATTAATATAATTGTTTATATTAATATAATATAATTTTATATTAATACATTTTATTTAATATAATTGTTAATTATAATCAAATAAAATGTGAAAGAAATTGTCTAAATTGACATATAATGCGAATTTTTAGCTCAATAAATGTTATTCATGTTGTATCAATTCTACTTTATAATTAAAATACATAATATTACTATTGTATATGTTACTTGTAAGGCAATGAAGGGGGAGCAGTAGTAATGTACAGCAATTTCTAGGTGTATAAATTAATTTTCTTGGCAGGTATTCTAAATATGTTCATTCAAATTAGAAAATAACAGCTTTGGCGGTAAAAATAGATTTAACATGTTCTTAATTTTGTTCAAATATTTTAGCCGGTAAATCACAATCAGAAATTTTTTTTATTTCTACTTCGTCAATCGGAAAATACCGAGAAGCAAAAAAAAAAGGATGCAACATATAAATGTGGATTGCAAATGGATGAAGAGCAATACATGGTCTATCTGTTAAATGTCTGATGAATCTGTGGTTTCAAACCTGGTAAAATTTATATGACCTGTCTTTCATACGGTTTTTTTTAGGACCAGGTCGGTTCATGAGTCCACGAACCAGCATTATCGGGTAATGGGGATAGGGTTTTATGGGGTTTCAAAAGGGTAAAAAATTAGAGCTTGACAAACCAAACAATTTAGTATTATGAGTTTTTAACTTGGCTTAACAGGTTACGGAGAAAATAAAAAAATGTTTTCCATGTTATTCTTATGGGGAACTAACAAAACCCTGTATCTCACAATTTTATTGACATAACTTGATCAAATTTGGTGTGTACATTCACTAGGTAGGGTTTAACTTATATTTACTTACTACTCACCTCTATAGGATTTATGGGAATATGAAAAATACCAGAATTTGATGCAATTTAGTATGCACGTGCACTGGGAAGGGATTTTCCTATACCTTCATACAATACCCCCATGGCAGAAAACCTATATCCTCGTTCCCATGGTGTTTATAGGGGAAGTTAAAAATACCGAATACTGATGGAAATTCTCTGAGTATGCAGGTCTGCTGGGTAAGTGTTTTTAATCGGAAGGGACTGAACGGGTACGCTTCCCCACACAGACCTGTAGTCTTGCTGGAAATATATTTTCACACATTTCTTGTGTTAAAAGTTATCCCAAATTTTTGCTACATATTGATTGGTTTTTATAGGCCAAAAGAACTGCCTACCATGTGAGCTGCTTGCTAAGTCACGATTTGGCGTCTGGAACAAAAAAAGAAGTAAGTATTGTACATCTTTTTGCAATAAAAGAGGTTGGTGGACCTCTATTTGCCTTACTTTGCCCCGTCCACATAGAGTATTGATCTGTGCGTGTATCGTATTTAACAAATTAAGGGGGTGAGCCGATACAGCACAAGGTGAAAGTTACGGTACTGATAAAAGTCACTGGCAGAACGCGGGTCTGACCCCAAGACATCGCTGCCATGGTCCCGAAGTCCGGCGCGCTAACCATTACGCCACCGACTCGCTTCTCGCATATTGATTGATAGTGTAAATCTCCAACATAGTTCAAAAAACTTAAGTACTTAAAATTTTCTAAGACTTCTTTTAGGGGAAGTTCTTTGGAGGAAATTTGTGATAAAATTTCATAAGCCTTTGACTCATTTTATATGATTTTGAACTTTTAGCAAATTTCCCTATAGGAAATACGCTATTACGGTAGTAGCCATGGTAAGACCTAAGCCCGGGGCCATGATACTTTTTAATTTTGAGGTCCCCAGAAGCCAAAAACACCGTTCGTTCATTTTCATATATATGTATACGGTATACAGTATACACACACACACACACACACACACACACACACACACACATATATATATATATATATATATATATATATATATATATATATATATATATATATATATATATATATATATATATGTATATTGTAAAATTGTGTTCACTTATCAGGGCTACTATTATAATAAATGTATTCCTAAGTTTATTAAGTTATTAAGTTTTATTTTATATTCCTTATATATATATATATATATATATATATATATATATATATATATATATTGGAGGCAACAGCTACATTTCAAGAAAAATCTTAAAATTTCATAACACTATATTTCGCATTACGCGTCATCAGGTGTATAAAATATAAAACTGTAAAAAAACTAACAACTAAAACATTTTAAACAAACCTCAAAATTTAAACATAATATTAAACAATAATAAATAAAGATCATGTGTAGATTTTCTAGAATTCATTCTAATCATCTCAGGTTCAGTCCATTAGGAAATTTTGATTTCATAACCATTTGGTATGTTCTTCTGCATGTTTCACTAGTGGCTGTTCTGTCTTTTTGGGGTTAAATGCAAATCTGTGGCCAGTGATCCTTGTTCTTAACGAGTTTATTGTTGATCCTATATAATCTTTTTGGCATTGATTGCATTTAATCTGATAAACAATGTTTGAGGAGTCACATGAGAGATAGCCTTTGATTTTGTATGATTTTTTTGTAGAGTGGCTTGTAAAGGAAGATGAGCCCGTGAACATCTTACAAACAAGGCATCTGCGTTTATTACAAGGCTCTGCTTTTTTCTTCTTAAAATTTTTATTTTTATTTTCACTGGTTCCAGGGGGAAGTTTTGGTCTTGATAATATTTCTTTGAGGACTGGAGGCCTTTTGAAGATATTTCTAGGTACTCTTTTAAATATAACGTTAGCATAAGATGATTGCTGTAAGATGTTAAAAGCAGTTTTAAGAATATTATTTAGTTTATAAAAGCCTGGATGGTACGTTGTAATAAACTTTGGATCATCTTTATAAAAATTTGTGGTTTGAGAGGTATTAAAATTCTTAGGGTTAAGTTTACTGTTCAATAACTTTCTTGGATAACCTCTCTTACCAAAAGCTACCAATAGATTATCTATATATTTCTCCACATCTTTTTGTTCAGAACATAAATTCATTGCTCTCTTTGCTAGTCCTTTGGGATTGCTTTCTTCACATGTGGAGGATGACAACTATCATAGTGAAGGTATTGGAACGTGTTTGTATTCTTTATATTGATATTGGACTTCAAAATTCCTTTTTCAATATCAATTTTGACATCTAGAAATGTTACTGTAGACTTGGAAATATTCCATGTGTACTTTAAGTTATTAAAGCTGTTAAGAGAATCCAGAAATTGGTCAAGTTTTTCACGACCAAATGTCCATATCATAAATATGTCATCGATGTAACGTTTCCAGAATATAGGCCTGTATGATTGAGAGTTCAAAAAGTTTTCTTACAATTTTCCCATATAAAGATTGGCATAACTCGGAGCCATTCTGGTTCCCATGGCCATACCTTGAAGTTGTAGGTAGTATGAGTTCTGGAATCGGAAGCAGTTCATTGTCAGGATAAAGTTAATCAGTGAAATTAAAAATTTGGTTGAAGGGGACTTGGTAGCTCTTTTTTCTAGGTAATATTCTGCAGCTTCTTTCCCTTCAGTGTGTGAGATATTCGTGTATAAGAAAGTAACATCAATTGTAACCAAAAGAGTGTCTTCAGGCAATGGTTGTCCAACACTTTTCAGTTTATCCAAAAAAATCATTTGAGTTCTGTACATAACTTGACAAATCTTTTACTGATTCTTGAAGATTGGAATCTACAAATGCAGAGATTCGTTCTGTAGGACATGAGATCGATGATACAATTGGTCGTCCTGGTGGAGGTATAACTCCCTTGTGTACTTTTGGTAGTATATAAAAAATTTGTGTCCTTGGATTTTTTTGAATTAGTAGACTTATAGACTTTTCACTTATCCCTTCTTTTGGACCATTTCTTTTGATATATTTTTCTATATCTTTTGAGAACTTTTCTGTCATATCATTATCTAATAGTTTATATGTTGAGCAGTCATCCAATTGCCTTTTAGCCTCTTTAATGTAATCTTCTGTGTTCATTATGACTGACATGTCTCCTTTGTCAGCTGGCAGAATAATGATATTTTTGTTGTTTCGTAATTTAGTAATAGCTTTGCGTTCTTCAACCGATAGATTGTTATATTTTGGTAGATTGTCTTGGAAACTATGATCAGACACATTTGACAGTATCACATTAAGAAATTGTTCAATGGGGTGGTCTGGGTTTAGATGTTGGGGTTCATAGTCAGATTTATGCTTGAATTTGATCAAACATTGTTCAATATCACCAGCATTATTTGAATTTCCATTATTATTGTCGCATTTGTTTAGTAAGTGATATCTATTTCTTACTTTTTTTGCAAACTTTAATGCATCTGATACTAATTTCATGTGGTCAAATTGGGGGGTTGGGGCAAAGTTGAGTCCTTTCTCTATTACTTTTATTTCATCATCATTTAGAGTATAATTAGACAAGTTTAAATGACATTTTTTTGTATCCTTAATAGACAATGAACTGTTAGGATTATTGTCTATATTAACTGTTGTAGTTTTTTAGGGTAGAACATCTTTGAAAAGTATTTAACGTTAGACAAGGCGTCTTGTATTGCATTATTGTAATGAATTTTTTCACAATACAATCTTTGGGCATTGTCTATCTGATCCAATTCATTAGTTGTTGCCTGACTTTTTCTTAATAGATCCAGCTTTTTAAGGTGGTTTTTTGCCTTCTGGCTCATAAAAACTATAGCTTCCTGGGTAATTTTATCTAGTTCTTGTCTAATTTTCGGGTACTGACTTATTATTAGACTATTAAACTTAGACACCTATGTCTGGTGAATCTTTATTTGACTCAAGTACATTTGATGCACAGTATGAGTTAAAATCATGTTTGTGTTCACTGCTATTATTTTTACAGCATTATGCATGCACTTCTTATATATATAATATATATATTATATAATATATATATTATATACATTATATATATGTATATATATGTATATATATATATATATATATATATATATATATATATATATATGTATATATGTGTCCGTGGTACTGATAACTTTTGAAGGAGACCTCCGATTTTTATGAAATTTGGTATGATGGTGTAAGACTAGGTCTATTTTCATGAGTTCGCGAACCAGCATGATCTTGTTATGGGAACGGGGTTTTATAGGATTTTAAAGGGGTCAAAAATGGGTTTTTTTGCATTTTTGGAGCATAATTTTTAAAATTCAACAATTTTAAATGAAACCATTCAAAAGAGCTTAAAAACACAAACAACGTAGTATTTTGAATTTTTAACTTGGCTTAACAGGCTACGGAGAAATGCAAAAAATATGTTTTCCATGTTAATCTTAGGGGAAATCAACAAAACCATGTATCTCGCTTATTTATTGGAATAACTTGATAAAATTTGGTATATACATTCAATTGGTAGGGTTGAACTGATATTTGCTTACAACGCCCATATGGTGGCAAACCTGAGTACTCACCCCATGGGGTTTATGGGGAAAATGAAAAGAACACAATAACTTGATAAAATTTGTTATGTACATTCACTAGGTAAGATTTAACTGATATTTGCTTACGACACCCATATGGCGGCAAACCTACATACTCACCCCCACGTGGTTTATGGGGAAAATTAAAAAGTGCCAAATATTGATACAGTTTGACATTTACCTAACGTAACTATTACATTTCCTAACAAAACTAACATTTTCTAACAACATCCCAAGGCAGAAAACCTACATTCCCATTCCTATGGTGTTTATGGGGAAAATACAATATCTCAGGATCGTTTGGAAATTCGCTGAGTGCGCAGGTCTGCTGCGACGGGGGTATTATTTTGAATTCAGAGCAATTTGCTACGAATTCGAACTCAAAAAGACGAATATTTGGTAATTTATTTAATTTTTAAGTTTAGTTCACGTGATTTTAATTGGCTGATGTTAATTGTTAAATGTTAAATGTTAATGATGACGTGATGTTAATTGGCTGCAACCTCGATCCGCAAATCCAGTCTGCGACATTGTTGGCTTCCTTTACCATGTGGGGTTTTTTATCTGATCACATCACACATCAACCGAAGCATACATCTAAGATTTTCAGATACGACATTGAACCGACAGTGCCTTTAAAAGGTTGTACGTTTAAAACTGATTGAAGCTTTATTGCTTCATACTTAAACCTTCTTAACATGTTCAGCCCATGCAAGATTTTTTTGTACTCCGTGTGTAATAAAGGTACGCAATTGCGAGGAAAGATTACTTTTTTTATCACAATGATTCCTATTTTTGTACCAGTTTATCAAAAGTTTTATTGTGTGATGAAATAGAAAATTCTAATGAATTTTTTGTTTTTAGGTAAAATACACGCTGGAACAAATAAGTGAGAGCAAAACAAACTTCTCAGTCTGCGGATTTTTCGACTTGGGTCTGCCTTTGGTTACGTCTGTAAATTTCGTTTTACATCATCACATAATTTACACATGGAATTTACTAATCAGTGATGGAAAATGTCCGCAATAATTTACTAAACAACATAAACACACTGTTGTGTGTTCATCACCAGCAATGAACTTTAAACAAAGAATCATCACATAGTTGAAATATTAATATTATCTATCATAGGCTAACTTTAACGTGATTATTAAACTGTATATAATTTAGGTGCTTTTTAATTCTCTGTGTAATACAAAACCCCGTCAAACGCAATATAATGTGTTCTAATAATAACTTTCATAAAGACATCAATTGCCGTCATCAGTGATAATTAAAACAAATTTTCATTCGCTTTGACGCCTGGAATCCGATTTTATCTTTAATTGAATAAATAAATGCTTAAAGCATGGAAAAGTCGTAAAAACGCCAGGTGAAACTGGATGGATAAAACTGAAAACAGTTCAAAATCAACAAATACAATATATTGAAATACATAGAGTTGGAAAGGAGAACTGAATTAGTCTAAAGAAACATAGATACGTTAAACAACAAGAGTAACGACGACAGAATGTCTACAATAATTTCCAACACTCATAATGATCAATAATTAAGTTTACTAAGGACATTAAACATATGTTAATAAATTATATTTGTTACAGTACATCGGGATGTCAGCGTCATTTATAACGGTGATCCTGCAAATTGAGCTCAGCATCAATCAAGAAGAGCCGTTGGATTCATTCGTTCATAAGTACAATAGCCCTCAAAACACCACGAAGTCGTAGACGCATAGCCGGCTCATTGACATGCTACAGCTTAAGGGCAAAAAAATGTCTTTGTCGTTGTTTGTTATGTTTGTAACTCTTATCTTGATATATAATTTATTTTGCCTTGTTTCTAGGGACGATTAAAAATACACTACGATTTTATACCCAGTAATTTTACATCAAATGATTTTTCACATAGAACAATAAAATTATATTCTCAATTTCAGGTAGGTAGTGTTAATTACAAATTATTAACAATTTACGTTGGTTGTTTTAAAGCCCCCTTACCTGAGCCCAAATACCACCTCGCGGCGAGTCTTATGGCTGCAGAGGTTTACGAAAGTCATGTTTTAAAATTAACTAATTAAGATAGAGATCAACTCTTAACTTTTTCTAAAAGTAGAAGACGGAACTTTAAGATAGTTTTTGTTGAACATTACAATGTGTACAATAAACGTTAGAAATCTTTGTTATCCGAGTCTCGGAATGGGCCTGATGATGACCGGTGTGACTGGTCGAAATTGATCGACATTATAATATCTTTTATATATGTATTTACAGTCTTGTAAACAATTACAGTATAAGTGTAAATATATCGAGTGGTGCTGAAAGACGTTTTATCATTTCAACCTGAATATCAGTACCAGCACGTATAATGCTAATCAAGAAGTTATTTAAAATTGTTTTCAAGTATATTTCACAAGGCTTTACGAAAGCCTAATTGGGACAAACTGTACTTATTCTAATAGGCAATTTTGTTTACTGTCTGTAAAATTATATTAAAAGTGAGAATAGGTTTGGTAAAAGGCGAAAAAACGAAAATTTTTATGAAGAATGTCAAGAAATTTGAAAAATATGACTGTTTTGGAAGGTGGAGCAAGATGTAACTACCTAAATTGCGTACTTTTGTTGCATTTTACAAGCATGATAACACCTTAAGTTTTTTTTACACTGACTACCAAACATCCATACACAATACCAAATACGGCCATACCTATTTATTTCAATCCTTCTTGCTAGTCATACGAGTATTAATTTAATTTGACTCAATGATAAAAATACAAGATCCCCAGATTTAATTGCCCTTGAGGCTGGATTTGTGACATATTTCTCAGAAATTAACGTTATTAAAAATGATTTATGATATTACATAGGATAATGGGTTTCCTCCATGTCTCTTTTGTTATCATCTTAACCTCTGGGCTAGTGATGCAGTCGGCTAAGTAAAGTATTCGGCTTTTAATCATTTAAACTTTGAAAATGTGAAAATACAATTGTCAGTTCTATTGAAAATAACCCAATTTTTCTTAATTTTAAGATTTATTTTTACTAATACAATTCATATACTTTCTTAATTCAAAAGGGTTTCGTCTTTTACATCCCGTTTTGCTCTTGACCTACAAAACAGATTTTTAAGATCGAGGTGTCATTTTAAAGCTTGTGATCTTGCGCGTGTGCGAATGGTGATTAAAAAAGGTCATTTCGTTTCGGGCTTCGCTCCCCTAGCCCTTTATTTTATTTCTAGAGGGCGTTTTAAAATGTTGACCAACTTTCATTATAAGATTTTTTTATGCGAACTGTAACTTATCAGCTGATTCTCTTCACATTAATTTTCAAGTCAGATAGTAAACAAAAATAGATCGTGTGTCACTATGCGTAATATTCTATATAATATTAATAGGCAAGCATGTTTTTCCTCCAATTTTTCTAAGCTTGTGTGTATCGTAGGAGAGAGTGAGGCATACTGTTAGAAAAGTCCTGTAGGTGAGCAGAATCGCGTTTTAATTCACATTGACCCTCTGCGAATTTCGCAAAAATCTGTTTTAAAAACAAATGCTTGCAAATGAAAAAGAACAGATGTTTCAGTTATTCAAGATTTTAAAACTATTTTGGTACAGATCAACAGTTTTCTGTTCGAATTTCAATCAGTGGGCGATCTCTAGTAAACATAAATATTGCTAAAACATTCACAAAGAAATATATTTCAAAATTCGTAACTAGCGCACGGGCCGCCTAGGTTTATCTTACATGTCAGGTATAATAGCACGAACTTCAACGTTTATCTGCAAGAAATCATTAAAAAATAAGAGATATTAAAAGATTTCTTCAGAAACAGGGAAATGCCGAGGAAAGTGTTGGTGTTTGTTTTTATAGTGGGGACGATGACCCCAACATGGGGTCTTGTAGGAAAATCTATGGGATTGGAATATATCACATCATACATAACACGAACGGTCTTTGATCAATATGTTTATTAATTAGTTATAGTTATAAACATTTTTTTCCTGTATGTTATTACACATTCACATATGTTCGTTGTTGGTAAGAATGGTTTTATTAGGGGTTTTAGCAATAGCACCTAGAATACCTGTCTTAGTAGTAGGTATTGGTTTAAGACGAAGTGAAGGACACTTTCTTCAATACGGCTCGTACTGCAAACAGTTGGCAAAACATACCACGATATAAATCAATAATATCTCAATCACACAACATGTTTTCGTTGCTGCGCATTCCCAGAATTAAAATCAGATGTTATTTTACTGGTGTGCTATATAAACACGACCGAATATTGAAGCGAAATCAAATATCATAATAAAGAACCGAACTGATTCTTTCATGAAGCAATAAGGGAGGATTTACTTAAAGACAGAGTGTTTACTATAGCTACAAGCTAATCTCAGTCCATCCAGTAGAGATCGATAATAATTCATATTAAAACACAGCGATCAAGATAAATGGAAGTGCAGGAAATTCGCTGCGTAAAGTATGTCACGTACACATGCGATTAAGCGAATGTGCAGTAAAATTTGGTGATTTATTAATTTTAACCATATGGTGTTCTGTAAGTAGAGTTGTTTCACTTGAGGTTTTAGCAAATTTCCCTATAGAAAATACGCTATAAAGGTAGTAGTCACAGTAAGACCTAGGGCCGGGTAAGACCATACAGTACTTTTTCATTTTGAGTTCCCTAGTAGGATACATTGGCCGGTTTTGCGTACGGAGCGACAGGTCAATGACCTCCCCACCCGAAATTTGCATATTATTTGCGAGCCCCCATCCCCCCCCCCCCCCCGTCGCCGCCGCTCCACACTAGGAGCGGTGTTTGGCCGCTTCGTAGTTTTTTTTATCATTTCCATATTAATTACCCCTTGCAGATTCCGACCACCAAATGCGCACACTTGCAAATTTTAGAGGCGACCCTCCGTCTTCTCCACCGCTAAAACTCAGTACAGCAGACAAACTACATAACACATTGTGTTTCATTTCATTTTTATTTATGAATGTATCGCTTTTTCTGTACCTACAAATGAAAATTTAATTAAGGTTTAAAAGTTAAACAGTAATTTATTGAAATCTTCAAATGCCTATGGGACTCCCACTCGTAAGACGACTGACTTTGCAGAGAGGTCTGTGGGACGACGGCAGCTCAGGATCATCCTTTCCCTTGCTGATACGCACAAGCCTGGCGGTTTTCAAGGGAGATGAAAACGCCCCTTCAACCAAGCAGGCGTTGTACGTACATTCTCAGCAACAATCCGGGATTGATAGTGAAAATCTTCTTCAGAGCCTCTCTGGGAATCCCGTCGGGGCCAGGAGCCTTGTTGCTCTTCAAGGTGAGAACGGAGGTTTCCAACTCACCTTAATGGTAAGATCGGAACGTCCTCTCGCAGCTTTATAAGCTTCCAACTTACGTACTCTGTCTGCGGGAATTCTTGCTCTAGTGGCGGCATGTTTGGCTCTAAGGCATGTTCTTCCGAGTTCCGTAATCTCATCAGTCCACCAGTTGACGGGTTGCTTGTCGCGGCATAGACCGGTCGCAGGCCAAGACAACAAGTTCTATCGTAAATGTTACGAATATCTCGGCGCCAGCCTCGCGAGGATTCTCCTGCGCTCCCCGAAAGATGACTTCGGTGAACTTGACCACGGTGTTTATAGGTGTCCCACCAGCCTGGCACTTCCCGGGATGCGGAAATTCTAAAGTTTATGTCATGGAGGTCAAATACAATATTGGTGTTCACTACCCGTGTAATCCTCCAGTCAGTTATCCTCGAAAGAAGCGACTCAGATGTGAAGGTCACGTCAGGGATCGTGATTCTCTGCCCGGAGGACCGGAAAGTAGGTGTGTCGCCCCGGTTGAGGACGACGAGCCCGTCCCTGGCGATGAAGTCCAGGATTTATTTCCCCCGGGAGTTGGCAGAAAACATTCCCCATTCGCACAACAACAACAGCCATCGCGTTGAAATCGCCGCCAACGACGACGTGCCCAGTGGTGCCGAGCACGCTATCCTCCAGACGATCGATCTTGTCGCGGAAGTCTTGGATTCCATCGTTTGGGGTGAGGTAGCAACTAAAAAGAGATATATCCTCCACCTACTCCAGTTCCCACCTCTAATTCTACTGGAGTTACCTACTCCAGACGAATCCTCGACCGCAAAACCGAGACTGTCTGGGATCCAAGAGTTTGGGTCTGTATCCCGATACTGCTCGCTGAATAGGAGCGCGTCGGCATCGAGTTCTCGGGCGAGCTGATTTAAAAGATTATCAGCTTCCCAGCATCTCCAAAGATTGGCCTGGAGGATGCTGATTACTAACCTCTTTATTTTCCTGTTGAAGTGCGGCTCTAAAACACCGCACTGACCAGAACCGGGTAAGTGACCAAGAGCTATTGCAGCGGAACTGGTCTCCTTGCAGAGGAAACAGGAGACCTTCGAGGTATAGTATTTTTTCTGATGGCCTTGGTATCCATATCGGAGGTAGTTGGCACTTCGGTCGGGCCCTTTGCAGATACGGGAGGAGTGACCAAACGCAAGACACCGGAAGCATCGTTGCACGATCACCCTCCGTTTGAGCCTGCAACTCACTTATCCGACTGAGGTGCTGGAGGCTAATCAGCTTGTTAGCATGCTTCTCGCCCATTTTGACGACTGTCATACGCTGCTGACGATTTGGTTCGGTCAACCGGGCCTTCAGACCTGTTTCTCCCGGTAGTTCTGGGTCGCGCAGGCTTCCTGGCTCTGGGTACGCGTTGTACTTCAAGGCGTGCTACACCTAGAACTGGGGTGTCCACTACCCAGTACCAGTCCTTCAGGTCTGGTTGAACGGGCGTGGCCCTATTTAACACTGAAGTAGGTCTGGTCTACCTCGGAGTAATGATCAAACAGCAAAGGTGTGCATGTTGTACTTCACGGCGTACACGCTTGGAACTGGGATGTCCACTACAATATATCAGCTCAAAGTACTGAGCGGCTCAAAGTACGGCGTGGCTCTCTTTATCACTGAAGGAGGTCAGCTTCGGCTGTGCCGTGAGTAGTAATGCCGGTCACTTGAGGTCTAACATGGGCTCTTATGGGGAGTAGGGTTCCCGAGGATCGGGCACAAAAAACGGTTTGCGCATGCGCCAATTTTTTTTTCTGTGACGTCATGGCGCCTTTTTTGTGACGTCATGGCGGCGTTTTTTTTCAAGATGGCGGCGTTTTTTTTGTGACGTCAGCTGTTTTTTTTGTGACGTCATGTCAGCTGTTTTTTCAGTGACGTCATCAAGATGGCGGCACCCGCCAATTTGACGCCAGCTGTTTTTTTCTGTGACGTCATGGTGGCGTCTTTCTTTTGTGACATCATGGTGGCGTTTGCGCCAATTTTGCCTAATATTCGCGCCAATCGTCTGCCGTTTTTCTGTTATCATGGGGAACAAGACCATATGGATCGCTGGGGTCATACTATATAAAGTGTACACAATACTATATAAAGTTTAGAATATGTAAAAAGATGTACAACACCCAAATAAAGTGCATATTATACTATATAAAGTGAAAAACATGAAAATTTTGGCTTAAAAATCTAAAAAACGCAAATATCTCGAAAACGGTGTGTCCTAGGGGTCCGGGGACCTCAAAAAACCACCTTCTACGAAGTAGAGGTGCCCCTGGGGGGTAGGTACCCTAAAATAACAAAATTAACCAAAATGTTGCGGGTTGCATCCAAAAAATGAAGGGGCAATGAAGAGGCAAAACTTTGAAAAATCATATCTTAGGAATGGCTTCATGTATTAACTTCATACTTGGTATGTGTGTATACTTAGTTGGTATTTAAAAATGCATGGCACAAGGTATCCAAAAAATGAAGGCGCAAAAAAGTTTTATTTTTTATCTTGAGAATGGCACTACGGATTTTCTTTAAACTTGGTATGTGTATATGTGTAGTGTTAGTATGTAATAAAATGCTAAGCATCACTTCCCAGATTCAAGGTCACAACTGTGAAAAATAAAAAAAACATACAACTATTAATTTTTTATCCCCTGCTGGTGTATGACTGTTCCTTTGAGTCTCTAAGTATTTGTTAAGACTAAGAAGAGTGTAGTGGTCAAGGTCAGACATATTAAAAAATAAAAAACATCTTAAAATAACAGACAGAGGCCTACAGACCTGCTGGTGCAGGGCTCTACCTTCTCAATAGCAGATCAATACTTAGGAGGTGAAGACAGTATAGTGTTATGGTATTATCTTAAAGAAAAATCCTTATATTTCTAAGACAGAGGGTGAGCAGTCTTTATAGGTTAGCAGATACTAGTACAATTTTATTGAAGGGAAATACATAGCAGTTTATAATGTAACTCAGCTGGTCTTGCGTAACATAACCTCACTTTTACTGTAGATATATTAGTAAAACTTGAGTGAGCCTTTAGTGAGTCTCTATAATTACCAGCTTTATTGTTTTAGTTTCAGACGTGATACTGTTCAGACGTGTTGCCCTACGTAATATAACCTCACTTTTACTCTATCAAATTAGTAAAATTAGAGCGAGTCCTTAGTAAGTCTCTATAAAACTAGAGCTATCAGTTCTATTGCTTCAGTGTCAGACGTGGTACTGTACAGACGTGCGTGTAACATAACCTCACTTTTTATTGTACTGTACATACAGTAATACCAGTCCATAGTGAGTCTCTATAAAACCTGGGCTATCAGCTCTATTGCTTCAGTGTCTTTCCAGACGTGGTACTGTACAGACGTGCGTGTAACATAACCTCACTTTCTATTGTACTTTTACTGTACATATAGTAATACCAGTCCCTAGTGAGCCACTATAAAACCAGAGATATCAGCTCTATTGCTTCAGTGTCTTTCCAGACGTGATACTGTTCAGCCGTGCAGGTCTCACGTAACATAACCTCACTTTTACTGTACATATAGTAATACCAGAGTGAGTCCATAGTGAGTCTCTATAAAACTAGAGCTATCAGTTCTATTGCTTCAGTGTCTTTCCAGACGTGGTACTGTACAGACGTGCGTGTAACATAACCTCACTTTTTATTGTACTTTTACTGTACATATAGTAATACCAGAGTGAGTCCATAGTGAGTCTCTATAAAACCTGGGCTATCAGTTTTATTGCTTCAGTGTCTTTCCAGACGTGGTACTGTTCAGACGTGCGTGTAACATAACCTCACTTTTTATTGTACTTTTACTGTACATATAGTAATACCAGTCCTTAGTGAGTCTCTATAAAACCTGGGCTATCAGCTCTATTGCTTCAGTGTCTTTCCAGACGTGATACTGTACAGACGTGCCGGTCTTGCGTAACATAATCTTACACTACACTTGCACTCTAGCAATATATTAGTAAATTCAAAGAGAGTCCCTAGTGAGCCTTTATAAAATCATAGCTATCAGCTCTATCGGTTTAGTTTGGTTCCAGACGTGATACTGTACAGACGTGTCGGTCTTGCGTAACATAACCTCACTTTTGATTGTACTTTTACTGTACATATAGTAATACCAGAGCGGTCCCTTAGTGATTTTCTATAAAGTTATAGTTATCAGCTCTATTGCTTTAGTCTCAGACGTGGTACTGTACAGACGTGCGGGTAACATAACCTCAATTTTACTATAAAAATCCCATTTTTGCTTCATAATAAGCTTAGTATTTTTATAAAAATGGAATCGTCTTCTAAAATAGGTTCTCAAAATATGACTGAACCAATCCATTTTATTAGCGAAGACCAGACGTACATCAAAAAATTCAGGCTGTATGGTCTTAAAACCATTTTTAAGTTTACAAACCCCCCAGCTGGAACGTCCGAATTTGAATGGCTTAGACAAGGTTTTGCTCAAATAGTTGAGAGAGCGAAATCCGAATGCCATCCTAATGATTACCTAGGCTTTACATTAGATAGCATAAATTTGAAAACAAAAGAGTCAGGGTATGTAGTTCCACGTCCAGCTTCTGAAGTTAACAGTGATGTCCTTTGGAGTGTGTTTGGAGGTATTGTTCAATCTAACTCTGAAAATATCAAATCAACTGACACGTTTAGAGTTGATGTGGTGAGAGTCAACGTGCCTGTAGGTCGTGGTAGAAAACGCCCTGGATTCTATAACACCTTCGAAGAAGAGTGTAAGGCGAGGCAGGGAATTGTTGTCATAAAAAACAAAGATAACTTGTGTCTTCCCAGGGCTTTGGTAGTGGCAAAAGCGTATGCGAAGAATGATCCCCAAACCTATGCTATTCGAAAGGATAAAGGCCTTAGGCAAACACTTAGAGCTAAAAAATTAATTGCAAAGGCGAGAGTAGAGATCCCAGAGGAAGGAGCGGGCATTCCTGAGCTTGAGAAGCTTCAGGCTCATCTTAAAAAGTACAGAATAACTGTTTATAACTACAGCTCAAAAGGCCGTGATGTATACTTTTCTGGTGGCAGCGAAGATGCTAACCTTAAAATTAACTTGCTTTTCCATAACGGCCATTATAATGTAATTACTAGTCTCACAGCTGCTTTTGCTTGTGTCTACTACTGTGAGGCGTGCCATGTCCCTTCCAATAATAAGTTTGAACATCGATGCACTAACAAATGCACATCATGTCACTCCATATCTCCTCCATGTAAGCTTGAGCATGGAGGCCTCACTTGTCGATTTTGCAGTCGCCACTTTAAAAATGAGCAGTGTTTGATAGCCCATCGTGGTCAAGTTTGTAAAATGATTAAATTTTGCCATAATTGCCAAAAACTGGTCTTTCCAACAAAACGCAAATCGGCTCATGTATGTGGAGAGGTGTTTTGTAATACTTGCAAAGACTATAAGCCGGCTGATCACCGGTGTTTTATGCGTGTAGACAAGCAAAGCCCTAAAGACCACGATTTCTTATTTATATTCTTTGATTTGGAGACCCGCCAAGACGAATCACTGGCTTCCGATAGTGAAACTAAAATTCATAGAGTCAACTTGTGCGTGTCCCAACAGTACTGCTTTAAATGTATCAAAGGAAGTGACTGTGATACATGTTTGGAACGGCAAAATATATTTAAAGAAGACCCTGTCAAACAATTTATGGACTATGTCATGCAGGTGAGGAAAACTTTTAAGACTGTATGTGTGATTGCCCATAATGGACAGGGCTTTGACTTTCAGTTTATCTTAAAGTATTTGATGGAGGAAACTAAATTTGTCCCAAACGTAACTTCTCGGGGGACTAAAGCAATCTTAATTGAAGTAGATAATGTAAGGTTTATCGATTCACTTAGCTACTTCCCCATGTCCCTCTCAGCACTCCCTAAAGCGTTTGACCTGCCTCCAGAGAAGAAGAAAGGCTATTTCCCACATCTTTTCAACACATTGGCGAATCAAAATTATGTAGGCCCTATGCCAGCCAAGGAGTATTACTGTCCAGACTCTATGTTTGAAGAGTCCCACTCAGCTTTTGAAAAGTGGTATGACGAGCGAGTAGCAGAAGATTACAAATTTGACTTTCAAAAGGAGATCTTAGAATATTGCATTTCAGATGTCGAGATTTTGGCCCAAGCCTGTATTAAATTTAGAGCCTTACTTCTTGAGCAATGCAACGTGGACCCATTCCTTGAAGCAATTACTATAGCCAGTGCGTGCAACCTAGCTTTCCGTAGAAATTTTCTAAAACCTGATACAATTGGCTTGATTCCAAAAGGTGGGTATCGTTTTTCTGACACTCAATCAGCTGCTGCATTGCAGTGGTTGACGTGGGAGGAAGAGAAACGTGGAATTAAGATACAACATGCAGGTCGGGGCAAAGAAGCCAAAATTAATGGGCTAAAAGTAGACGGATTTGATGGAGAGAACATCTATGAATTCCATGGATGCTATTGGCATGGCTGTCCCAAATGCTACCCATACAGAAGGGAAGAACCACTGAAGGAGGATCCCTCTGACACTCTTCACATTAGATATGAGAGAACAAAATCCAAAATTGATAAACTTTCTGACTATAATATCGTAGAAATGTGGGAATGTGAGTTTAGCAGGCTGAAGAAGGAAAATAAACTAGATCATCTTAATAAGCTACCAATTTTAAACAATCTTCCCCTCAACCCAAGAGATTCGTTCTTTGGAGGCAGGACAGGCAATGCAAAAGTCTATCACAAATGTGAGGAGGGTGAAACGATTCAGTATGTAGATGTCTGCTCTTTGTATCCTTATGTAAATAAATACTGCAAATATCCCATTGGCCATCCAAAGATTTATATAGGTAATGAGGAGTGCAGAGCACGTGGCCTTGATGTTGATGGATTGTTGAAATGTAAGATTCTACCACCTTGGGATCTCTACCATCCCATACTCCCTGCTAAAATGAACAATAAATTAATGTTTGTATTATGTCGTACCTGCGGGGAAACCTTAAATCAGGGTGATTGCCTACATGAGAGCGAGGAAAGGGCTATAGTGGGGACGTGGACAATGGATGAGATACGGAAGGCTGTAGAGAAAGGCTATACCATCCTAGACATGTATGAGCTATGGGAGTATCGAGTGGCGACCTATGAGAACGGGGGCTTATTCACCGACTTTATCAATAAATTTCTAAAGATGAAACAAGAAGCTTCGGGCTATCCTGGGTGGTGTAAGACTGAACAAGACCAAGACCAGTATATCACGGAGTACTTTAAACATGAAGGAGTTCAACTTGAGAAGGTTAAAATTGCTAAGAATGCTGGCCTCCGATCAGTTGCTAAATTAATGTTGAACTCATTTTGGGGTAAATTCGGGCAAAGGGAAAATATGACTAAAACATCGATTATACGGGATTCTAAGGAATTTTTCAGATTGCTAACCCAGCCTGGAGGAAGAGTAAATTTAATCCAAATTATAAACGAAGAAGTACTCCTCGTGAATTGGCAAATTATTGACGAGGCTAGTGAACCCTTGAGGACCGTGAATGTTGTGATCGCAGCTTATACCACGGCCCACGCCAGACTTAAGTTATATGAACATTTGGAAGCCCTAGGAGGCCAGGTATTATACTACGACACGGACAGCTGCGTTTATTACTATCGCGACGGCTTGTACAGGGTTAACACTGGTGATTACCTTGGGGAAATGACAGACGAACTTGCCAAGGACTACGGCCCAGGTTCCTACATAGTCGAGTTTGTGTCTGGAGGCCCTAAAACCTACGCCTACCTTGTGTATTCCACATACCAAAATAAACTAGTCTCTGTATGTAAGATCAAGGGACTAACCTTGAATATTAAGACGTTAAAAGATGTGAATTTTGATACATTGAAAGAAATGGTTCTAAACGAAGCCACTCAAGTACTGGAAATTAAAGAGAGCCGAATCAGAAGGACAAAAACTCGAGACATTGTCACGGTAAATGAAGTCAAACAGTTTAAAATTACTGGAGCAAAGAGAAAATTGAATGATGATTATGATACTGTCCCATATGGTTACAAAATTCAGAGAACCATATGAACTAGCAGACACCAGTGCTCCATGGATGTCTATGGTTGTCACTAGCTTGTTTGATCATTCTCCTTCCAACTCCCGTACTGGTCGGACGTGTTTCCTCTTATTGACAGACAAACATGGCGGTATTTCTGAAATTTTTGTCAAAGAGAAAGTTAAATGAAAATGCCAAATTTTGCATTACTTCTTTTGAGTATAAGTTTTTTCTTACAGGTCAGATAGAGACATGCGAATGGCCTCTAGTATTTTCAGAGCATATAGTTGATCAAATCACGGAAAATGCTCCTTCAAACGCTCATATTGGCATAACAATAAAACTAGGAAAAGATTCAGGTCATATACCATTCATGTCTCTGGTTAAATTGACTCCAACCGTTTTCGATGAATATTTTGAAAAAATATTTCGTGGAGTCGAAATGCTATCGGGCACTTTAAATGTAGAAGTGTCACTTGTCGCAATTCCAAGTTGTTACATCAAATAGATGTTTAAATAGACTTTGCAGAGTAATTAGCCATCATTATTGTATATACTAGTCTTTTCTAATGTAGTAATTGACATGGAATACTGTAAATTTGTGTTAGCGCTTTGTATTAAATATTGCGTTTATAAATAAAGCTTTTTCGAATGGCTTACACAATCCGGCCTACACATGGGTTACAACTCAAACACTCTCCCCCACATATAGAATTATGTATGGGCTAATGTGGCTTAGCGCTTCCTTTCCCAGGGTTCTATATAAATTTATAACTTGAAACTGGGGCGTTGGATAGCGAGTACTGACCGTACATTTATGTATGAATGTGAGGGCCTAGTAAATTGAGGCGCCTCGACCCGAGGAGGGTTCGGGCTACTCCTTGGAACGGTCCTGAGGTCCCTGGCGCGGCTGACGAAAAGGCCCGTAAACCTCAGTATGAATGTGAGGGCCTAGTAAATTGAGGCGCCCCGACCCGAGGAGGGTTCGGGCTACTCTTTGGAACGGTCCTGAGGTCCCTGGCGCGGCTGACGAAAAGGCCCGTAAACCTCTGTATGAGTCAAAGTACTACGCTTCCTTCGACCACGTTAAAATTGAACCTCATGGAAGGCCATGTAGATTGAGGCGTTGGGGTCTGAGGAAGGCCCTGACTACTCCTTCGAACGGTCTGACGTGAATGGTTTGTAATATCTCACAGCATATAGTAATGTGAGGGACCGTCTAGAGAAGGAAGCTCTACGCCACAATTTTTATCAAAGCATTTAACATGTTGTGGGGGTGTGATTGATGTACCACATGTACAGCTTGATTGTATCAATATATTTTATACATCATATTATAGACACTTTTGCAATCAAAACAGCTCTCAAAGTGGATTATTCTGCCCAAAAACCACTTTTAAATAAAAAAAGGTGTGGCTAGGCCCGTAGAGGAGAACCTAGACCCATAGAAGGGAACCTAGGCCCTCGTAGGGGAACCACGTCATGGTTAATGTTTTTTACATGAGCCATGATAAAAGTCAACGCCATGGAGCTGGGAAGTACCACCTCGAAAGAGCTCTGGTCCATGGGAGGAAATCTTCCTGAGCTGTTTTGATAGTTGAGTATCCTCCAAAATTAAAGACTAGTATACATCACGCGTGAGCTTGACACATGTGGTCAATTACATAATAAAAGTGAGAACACATGGTCAACAGTTGGAAATTTCCCGCCAAAACAGTCACCATCTTTATACAAGTGGTCAAACACATGATAAAAGTGAGGTTAGAAAACGTGGTCAAAAGTTTGGAAATTTCCCGCCATCTTGACTCACGTGGTCAAACACGTGGTAAAAGTGAGAACACGTGATCAAAAATTTGGGAATTTCCCTCCAAAGCAGTTGTCATCTTGGAAAAGGGGCGTTCTTGACCTATATGGTCAAACACGTGGTAAAAGTGAGGTTAGAACACATGGTCAGCAGTTTAGAATTTCCCACCAAAACAGCCACCATCTTGACTCACGTGGGCAAACACGCGGTAAAAGTGAGGTTAGAACACGCGATCAAAAGTTAGGTTAGGAAATTTCCCGCCAAAACAGCCGCCATCTTGGAAAAGAGGCGTGGCCTACACCACGTGACTGATGACGTCATCGGTCACAATTTGAAGAAACATTTAGGTGAAGTTAGGTTATAATTGGTTGGCTTAAGTTAGGTTTCACTCTCACTTACCCTTGCTTTTAGCCTTATTTTATACTTATTACAATACTTATTTCTAAAACTTTCTAAGTAGCCTAGTTAAGTGTTTTGCGAGAGTGAAACCTAACTTAAGCCAACCAATTATAACCTAACTTCACCTAAATGTTTCTTCAAATTGTGACCGATGACGTCATCAGTCACGTGGTGTAGGCCACGCCTCTTTTCCAAGATGGCGGCTGTTTTGGCGGGAAATTTCCTAACCTAACTTTTGATCGCGTGTTCTAACCTCACTTTTACCGCGTGTTTGCCCACGTGAGTCAAGATGGTGGCTGTTTTGGTGGGAAATTCTAAACTGCTGACCATGTGTTCTAACCTCACTTTTACCACGTGTTTGACCATATAGGTCAAGAACGCCCCTTTTCCAAGATGACAACTGCTTTGGAGGGAAATTCCCAAATTTTTGATCACGTGTTCTCACTTTTACCACGTGTTTGACCACGTGAGTCAAGATGGCGGGAAATTTCCAAACTTTTGACCACGTTTTCTAACCTCACTTTTATCATGTGTTTGACCACTTGTATCAAGATGGTGACTGTTTTGGCGGGAAATTTCCAACTGTTGACCATGTGTTCTCACTTTTATTATGTAATTGACCACATGTGTCAAGCTCACGCGTGATGTATACTAGTCTTTAATTTTGGAGGATACTCAACTATCAAAACAGCTCAGGAAGATTTCCTCCCATGGACCAGAGCTCTTTCGAGGTGGTACTTCCCAGCTCCATGGCGTTGACTTTTATCATGGCTCATGTAAAAAACATTAACCATGACGTGGTTCCCCTACGAGGGCCTAGGTTCCCTTCTATGGGTCTAGGTTCTCCTCTACGGGCCTAGCCACACCTTTTTTTATTTAAAAGTGGTTTTTGGGCAGAATAATCCACTTTGAGAGCTGTTTTGATTGCAAAAGTGTCTATAATATGATGTATAAAATATATTGATACAATCAAGCTGTACATGTGGTACATCAATCACACCCCCACAACATGTTAAATGCTTTGATAAAAATTGTGGCGTAGAGCTTCCTTCTCTAGACGGTCCCTCACATTACTATATGCTGTGAGATATTACAAACCATTCACGTCAGACCGTTCGAAGGAGTAGTCAGGGCCTTCCTCAGACCCCAACGCCTCAATCTACATGGCCTTCCATGAGGTTCAATTTTAACGTGGTCGAAGGAAGCGTAGTACTTTGACTCATACAGAGGTTTACGGGCCTTTTCGTCAGCCGCGCCAGGGACCTCAGGACCGTTCCAAAGAGTAGCCCGAACCCTCCTCGGGTCGGGGCGCCTCAATTTACTAGGCCCTCACATTCATACTGAGGTTTACGGGCCTTTTCGTCAGCCGCGCCAGGGACCTCAGGACCGTTCCAAGGAGTAGCCCGAACCCTCCTCGGGTCGAGGCGCCTCAATTTACTAGGCCCTCACATTCATACATAAATGTACGGTCAGTACTCGCTATCCAACGCCCCAGTTTCAAGTTATAAATTTATATAGAACCCTGGGAAAGGAAGCGCTAAGCCACATTAGCCCATACATAATTCTATATGTGGGGGAGAGTGTTTGAGTTGTAACCCATGTGTAGGCCGGATTGTGTAAGCCATTCGAAAAAGCTTTATTTATAAACGCAATATTTAATACAAAGCGCTAACACAAATTTACAGTATTCCATGTCAATTACTACATTAGAAAAGACTAGTATATACAATAATGATGGCTAATTACTCTGCAAAGTCTATTTAAACATCTATTTGATGTAACAACTTGGAATTGCGACAAGTGACACTTCTACATTTAAAGTGCCCGATAGCATTTCGACTCCACGAAATATTTTTTCAAAATATTCATCGAAAACGGTTGGAGTCAATTTAACCAGAGACATGAATGGTATATGACCTGAATCTTTTCCTAGTTTTATTGTTTATGCCAATATGAGCGTTTGAAGGAGCATTTTCCGTGATTTGATCAACTATATGCTCTGAAAATACTAGAGGCCATTCGCATGTCTCTATCTGACCTGTAAGAAAAAACTTATACTCAAAAGAAGTAATGCAAAATTTGGCATTTTCATTTAACTTTCTCTTTGACAAAAATTTCAGAAATACCGCCATGTTTGTCTGTCAATAAGAGGAAACACGTCCGACCAGTACGGGAGTTGGAAGGAGAATGATCAAACAAGCTAGTGACAACCATAGACATCCATGGAGCACTGGTGTCTGCTAGTTCATATGGTTCTCTGAATTTTGTAACCATATGGGACAGTATCATAATCATCATTCAATTTTCTCTTTGCTCCAGTAATTTTAAACTGTTTGACTTCATTTACCGTGACAATGTCTCGAGTTTTTGTCCTTCTGATTCGGCTCTCTTTAATTTCAGTACTTGAGTGGCTTCGTTTAGAACCATTTCTTTCAATGTATCAAAATTCACATCTTTTAACGTCTTAATATTCAAGGTTAGTCCCTTGATCTTACATACAGAGACTAGTTTATTTTGGTATGTGGAATACACAAGGTAGGCGTAGGTTTTAGGGCCTCCAGACACAAACTCGACTATGTAGGAACCTGGGCCGTAGTCCTTGGCAAGTTCGTCTGTCATTTCCCCAAGGTAATCACCAGTGTTAACCCTGTACAAGCCGTCGCGATAGTAATAAACGCAGCTGTCCGTGTCGTAGTATAATACCTGGCCTCCTAGGGCTTCCAAATGTTCATATAACTTAAGTCTGGCGTGGGCCGTGGTATAAGCTGCGATCACAACATTCACGGTCCTCAAGGGTTCACTAGCCTCGTCAATAATTTGCCAATTCACGAGGAGTACTTCTTCGTTTATAATTTGGATTAAATTTACTCTTCCTCCAGGCTGGGTTAGCAATCTGAAAAATTCCTTAGAATCCCGTATAATCGATGTTTTAGTCATATTTTCCCTTTGCCCGAATTTACCCCAAAATGAGTTCAACATTAATTTAGCAACTGATCGGAGGCCAGCATTCTTAGCAATTTTAACCTTCTCAAGTTGAACTCCTTCATGTTTAAAGTACTCCGTGATATACTGGTCTTGGTCTTGTTCAGTCTTACACCACCCAGGATAGCCCGAAGCTTCTTGTTTCATCTTTAGAAATTTATTGATAAAGTCGGTGAATAAGCCCCGTTCTCATAGGTCGCCACTCGATACTCCCATAGCTCATACATGTCTAGGATGGTATAGCCTTTCTCTACAGCCTTCCGTATCTCATCCATTGTCCACGTCCCCACTATAGCCCTTTCCTCGCTCTCATGTAGGCAATCACCCTGATTTAAGGTTTCCCCGCAGGTACGACATAATACAAACATTAATTTATTGTTCATTTTAGCAGGGAGTATGGGATGGTAGAGATCCCAAGGTGGTAGAATCTTACATTTCAACAATCCATCAACATCAAGGCCACGTGCTCTGCACTCCTCATTACCTATATAAATCTTTGGATGGCCAATGGGATATTTGCAGTATTTATTTACATAAGGATACAAAGAGCAGACATCTACATACTGAATCGTTTCACCCTCCTCACATTTGTGATAGACTTTTGCATTGCCTGTCCTGCCTCCAAAGAACGAATCTCTTGGGTTGAGGGGAAGATTGTTTAAAATTGGTAGCTTATTAAGATGATCTAGTTTATTTTCCTTCTTCAGCCTGCTAAACTCACATTCCCACATTTCTACGATATTATAGTCAGAAAGTTTATCAATTTTGGATTTTGTTCTCTCATATCTAATGTGAAGAGTGTCAGAGGGATCCTCCTTCAGTGGTTCTTCCCTTCTGTATGGGTAGCATTTGGGACAGCCATGCCAATAGCATCCATGGAATTCATAGATGTTCTCTCCATCAAATCCGTCTACTTTTAGCCCATTAATTTTGGCTTCTTTGCCCCGACCTGCATGTTGTATCTTAATTCCACGTTTCTCTTCCTCCCACGTCAACCACTGCAATGCAGCAGCTGATTGAGTGTCAGAAAAACGATACCCACCTTTTGGAATCAAGCCAATTGTATCAGGTTTTAGAAAATTTCTACGGAAAGCTAGGTTGCACGCACTGGCTATAGTAATTGCTTCAAGGAATGGGTCCACGTTGCATTGCTCAAGAAGTAAGGCTCTAAATTTAATACAGGCTTGGGCCAAAATCTCGACATCTGAAATGCAATATTCTAAGATCTCCTTTTGAAAGTCAAATTTGTAATCTTCTGCTACTCGCTCGTCATACCACTTTTCAAAAGCTGAGTGGGACTCTTCAAACATAGAGTCTGGACAGTAATACTCCTTGGCTGGCATAGGGCCTACATAATTTTGATTCGCCAATGTGTTGAAAAGATGTGGGAAATAGCCTTTCTTCTTCTCTGGAGGCAGGTCAAACGCTTTAGGGAGTGCTGAGAGGGACATGGGGAAGTAGCTAAGTGAATCGATAAACCTTACATTATCTACTTCAATTAAGATTGCTTTAGTCCCCCGAGAAGTTACGTTTGGGACAAATTTAGTTTCCTCCATCAAATACTTTAAGATAAACTGAAAGTCAAAGCCCTGTCCATTATGGGCAATCACACATACAGTCTTAAAAGTTTTCCTCACCTGCATGACATAGTCCATAAATTGTTTGACAGGGTCTTCTTTAAATATATTTTGCCGTTCCAAACATGTATCACAGTCACTTCCTTTGATACATTTAAAGCAGTACTGTTGGGACACGCACAAGTTGACTCTATGAATTTTAGTTTCACTATCGGAAGCCAGTGATTCGTCTTGGCGGGTCTCCAAATCAAAGAATATAAATAAGAAATCGTGGTCTTTAGGGCTTTGCTTGTCTACACGCATAAAACACCGGTGATCAGCCGGCTTATAGTCTTTGCAAGTATTACAAAACACCTCTCCACATACATGAGCCGATTTGCGTTTTGTTGGAAAGACCAGTTTTTGGCAATTATGGCAAAATTTAATCATTTTACAAACTTGACCACGATGGGCTATCAAACACTGCTCATTTTTAAAGTGGCGACTGCAAAATCGACAAGTGAGGCCTCCATGCTCAAGCTTACATGGAGGAGATATGGAGTGACATGATGTGCATTTGTTAGTGCATCGATGTTCAAACTTATTATTGGAAGGGACATGGCACGCCTCACAGTAGTAGACACAAGCAAAAGCAGCTGTGAGACTAGTAATTACATTATAATGGCCGTTATGGAAAAGCAAGTTAATTTTAAGGTTAGCATCTTCGCTGCCACCAGAAAAGTATACATCACGGCCTTTTGAGCTGTAGTTATAAACAGTTATTCTGTACTTTTTAAGATGAGCCTGAAGCTTCTCAAGCTCAGGAATGCCCGCTCCTTCCTCTGGGATCTCTACTCTCGCCTTTGCAATTAATTTTTTAGCTCTAAGTGTTTGCCTAAGGCCTTTATCCTTTCGAATAGCATAGGTTTGGGGATCATTCTTCGCATACGCTTTTGCCACTACCAAAGCCCTGGGAAGACACAAGTTATCTTTGTTTTTTATGACAACAATTCCCTGCCTCGCCTTACACTCTTCTTCGAAGGTGTTATAGAATCCAGGGCGTTTTCTACCACGACCTACAGGCACGTTGACTCTCACCACATCAACTCTAAACGTGTCAGTTGATTTGATATTTTCAGAGTTAGATTGAACAATACCTCCAAACACACTCCAAAGGACATCACTGTTAACTTCAGAAGCTGGACGTGGAACTACATACCCTGACTCTTTTGTTTTCAAATTTATGCTATCTAATGTAAAGCCTAGGTAATCATTAGGATGGCATTCGGATTTCGCTCTCTCAACTATTTGAGCAAAACCTTGTCTAAGCCATTCAAATTCGGACGTTCCAGCTGGGGGGTTTGTAAACTTAAAAATGGTTTTAAGACCATACAGCCTGAATTTTTTGATGTACGTCTGGTCTTCGCTAATAAAATGGATTGGTTCAGTCATATTTTGAGAACCTATTTTAGAAGACGATTCCATTTTTATAAAAATACTAAGCTTATTATGAAGCAAAAATGGGATTTTTATAGTAAAATTGAGGTTATGTTACCCGCACGTCTGTACAGTACCACGTCTGAGACTAAAGCAATAGAGCTGATAACTATAACTTTATAGAAAATCACTAAGGGACCGCTCTGGTATTACTATATGTACAGTAAAAGTACAATCAAAAGTGAGGTTATGTTACGCAAGACCGACACGTCTGTACAGTATCACGTCTGGAACCAAACTAAACCGATAGAGCTGATAGCTATGATTTTATAAAGGCTCACTAGGGACTCTCTTTGAATTTACTAATATATTGCTAGAGTGCAAGTGTAGTGTAAGATTATGTTACGCAAGACCGGCACGTCTGTACAGTATCACGTCTGGAAAGACACTGAAGCAATAGAGCTGATAGCCCAGGTTTTATAGAGACTCACTAAGGACTGGTATTACTATATGTACAGTAAAAGTACAATAAAAAGTGAGGTTATGTTACACGCACGTCTGAACAGTACCACGTCTGGAAAGACACTGAAGCAATAAACTGATAGCCCAGGTTTTATAGAGACTCACTATGGACTCACTCTGGTATTACTATATGTACAGTAAAAGTACAATAAAAAGTGAGGTTATGTTACACGCACGTCTGTACAGTACCACGTCTGGAAAGACACTGAAGCAATAGAACTGATAGCTCTAGTTTTATAGAGACTCACTATGGACTCACTCTGGTATTACTATATGTACAGTAAAAGTGAGGTTATGTTACGTGAGACCTGCACGGCTGAACAGTATCACGTCTGGAAAGACACTGAAGCAATAGAGCTGATATCTCTGGTTTTATAGTGGCTCACTAGGGACTGGTATTACTATATGTACAGTAAAAGTACAATAGAAAGTGAGGTTATGTTACACGCACGTCTGTACAGTACCACGTCTGGAAAGACACTGAAGCAATAGAGCTGATAGCCCAGGTTTTATAGAGACTCACTATGGACTGGTATTACTGTATGTACAGTACAATAAAAAGTGAGGTTATGTTACACGCACGTCTGTACAGTACCACGTCTGACACTGAAGCAATAGAACTGATAGCTC
>CM061531.1:146325720-146557700 GCA_030545055.2 Neoaliturus tenellus
AGAGTGTAGTGGTCAAGGTCAGACATATTAAAAAATAAAAAACATCTTAAAATAACAGACAGAGGCCTACAGACCTGCTGGTGCAGGGCTCTACCTTCTCAATAGCAGATCAATACTTAGGAGGTGAAGACAGTATAGTGTTATGGTATTATCTTAAAGAAAAATCCTTATATTTCTAAGACAGAGGGTGAGCAGTCTTTATAGGTTAGCAGATACTAGTACAATTTTATTGAAGGGAAATACATAGCAGTTTATAATGTAACTCAGCTGGTCTTGCGTAACATAACCTCACTTTTACTGTAGATATATTAGTAAAACTTGAGTGAGCCTTTAGTGAGTCTCTATAATTACCAGCTTTATTGTTTTAGTTTCAGACGTGATACTGTTCAGACGTGTTGCCCTACGTAATATAACCTCACTTTTACTCTATCAAATTAGTAAAATTAGAGCGAGTCCTTAGTAAGTCTCTATAAAACTAGAGCTATCAGTTCTATTGCTTCAGTGTCAGACGTGGTACTGTACAGACGTGCGTGTAACATAACCTCACTTTTTATTGTACTGTACATACAGTAATACCAGTCCATAGTGAGTCTCTATAAAACCTGGGCTATCAGCTCTATTGCTTCAGTGTCTTTCCAGACGTGGTACTGTACAGACGTGCGTGTAACATAACCTCACTTTCTATTGTACTTTTACTGTACATATAGTAATACCAGTCCCTAGTGAGCCACTATAAAACCAGAGATATCAGCTCTATTGCTTCAGTGTCTTTCCAGACGTGATACTGTTCAGCCGTGCAGGTCTCACGTAACATAACCTCACTTTTACTGTACATATAGTAATACCAGAGTGAGTCCATAGTGAGTCTCTATAAAACTAGAGCTATCAGTTCTATTGCTTCAGTGTCTTTCCAGACGTGGTACTGTACAGACGTGCGTGTAACATAACCTCACTTTTTATTGTACTTTTACTGTACATATAGTAATACCAGAGTGAGTCCATAGTGAGTCTCTATAAAACCTGGGCTATCAGTTTTATTGCTTCAGTGTCTTTCCAGACGTGGTACTGTTCAGACGTGCGTGTAACATAACCTCACTTTTTATTGTACTTTTACTGTACATATAGTAATACCAGTCCTTAGTGAGTCTCTATAAAACCTGGGCTATCAGCTCTATTGCTTCAGTGTCTTTCCAGACGTGATACTGTACAGACGTGCCGGTCTTGCGTAACATAATCTTACACTACACTTGCACTCTAGCAATATATTAGTAAATTCAAAGAGAGTCCCTAGTGAGCCTTTATAAAATCATAGCTATCAGCTCTATCGGTTTAGTTTGGTTCCAGACGTGATACTGTACAGACGTGTCGGTCTTGCGTAACATAACCTCACTTTTGATTGTACTTTTACTGTACATATAGTAATACCAGAGCGGTCCCTTAGTGATTTTCTATAAAGTTATAGTTATCAGCTCTATTGCTTTAGTCTCAGACGTGGTACTGTACAGACGTGCGGGTAACATAACCTCAATTTTACTATAAAAATCCCATTTTTGCTTCATAATAAGCTTAGTATTTTTATAAAAATGGAATCGTCTTCTAAAATAGGTTCTCAAAATATGACTGAACCAATCCATTTTATTAGCGAAGACCAGACGTACATCAAAAAATTCAGGCTGTATGGTCTTAAAACCATTTTTAAGTTTACAAACCCCCCAGCTGGAACGTCCGAATTTGAATGGCTTAGACAAGGTTTTGCTCAAATAGTTGAGAGAGCGAAATCCGAATGCCATCCTAATGATTACCTAGGCTTTACATTAGATAGCATAAATTTGAAAACAAAAGAGTCAGGGTATGTAGTTCCACGTCCAGCTTCTGAAGTTAACAGTGATGTCCTTTGGAGTGTGTTTGGAGGTATTGTTCAATCTAACTCTGAAAATATCAAATCAACTGACACGTTTAGAGTTGATGTGGTGAGAGTCAACGTGCCTGTAGGTCGTGGTAGAAAACGCCCTGGATTCTATAACACCTTCGAAGAAGAGTGTAAGGCGAGGCAGGGAATTGTTGTCATAAAAAACAAAGATAACTTGTGTCTTCCCAGGGCTTTGGTAGTGGCAAAAGCGTATGCGAAGAATGATCCCCAAACCTATGCTATTCGAAAGGATAAAGGCCTTAGGCAAACACTTAGAGCTAAAAAATTAATTGCAAAGGCGAGAGTAGAGATCCCAGAGGAAGGAGCGGGCATTCCTGAGCTTGAGAAGCTTCAGGCTCATCTTAAAAAGTACAGAATAACTGTTTATAACTACAGCTCAAAAGGCCGTGATGTATACTTTTCTGGTGGCAGCGAAGATGCTAACCTTAAAATTAACTTGCTTTTCCATAACGGCCATTATAATGTAATTACTAGTCTCACAGCTGCTTTTGCTTGTGTCTACTACTGTGAGGCGTGCCATGTCCCTTCCAATAATAAGTTTGAACATCGATGCACTAACAAATGCACATCATGTCACTCCATATCTCCTCCATGTAAGCTTGAGCATGGAGGCCTCACTTGTCGATTTTGCAGTCGCCACTTTAAAAATGAGCAGTGTTTGATAGCCCATCGTGGTCAAGTTTGTAAAATGATTAAATTTTGCCATAATTGCCAAAAACTGGTCTTTCCAACAAAACGCAAATCGGCTCATGTATGTGGAGAGGTGTTTTGTAATACTTGCAAAGACTATAAGCCGGCTGATCACCGGTGTTTTATGCGTGTAGACAAGCAAAGCCCTAAAGACCACGATTTCTTATTTATATTCTTTGATTTGGAGACCCGCCAAGACGAATCACTGGCTTCCGATAGTGAAACTAAAATTCATAGAGTCAACTTGTGCGTGTCCCAACAGTACTGCTTTAAATGTATCAAAGGAAGTGACTGTGATACATGTTTGGAACGGCAAAATATATTTAAAGAAGACCCTGTCAAACAATTTATGGACTATGTCATGCAGGTGAGGAAAACTTTTAAGACTGTATGTGTGATTGCCCATAATGGACAGGGCTTTGACTTTCAGTTTATCTTAAAGTATTTGATGGAGGAAACTAAATTTGTCCCAAACGTAACTTCTCGGGGGACTAAAGCAATCTTAATTGAAGTAGATAATGTAAGGTTTATCGATTCACTTAGCTACTTCCCCATGTCCCTCTCAGCACTCCCTAAAGCGTTTGACCTGCCTCCAGAGAAGAAGAAAGGCTATTTCCCACATCTTTTCAACACATTGGCGAATCAAAATTATGTAGGCCCTATGCCAGCCAAGGAGTATTACTGTCCAGACTCTATGTTTGAAGAGTCCCACTCAGCTTTTGAAAAGTGGTATGACGAGCGAGTAGCAGAAGATTACAAATTTGACTTTCAAAAGGAGATCTTAGAATATTGCATTTCAGATGTCGAGATTTTGGCCCAAGCCTGTATTAAATTTAGAGCCTTACTTCTTGAGCAATGCAACGTGGACCCATTCCTTGAAGCAATTACTATAGCCAGTGCGTGCAACCTAGCTTTCCGTAGAAATTTTCTAAAACCTGATACAATTGGCTTGATTCCAAAAGGTGGGTATCGTTTTTCTGACACTCAATCAGCTGCTGCATTGCAGTGGTTGACGTGGGAGGAAGAGAAACGTGGAATTAAGATACAACATGCAGGTCGGGGCAAAGAAGCCAAAATTAATGGGCTAAAAGTAGACGGATTTGATGGAGAGAACATCTATGAATTCCATGGATGCTATTGGCATGGCTGTCCCAAATGCTACCCATACAGAAGGGAAGAACCACTGAAGGAGGATCCCTCTGACACTCTTCACATTAGATATGAGAGAACAAAATCCAAAATTGATAAACTTTCTGACTATAATATCGTAGAAATGTGGGAATGTGAGTTTAGCAGGCTGAAGAAGGAAAATAAACTAGATCATCTTAATAAGCTACCAATTTTAAACAATCTTCCCCTCAACCCAAGAGATTCGTTCTTTGGAGGCAGGACAGGCAATGCAAAAGTCTATCACAAATGTGAGGAGGGTGAAACGATTCAGTATGTAGATGTCTGCTCTTTGTATCCTTATGTAAATAAATACTGCAAATATCCCATTGGCCATCCAAAGATTTATATAGGTAATGAGGAGTGCAGAGCACGTGGCCTTGATGTTGATGGATTGTTGAAATGTAAGATTCTACCACCTTGGGATCTCTACCATCCCATACTCCCTGCTAAAATGAACAATAAATTAATGTTTGTATTATGTCGTACCTGCGGGGAAACCTTAAATCAGGGTGATTGCCTACATGAGAGCGAGGAAAGGGCTATAGTGGGGACGTGGACAATGGATGAGATACGGAAGGCTGTAGAGAAAGGCTATACCATCCTAGACATGTATGAGCTATGGGAGTATCGAGTGGCGACCTATGAGAACGGGGGCTTATTCACCGACTTTATCAATAAATTTCTAAAGATGAAACAAGAAGCTTCGGGCTATCCTGGGTGGTGTAAGACTGAACAAGACCAAGACCAGTATATCACGGAGTACTTTAAACATGAAGGAGTTCAACTTGAGAAGGTTAAAATTGCTAAGAATGCTGGCCTCCGATCAGTTGCTAAATTAATGTTGAACTCATTTTGGGGTAAATTCGGGCAAGGGAAAATATGACTAAAACATCGATTATACGGGATTCTAAGGAATTTTTCAGATTGCTAACCCAGCCTGGAGGAAGAGTAAATTTAATCCAAATTATAAACGAAGAAGTACTCCTCGTGAATTGGCAAATTATTGACGAGGCTAGTGAACCCTTGAGGACCGTGAATGTTGTGATCGCAGCTTATACCACGGCCCACGCCAGACTTAAGTTATATGAACATTTGGAAGCCCTAGGAGGCCAGGTATTATACTACGACACGGACAGCTGCGTTTATTACTATCGCGACGGCTTGTACAGGGTTAACACTGGTGATTACCTTGGGGAAATGACAGACGAACTTGCCAAGGACTACGGCCCAGGTTCCTACATAGTCGAGTTTGTGTCTGGAGGCCCTAAAACCTACGCCTACCTTGTGTATTCCACATACCAAAATAAACTAGTCTCTGTATGTAAGATCAAGGGACTAACCTTGAATATTAAGACGTTAAAAGATGTGAATTTTGATACATTGAAAGAAATGGTTCTAAACGAAGCCACTCAAGTACTGGAAATTAAAGAGAGCCGAATCAGAAGGACAAAAACTCGAGACATTGTCACGGTAAATGAAGTCAAACAGTTTAAAATTACTGGAGCAAAGAGAAAATTGAATGATGATTATGATACTGTCCCATATGGTTACAAAATTCAGAGAACCATATGAACTAGCAGACACCAGTGCTCCATGGATGTCTATGGTTGTCACTAGCTTGTTTGATCATTCTCCTTCCAACTCCCGTACTGGTCGGACGTGTTTCCTCTTATTGACAGACAAACATGGCGGTATTTCTGAAATTTTTGTCAAAGAGAAAGTTAAATGAAAATGCCAAATTTTGCATTACTTCTTTTGAGTATAAGTTTTTTCTTACAGGTCAGATAGAGACATGCGAATGGCCTCTAGTATTTTCAGAGCATATAGTTGATCAAATCACGGAAAATGCTCCTTCAAACGCTCATATTGGCATAACAATAAAACTAGGAAAAGATTCAGGTCATATACCATTCATGTCTCTGGTTAAATTGACTCCAACCGTTTTCGATGAATATTTTGAAAAAATATTTCGTGGAGTCGAAATGCTATCGGGCACTTTAAATGTAGAAGTGTCACTTGTCGCAATTCCAAGTTGTTACATCAAATAGATGTTTAAATAGACTTTGCAGAGTAATTAGCCATCATTATTGTATATACTAGTCTTTTCTAATGTAGTAATTGACATGGAATACTGTAAATTTGTGTTAGCGCTTTGTATTAAATATTGCGTTTATAAATAAAGCTTTTTCGAATGGCTTACACAATCCGGCCTACACATGGGTTACAACTCAAACACTCTCCCCCACATATAGAATTATGTATGGGCTAATGTGGCTTAGCGCTTCCTTTCCCAGGGTTCTATATAAATTTATAACTTGAAACTGGGGCGTTGGATAGCGAGTACTGACCGTACATTTATGTATGAATGTGAGGGCCTAGTAAATTGAGGCGCCTCGACCCGAGGAGGGTTCGGGCTACTCCTTGGAACGGTCCTGAGGTCCCTGGCGCGGCTGACGAAAAGGCCCGTAAACCTCAGTATGAATGTGAGGGCCTAGTAAATTGAGGCGCCCCGACCCGAGGAGGGTTCGGGCTACTCTTTGGAACGGTCCTGAGGTCCCTGGCGCGGCTGACGAAAAGGCCCGTAAACCTCTGTATGAGTCAAAGTACTACGCTTCCTTCGACCACGTTAAAATTGAACCTCATGGAAGGCCATGTAGATTGAGGCGTTGGGGTCTGAGGAAGGCCCTGACTACTCCTTCGAACGGTCTGACGTGAATGGTTTGTAATATCTCACAGCATATAGTAATGTGAGGGACCGTCTAGAGAAGGAAGCTCTACGCCACAATTTTTATCAAAGCATTTAACATGTTGTGGGGGTGTGATTGATGTACCACATGTACAGCTTGATTGTATCAATATATTTTATACATCATATTATAGACACTTTTGCAATCAAAACAGCTCTCAAAGTGGATTATTCTGCCCAAAAACCACTTTTAAATAAAAAAAGGTGTGGCTAGGCCCGTAGAGGAGAACCTAGACCCATAGAAGGGAACCTAGGCCCTCGTAGGGGAACCACGTCATGGTTAATGTTTTTTACATGAGCCATGATAAAAGTCAACGCCATGGAGCTGGGAAGTACCACCTCGAAAGAGCTCTGGTCCATGGGAGGAAATCTTCCTGAGCTGTTTTGATAGTTGAGTATCCTCCAAAATTAAAGACTAGTATACATCACGCGTGAGCTTGACACATGTGGTCAATTACATAATAAAAGTGAGAACACATGGTCAACAGTTGGAAATTTCCCGCCAAAACAGTCACCATCTTTATACAAGTGGTCAAACACATGATAAAAGTGAGGTTAGAAAACGTGGTCAAAAGTTTGGAAATTTCCCGCCATCTTGACTCACGTGGTCAAACACGTGGTAAAAGTGAGAACACGTGATCAAAAATTTGGGAATTTCCCTCCAAAGCAGTTGTCATCTTGGAAAAGGGGCGTTCTTGACCTATATGGTCAAACACGTGGTAAAAGTGAGGTTAGAACACATGGTCAGCAGTTTAGAATTTCCCACCAAAACAGCCACCATCTTGACTCACGTGGGCAAACACGCGGTAAAAGTGAGGTTAGAACACGCGATCAAAAGTTAGGTTAGGAAATTTCCCGCCAAAACAGCCGCCATCTTGGAAAAGAGGCGTGGCCTACACCACGTGACTGATGACGTCATCGGTCACAATTTGAAGAAACATTTAGGTGAAGTTAGGTTATAATTGGTTGGCTTAAGTTAGGTTTCACTCTCACTTACCCTTGCTTTTAGCCTTATTTTATACTTATTACAATACTTATTTCTAAAACTTTCTAAGTAGCCTAGTTAAGTGTTTTGCGAGAGTGAAACCTAACTTAAGCCAACCAATTATAACCTAACTTCACCTAAATGTTTCTTCAAATTGTGACCGATGACGTCATCAGTCACGTGGTGTAGGCCACGCCTCTTTTCCAAGATGGCGGCTGTTTTGGCGGGAAATTTCCTAACCTAACTTTTGATCGCGTGTTCTAACCTCACTTTTACCGCGTGTTTGCCCACGTGAGTCAAGATGGTGGCTGTTTTGGTGGGAAATTCTAAACTGCTGACCATGTGTTCTAACCTCACTTTTACCACGTGTTTGACCATATAGGTCAAGAACGCCCCTTTTCCAAGATGACAACTGCTTTGGAGGGAAATTCCCAAATTTTTGATCACGTGTTCTCACTTTTACCACGTGTTTGACCACGTGAGTCAAGATGGCGGGAAATTTCCAAACTTTTGACCACGTTTTCTAACCTCACTTTTATCATGTGTTTGACCACTTGTATCAAGATGGTGACTGTTTTGGCGGGAAATTTCCAACTGTTGACCATGTGTTCTCACTTTTATTATGTAATTGACCACATGTGTCAAGCTCACGCGTGATGTATACTAGTCTTTAATTTTGGAGGATACTCAACTATCAAAACAGCTCAGGAAGATTTCCTCCCATGGACCAGAGCTCTTTCGAGGTGGTACTTCCCAGCTCCATGGCGTTGACTTTTATCATGGCTCATGTAAAAAACATTAACCATGACGTGGTTCCCCTACGAGGGCCTAGGTTCCCTTCTATGGGTCTAGGTTCTCCTCTACGGGCCTAGCCACACCTTTTTTTATTTAAAAGTGGTTTTTGGGCAGAATAATCCACTTTGAGAGCTGTTTTGATTGCAAAAGTGTCTATAATATGATGTATAAAATATATTGATACAATCAAGCTGTACATGTGGTACATCAATCACACCCCCACAACATGTTAAATGCTTTGATAAAAATTGTGGCGTAGAGCTTCCTTCTCTAGACGGTCCCTCACATTACTATATGCTGTGAGATATTACAAACCATTCACGTCAGACCGTTCGAAGGAGTAGTCAGGGCCTTCCTCAGACCCCAACGCCTCAATCTACATGGCCTTCCATGAGGTTCAATTTTAACGTGGTCGAAGGAAGCGTAGTACTTTGACTCATACAGAGGTTTACGGGCCTTTTCGTCAGCCGCGCCAGGGACCTCAGGACCGTTCCAAAGAGTAGCCCGAACCCTCCTCGGGTCGGGGCGCCTCAATTTACTAGGCCCTCACATTCATACTGAGGTTTACGGGCCTTTTCGTCAGCCGCGCCAGGGACCTCAGGACCGTTCCAAGGAGTAGCCCGAACCCTCCTCGGGTCGAGGCGCCTCAATTTACTAGGCCCTCACATTCATACATAAATGTACGGTCAGTACTCGCTATCCAACGCCCCAGTTTCAAGTTATAAATTTATATAGAACCCTGGGAAAGGAAGCGCTAAGCCACATTAGCCCATACATAATTCTATATGTGGGGGAGAGTGTTTGAGTTGTAACCCATGTGTAGGCCGGATTGTGTAAGCCATTCGAAAAAGCTTTATTTATAAACGCAATATTTAATACAAAGCGCTAACACAAATTTACAGTATTCCATGTCAATTACTACATTAGAAAAGACTAGTATATACAATAATGATGGCTAATTACTCTGCAAAGTCTATTTAAACATCTATTTGATGTAACAACTTGGAATTGCGACAAGTGACACTTCTACATTTAAAGTGCCCGATAGCATTTCGACTCCACGAAATATTTTTTCAAAATATTCATCGAAAACGGTTGGAGTCAATTTAACCAGAGACATGAATGGTATATGACCTGAATCTTTTCCTAGTTTTATTGTTATGCCAATATGAGCGTTTGAAGGAGCATTTTCCGTGATTTGATCAACTATATGCTCTGAAAATACTAGAGGCCATTCGCATGTCTCTATCTGACCTGTAAGAAAAAACTTATACTCAAAAGAAGTAATGCAAAATTTGGCATTTTCATTTAACTTTCTCTTTGACAAAAATTTCAGAAATACCGCCATGTTTGTCTGTCAATAAGAGGAAACACGTCCGACCAGTACGGGAGTTGGAAGGAGAATGATCAAACAAGCTAGTGACAACCATAGACATCCATGGAGCACTGGTGTCTGCTAGTTCATATGGTTCTCTGAATTTTGTAACCATATGGGACAGTATCATAATCATCATTCAATTTTCTCTTTGCTCCAGTAATTTTAAACTGTTTGACTTCATTTACCGTGACAATGTCTCGAGTTTTTGTCCTTCTGATTCGGCTCTCTTTAATTTCCAGTACTTGAGTGGCTTCGTTTAGAACCATTTCTTTCAATGTATCAAAATTCACATCTTTTAACGTCTTAATATTCAAGGTTAGTCCCTTGATCTTACATACAGAGACTAGTTTATTTTGGTATGTGGAATACACAAGGTAGGCGTAGGTTTTAGGGCCTCCAGACACAAACTCGACTATGTAGGAACCTGGGCCGTAGTCCTTGGCAAGTTCGTCTGTCATTTCCCCAAGGTAATCACCAGTGTTAACCCTGTACAAGCCGTCGCGATAGTAATAAACGCAGCTGTCCGTGTCGTAGTATAATACCTGGCCTCCTAGGGCTTCCAAATGTTCATATAACTTAAGTCTGGCGTGGGCCGTGGTATAAGCTGCGATCACAACATTCACGGTCCTCAAGGGTTCACTAGCCTCGTCAATAATTTGCCAATTCACGAGGAGTACTTCTTCGTTTATAATTTGGATTAAATTTACTCTTCCTCCAGGCTGGGTTAGCAATCTGAAAAATTCCTTAGAATCCCGTATAATCGATGTTTTAGTCATATTTTCCCTTTGCCCGAATTTACCCCAAAATGAGTTCAACATTAATTTAGCAACTGATCGGAGGCCAGCATTCTTAGCAATTTTAACCTTCTCAAGTTGAACTCCTTCATGTTTAAAGTACTCCGTGATATACTGGTCTTGGTCTTGTTCAGTCTTACACCACCCAGGATAGCCCGAAGCTTCTTGTTTCATCTTTAGAAATTTATTGATAAAGTCGGTGAATAAGCCCCCGTTCTCATAGGTCGCCACTCGATACTCCCATAGCTCATACATGTCTAGGATGGTATAGCCTTTCTCTACAGCCTTCCGTATCTCATCCATTGTCCACGTCCCCACTATAGCCCTTTCCTCGCTCTCATGTAGGCAATCACCCTGATTTAAGGTTTCCCCGCAGGTACGACATAATACAAACATTAATTTATTGTTCATTTTAGCAGGGAGTATGGGATGGTAGAGATCCCAAGGTGGTAGAATCTTACATTTCAACAATCCATCAACATCAAGGCCACGTGCTCTGCACTCCTCATTACCTATATAAATCTTTGGATGGCCAATGGGATATTTGCAGTATTTATTTACATAAGGATACAAAGAGCAGACATCTACATACTGAATCGTTTCACCCTCCTCACATTTGTGATAGACTTTTGCATTGCCTGTCCTGCCTCCAAAGAACGAATCTCTTGGGTTGAGGGGAAGATTGTTTAAAATTGGTAGCTTATTAAGATGATCTAGTTTATTTTCCTTCTTCAGCCTGCTAAACTCACATTCCCACATTTCTACGATATTATAGTCAGAAAGTTTATCAATTTTGGATTTTGTTCTCTCATATCTAATGTGAAGAGTGTCAGAGGGATCCTCCTTCAGTGGTTCTTCCCTTCTGTATGGGTAGCATTTGGGACAGCCATGCCAATAGCATCCATGGAATTCATAGATGTTCTCTCCATCAAATCCGTCTACTTTTAGCCCATTAATTTTGGCTTCTTTGCCCCGACCTGCATGTTGTATCTTAATTCCACGTTTCTCTTCCTCCCACGTCAACCACTGCAATGCAGCAGCTGATTGAGTGTCAGAAAAACGATACCCACCTTTTGGAATCAAGCCAATTGTATCAGGTTTTAGAAAATTTCTACGGAAAGCTAGGTTGCACGCACTGGCTATAGTAATTGCTTCAAGGAATGGGTCCACGTTGCATTGCTCAAGAAGTAAGGCTCTAAATTTAATACAGGCTTGGGCCAAAATCTCGACATCTGAAATGCAATATTCTAAGATCTCCTTTTGAAAGTCAAATTTGTAATCTTCTGCTACTCGCTCGTCATACCACTTTTCAAAAGCTGAGTGGGACTCTTCAAACATAGAGTCTGGACAGTAATACTCCTTGGCTGGCATAGGGCCTACATAATTTTGATTCGCCAATGTGTTGAAAAGATGTGGGAAATAGCCTTTCTTCTTCTCTGGAGGCAGGTCAAACGCTTTAGGGAGTGCTGAGAGGGACATGGGGAAGTAGCTAAGTGAATCGATAAACCTTACATTATCTACTTCAATTAAGATTGCTTTAGTCCCCCGAGAAGTTACGTTTGGGACAAATTTAGTTTCCTCCATCAAATACTTTAAGATAAACTGAAAGTCAAAGCCCTGTCCATTATGGGCAATCACACATACAGTCTTAAAAGTTTTCCTCACCTGCATGACATAGTCCATAAATTGTTTGACAGGGTCTTCTTTAAATATATTTTGCCGTTCCAAACATGTATCACAGTCACTTCCTTTGATACATTTAAAGCAGTACTGTTGGGACACGCACAAGTTGACTCTATGAATTTTAGTTTCACTATCGGAAGCCAGTGATTCGTCTTGGCGGGTCTCCAAATCAAAGAATATAAATAAGAAATCGTGGTCTTTAGGGCTTTGCTTGTCTACACGCATAAAACACCGGTGATCAGCCGGCTTATAGTCTTTGCAAGTATTACAAAACACCTCTCCACATACATGAGCCGATTTGCGTTTTGTTGGAAAGACCAGTTTTTGGCAATTATGGCAAAATTTAATCATTTTACAAACTTGACCACGATGGGCTATCAAACACTGCTCATTTTTAAAGTGGCGACTGCAAAATCGACAAGTGAGGCCTCCATGCTCAAGCTTACATGGAGGAGATATGGAGTGACATGATGTGCATTTGTTAGTGCATCGATGTTCAAACTTATTATTGGAAGGGACATGGCACGCCTCACAGTAGTAGACACAAGCAAAAGCAGCTGTGAGACTAGTAATTACATTATAATGGCCGTTATGGAAAAGCAAGTTAATTTTAAGGTTAGCATCTTCGCTGCCACCAGAAAAGTATACATCACGGCCTTTTGAGCTGTAGTTATAAACAGTTATTCTGTACTTTTTAAGATGAGCCTGAAGCTTCTCAAGCTCAGGAATGCCCGCTCCTTCCTCTGGGATCTCTACTCTCGCCTTTGCAATTAATTTTTTAGCTCTAAGTGTTTGCCTAAGGCCTTTATCCTTTCGAATAGCATAGGTTTGGGGATCATTCTTCGCATACGCTTTTGCCACTACCAAAGCCCTGGGAAGACACAAGTTATCTTTGTTTTTTATGACAACAATTCCCTGCCTCGCCTTACACTCTTCTTCGAAGGTGTTATAGAATCCAGGGCGTTTTCTACCACGACCTACAGGCACGTTGACTCTCACCACATCAACTCTAAACGTGTCAGTTGATTTGATATTTTCAGAGTTAGATTGAACAATACCTCCAAACACACTCCAAAGGACATCACTGTTAACTTCAGAAGCTGGACGTGGAACTACATACCCTGACTCTTTTGTTTTCAAATTTATGCTATCTAATGTAAAGCCTAGGTAATCATTAGGATGGCATTCGGATTTCGCTCTCTCAACTATTTGAGCAAAACCTTGTCTAAGCCATTCAAATTCGGACGTTCCAGCTGGGGGGTTTGTAAACTTAAAAATGGTTTTAAGACCATACAGCCTGAATTTTTTGATGTACGTCTGGTCTTCGCTAATAAAATGGATTGGTTCAGTCATATTTTGAGAACCTATTTTAGAAGACGATTCCATTTTTATAAAAATACTAAGCTTATTATGAAGCAAAAATGGGATTTTTATAGTAAAATTGAGGTTATGTTACCCGCACGTCTGTACAGTACCACGTCTGAGACTAAAGCAATAGAGCTGATAACTATAACTTTATAGAAAATCACTAAGGGACCGCTCTGGTATTACTATATGTACAGTAAAAGTACAATCAAAAGTGAGGTTATGTTACGCAAGACCGACACGTCTGTACAGTATCACGTCTGGAACCAAACTAAACCGATAGAGCTGATAGCTATGATTTTATAAAGGCTCACTAGGGACTCTCTTTGAATTTACTAATATATTGCTAGAGTGCAAGTGTAGTGTAAGATTATGTTACGCAAGACCGGCACGTCTGTACAGTATCACGTCTGGAAAGACACTGAAGCAATAGAGCTGATAGCCCAGGTTTTATAGAGACTCACTAAGGACTGGTATTACTATATGTACAGTAAAAGTACAATAAAAAGTGAGGTTATGTTACACGCACGTCTGAACAGTACCACGTCTGGAAAGACACTGAAGCAATAAAACTGATAGCCCAGGTTTTATAGAGACTCACTATGGACTCACTCTGGTATTACTATATGTACAGTAAAAGTACAATAAAAAGTGAGGTTATGTTACACGCACGTCTGTACAGTACCACGTCTGGAAAGACACTGAAGCAATAGAACTGATAGCTCTAGTTTTATAGAGACTCACTATGGACTCACTCTGGTATTACTATATGTACAGTAAAAGTGAGGTTATGTTACGTGAGACCTGCACGGCTGAACAGTATCACGTCTGGAAAGACACTGAAGCAATAGAGCTGATATCTCTGGTTTTATAGTGGCTCACTAGGGACTGGTATTACTATATGTACAGTAAAAGTACAATAGAAAGTGAGGTTATGTTACACGCACGTCTGTACAGTACCACGTCTGGAAAGACACTGAAGCAATAGAGCTGATAGCCCAGGTTTTATAGAGACTCACTATGGACTGGTATTACTGTATGTACAGTACAATAAAAAGTGAGGTTATGTTACACGCACGTCTGTACAGTACCACGTCTGACACTGAAGCAATAGAACTGATAGCTCTAGTTTTATAGAGACTTACTAAGGACTCGCTCTAATTTTACTAATTTGATAGAGTAAAAGTGAGGTTATATTACGTAGGGCAACACGTCTGAACAGTATCACGTCTGAAACTAAAACAATAAAGCTGGTAATTATAGAGACTCACTAAAGGCTCACTCAAGTTTTACTAATATATCTACAGTAAAAGTGAGGTTATGTTACGCAAGACCAGCTGAGTTACATTATAAACTGCTATGTATTTCCCTTCAATAAAATTGTACTAGTATCTGCTAACCTATAAAGACTGCTCACCCTCTGTCTTAGAAATATAAGGATTTTTCTTTAAGATAATACCATAACACTATACTGTCTTCACCTCCTAAGTATTGATCTGCTATTGAGAAGGTAGAGCCCTGCACCAGCAGGTCTGTAGGCCTCTGTCTGTTATTTTAAGATGTTTTTTATTTTTTAATATGTCTGACCTTGACCACTACACTCTTCTTAGTCTTAACAAATACTTAGAGACTCAAAGGAACAGTCATACACCAGCAGGGGATAAAAAATTAATAGTTGTATGTTTTTTTTATTTTTCACAGTTGTGACCTTGAATCTGGGAAGTGATGCTTAGCATTTTATTACATACTAACACTACACATATACACATACCAAGTTTAAAGAAAATCCGTAGTGCCATTCTCAAGATAAAAAATAAAACTTTTTTGCGCCTTCATTTTTTGGATACCTTGTGCCATGCATTTTTAAATACCAACTAAGTATACACACATACCAAGTATGAAGTTAATACATGAAGCCATTCCTAAGATATGATTTTTCAAAGTTTTGCCTCTTCATTGCCCCTTCATTTTTTGGATGCAACCCGCAACATTTTGGTTAATTTTGTTATTTTAGGGTACCTACCCCCCAGGGGCACCTCTACTTCGTAGAAGGTGGTTTTTTGAGGTCCCCGGACCCCTAGGACACACCGTTTTCGAGATATTTGCGTTTTTTAGATTTTTAAGCCAAAATTTTCATGTTTTTCACTTTATATAGTATAATATGCACTTTATTTGGGTGTTGTACATCTTTTTACATATTCTAAACTTTATATAGTATTGTGTACACTTTATATAGTATGACCCCAGCGATCCATATGGTCTTGTTCCCCATGATAACAGAAAAACGGCAGACGATTGGCGCGAATATTAGGCAAAATTGGCGCAAACGCCACCATGATGTCACAAAAGAAAGACGCCACCATGACGTCACAGAAAAAAACAGCTGGCGTCAAATTGGCGGGTGCCGCCATCTTGATGACGTCACTGAAAAAACAGCTGACATGACGTCACAAAAAAAACAGCTGACGTCACAAAAAAAACGCCGCCATCTTGAAAAAAAACGCCGCCATGACGTCACAAAAAAGGCGCCATGACGTCACAGAAAAAAAAATTGGCGCATGCGCAAACCGTTTTTTGTGCCCGATCCTCGGGAACCCTACTCCCCATAAGAGCCCATGTTAGACCTCAAGTGACCGGCATTACTACTGCCGTGCCCTGGCGGAGGTGGCTTTGCCAATCATGCGCTTACTGGGTAGACTCACTCCAGCTTCCCCATTAGAATGTAATGGGTAGGGGTGCCGGGGATCTGGGGCTTCCGTCGACTTCTGTCGTGGTTGAAGCGCACCAGTGCCCCATTTTGGGCGTGCAGGAACCCAGAGACCTAGTTATCCCGCTTGGAAATACGCCAAGTAAAACCTAAAATGGGAACCTCGGGATCCGGTTCAAGCCCCAGGCTTTGGTCAGTCCGGATATTGGGTTGGACTCGAGGGGGCAAGTGGTATATATATATATATATATATAGCTCAAGCGAAGCTGGGCTGCAATGGCTTAGCGCCCTGCCATACGATATATATATATATATATATATATATATATATATATATATATATATATATATATATATATATCGTATGGCAGGGCGCTAAGCCATTGCAGCCCAGCTTCGCTTGAGCTATGCAGACCGGTCAATCCTTCGGGGAAGGCACTCAGTGGGCACTCTTCGACTATGTGTTCCATAGTTTGATACTCTGCTCCGCAGTCACATGACTGGTCTTGTGTCATTCCCCATTTGTACTTCCAATAATTACATCTTCCCACTCCAGTGCGGAAACGATTGAGTATAGTCCACTGCTTCCGAGGAAGTTTCATACCACCTCCCGCTACGGTCGGGTCAGCTATCAAGAAGTAGTTCCGACCTTGAAAACGTCCCAGGAGGAAGTCCAGTTTGTATGGATGGTGAAGTTCGTGTCCATCAACTGGGAGGCTGTTCGTAGAGGTGGATTTCGGGACCTCAATCGGCCCGCATTCTGGGGTAGGTAATCATGGATGGGCATCTGTGGAGCAGATAAGATATTTGTGTATTCCCTAATGAGTGCATCCCTTCGCCTTATTTCAGGAGCGATATTACACAGCACCGGGAGCCAGGGTACAGGTTTTGCCATGAGTGTACCACTAATGGCTCTCATGGTCCTGTTTAGCTGGACGTCGATCTCTCTAACGTGCACACTATTTAACCACACGGGAGCACAGTACTCAGCAGTTGAATATACCAATGACAGAGCAGTGGTTCACAGGACTTGTGCGTTAGCTCCCCATGTGGAGCCAGCAAGGTGATGGACAATGTTAGTCCTGGTTCTCACCTTAGCTGCCGTTTTTTGTAAGTGGCTTTTAAACGTGAGAGATTGATCTAAAGTGACTCCCAGATACTGTGGGTGGTCATTATGATTCAGCTCAACACCGCTGAATATGATTTTAAGATTTTGGTTGGCCAGTCTATTATTCAAGTGGAAGCAAGTAACCTCAGTTTTTGTTGGGTTTGGATTTAGCTTCCAGGCTTCAAATTATACACCGAGGTCATTTGTTAGTGTTTCCTCAGCTTGTCGAAAATGCTGGTGTTGATATGCCAATGCAATATCGTCTGCATATATAAACTTTAAGGACCGAGTTACAGGAATGTCGGCAGTATACACTTTAAAAGAGCAGTGGGGCGAGCACTGACCCTTGTGGCAGGCCATCCTTTAGTTGCCTAAACGTACTTTCTTTGCGTCCCAGATATACTTTTATCATCCCAGATATACTTTTTATTGGAGAGCATTGAGTTAAGGAGACGCAACAAGAAAGGGCAAGGAATAAGGTCGTAAAATTTAACTAAGAGGCCTTTTCTCCAGACAGTGTCATATGCTGCAGTCAGATCTAAAAAAGCCACAGAGGTTTTCAGTCTTCGCTCAAACCCATCCTCATTGAAAGAAGTCAGAGCCAGAACCTAGTCACAACAGTTGCGACCAGGCCTAAATCCAACTTGTTCGACAGGCATGCTGGCATTGAGAATAGGGAGGATTCTGTTATAAATCAACCTCTCTAGCAGCTTATAACAAACACTTAAAAAAGCTATAGGCCGACCACTTTCAAGCATTTTTGGATTTTTCCGGGCTTCAGGATAGCTATGATTTTGGATTTTCTAAATATCCCAGGCATGTCGCCGGTTTTCAGAGTGGTGTTAAAAACTTCAAGAAGCCACTGTCTAGCCTTGTTACCCGAGTGTTTTATAAACTCCATCCTGGTATGTATTCTTTTCTAAAACCTCTTGGGATTGTCACCTTAGCGGAAGACAGGACAAGGCGTGTGAACCGATCATAGTTTTTTTTTTTATTTTAGAGGGGATAAACCTGATACCGCTATCAAGCCTTGATGAGAATGATGAGCCTTGATGAGGGGCAAATGGTTGCCGGCATGCTCGGCACATATCCATAATATATACAGCCGCATGTGTAACTGACTCACTGATGATAGTAATGTCCTGAAGCGACCGTTTAAGATAGAGACTTGAAATTTGGCATGTACATTCTTTGAGATGTTTCAATTTAAGGAAAATCATAAAACTACGATTTTTTTACTTTTAAACTATAAAAAAGTTAAAAAAATATAGATTTGTCGGTAACGTAGTTCAGCCGTGTGAGCGTAAATCACCGTTTGGGTAACGTAGATCACTTTACACGTTTAGTTCTCGCTCGTGTTTAATTGATCTCTTTCAACTACACCCGTGTTTGATACAAATATTGTATTTCAAGTAAACATGAACATCTATATGTAGACGACGGTGTTACGATGCATTGAGAGCGGGCTATCTCACCAGGGAAAACCTCGCTTTGATTTATACAGTATCAATGCCCAAAAACTACAAATTTTCAACTTTCAATTATAAAAAAAATTCCAAAAAGACGAGGTGTCAGTAAGGAAGTACGTAGGTTTTTAAGATGTCGCTTGGAGCGCTATTATAGTCGCTTAGTTCTCGCTTGTATTTAAATTATGTCTTTTAACTACACCTCTTCCTGATAATTAGTCTCAATTGGGTGCATAGTTGTTTTTTGCGTATGGTTTTCCTTCTGATTGCTGTGTTATTATTGAAAATGAAGTTTACTGAATCGAAAGCGTATTTTAACATTTAGGTGGTGTCCGCTTTAATTTCTATCGTAACTTTAAGTTAAGGTCGCTTAATTCTCGGTTGTATTTAAATTATGTCTTTTAACCACACCTGTTCGTGACAGTTTTGCAGAGCAGTAATCTTAAACGTTACATAAACTACGTTAGTGCAAATTTCAGTTTACAGTATATTGTAATATAGCTGTAACTGTAATATAACATTTGTTTTAAGGATGGTGAAATAAATTTAATGCACGTACTCCAAAGTAATACGAAAATGTTGATTGAAATGTGAGGTTTTCGTTTCGTTTTATTTAAATTCATTTGTTCATATTGGCTATTGCTATTACTCTTGTCTTTTGAGAGACGATTGAGCGTAGTGCTGGAATACTTTGTTTTTGTTACAATATTATATTATTAATTTTATCATTACTATGGTGAGCTCTACGAAGCTTGTGCGAATACTTTAAACATATTATTTTAGTACTGCATATTTTTTGCTGCAGTAACGCCCGTAAAGTAAATAATTAATTGCTAAAAATATTTTAGGTCTTACTACATTTTCTAGACTTTAGTCTTCTCATGCTGGAAAATTTCTTGTAGGTTTTCGCACAAAAAAAAACCTAATACAGTAATTATTCTTAATTTTCTACTATTTGTATGCTGTCTATTTGTACTATTTGTATGCTATATGAATCCCCAGATTGAATATAGCGCTTCAGTTGATAGTTCTGGTGCAGTTTTACTTTGAAGGTTGAACGTGTCCCAACACGTTTGGCATCCGGTCTTTGACCTATTTGCTGCCGTCCAATCAGGCTTAGATTTTAGTTTAGGAAACGAATGAACATATCAAGTTATAGAACGATTGAACTTTCCATTCTTACCTTGGCTAACGTTTACCTACTTCCGACGTTTTTTTAAACCATCTACATATCTGATGACCCATCAGGCTGAGAAATATTATAATAACCAATTGAATTAAACTCAATAGTAATTTTTCTCGCTGCCACTTTGTCCGTCAAACTTCCTCAATGCAGTGCTCTCACCTTAAGTCTCGATTAACCCTATTATTGTTGTAATTTTAAACTATTCTATACTTATCAATTATTGTAACTCTTTCAGTATATTTTAATTTAACCGATAATCTTTTTTTGGCTATTATTTTACAATTGGTTTTTTTACTACCATTGGTTGAAAATGCATAATGTACGCCGATTTTATGGTTCTTAAGTTGCAACTTTCTTCATTTTAAGACTATATAAAGACTTTAAGACTTCATGATTATAGTACCTAATACCCTGTGATCTATTACATACTACTAGTGCTCTATTTTTATTAATTTTCTGAACTAATATACATAACATTTAAAATTGTTAAACTAATTGCTGATTTTGAATGATAAAATTGTTATAGTTTCTCTATATGGTATATATATATATGATTCCTGCGTTTCTTGGCCACCCCGTGGCGGAACTAAAGCATCTTAGCCTATACCAATTTTTTAAAATTTCAACTATCTTGATTTTGTCCCGTTTTTCTTCTATTACATACAACGATCCTCTATATAAACTTATAATTTTATTCCACTTTTATCTTTTCAGAATACAGCCATTATTACCTCAATCATAATCGTATCTCCAAATTTTTACACAACAACTTTTGAGCATGACTATTTACATAGTTCATTAATATTTCACAACTCCATTATATTTTTTTACGAATTAAGGGGGAGTGGAAAATGGGGGAGACATTATTATACCATGAGCCGTGAGCAAATTTCAAAGCTTATTATTATTTATTGTGAGTAGTGTGTATTGGCGGCTTCTGTTACTGCCGTTGGAGTTGAGCCCTCAACTAGCCTGTTCATTGTATGAGGTTTTGACAGTAATTTACGGAATTGGGGCAACCAATTATTGGGTTGGACCCTCCATCAAGCATAACACCTAGAATATTTACATAAATAATATTTATCTCACAGCTCAATTTTTTAAAACTATTTTCTAAGGAGGAGTATTAAAACCTACTAATAGGAGATTATTAAAGCATTTTTTTACTATTGATTGTGAATTTAGAGTATTAGATAGTTTTTTTCCTGGCTTGGCTGTCCAGATCTTGTGTGGAACTAAACTATTTCAAACTTGACTTTTTATTAATTCAAACTAGGGGGCAGGTTGAAAATGCATAATGTACGCCGATTTTTTGGTTCTTAAGTTGCAACTTTCTTCATTTTAAGACTATATAAAGACTTTAAGACTTCATGATTATAGTACCTAATGCCCTGTGATCTATTACATACTACTAGGGCTCTATATTAATTAATTTTCTGAACTAATATATTACTGTATTATTTATTGTGAGTAGTGTGTATTGGCGGCTTCTGTTACTGTCGTTGGAGTTGAGCCCTCATTGTATGAGGTTTTGACAGTAATTTACGGAATTGGGGCAACCAATTATTGGGTTGGACCCTTTATCAAGCATAACACCTAGAATATTTACATAAATAATATTTATTTCACAGCTCAATTTTTTAAAACTATTTACTAAGGAGGGGTATTAAAACCTACTAATAGGAGATTATTAAAGCTTTTTTTACTATTGATTGTGAATTTAGAGTATTAGATGGTTTTGTTACTGTCTTGGCTGTCCAGATCTTATGTGGAACTAAACTATTTCAAACTTGACTTTTTATTAATTCAAACTTTGGCCGACTAATTTTTTTTATTATTGTTTTTTTACTTTCAATCTCCAAGGATATTTTCTTATTAGTACTATGTATCCCCCCAGATTAACACTAAGGTGTTATGAAATCTTGAACTTTGAGCTCTGGCATTCAAATTATAACGTCATTAGATATATCTATGACTAAACGACAACTCTAATTTGGGCTTTAACTACTCAGGGGATTAGTTCTATGTATCCCCCCAAATTAACACTAAGGTGTTATGAAATCGTGAACTTTGAGCTCTGGCATTCAAATTATAACGTCATAAGATATATGACGTTACGACTATGACTAAACGACAACTCTAGTTTGGGCTTTAACTTCTAAGGGGCAACCCCTAAGGGGGCATGGGGGCGAAGCCCCCATCGAGCCGTAGGCGAGTCTATAATATATACAGCCCCATGTGTAACTGACTCACTGACTCACTGATGATAGTAAAGTCCTGAAGCGACCGTTAAAGATAGAGACTTGAAATTTGGCATGGACATTCTTTGAGATGTTACAATTTAGGAAAAATCATAAAACTACAATTTTTTTTACTTTAAAACTATAAAAAAAAGGTAAAAAATATAGATTTGTCGGTAACGTAGTTCAGCCGTATCAACGTATATCACTGCGTGGTATCGTAGATCGCTTTGCAGGTTTAGTTCTCGCTCGTGTTTAAATCATCTCTTTCAACTACACCCGTGTTTGTACTGGCATATTACAGATAGATGTCTCTATAAGAACGATTTGGTTTCAGAGAACTTTTAAATAACTAATGAACAATACAAACAAATATTAATGTTAGGTTCTCGTTTTATTTTCAATTTAGTTTAGAATATTTATTCAAATACACACTAAATTATCCTTTTGGCCGAATTTCGCACTACATTAATTTTGCTGTGAAGCTTGAGCTGTGATCTTAACGTAACATATTTCGATTACTTTGACCAATACTTAATGGACAGTTAATTATCTTTTTGTTAGATTTTTATTCAGTATCTTATATTAGATTTTTTACACACTTAAAAATATGTTTTTGAGAATTTTTATTGATCAAAAAGAACAGATTTAAATGTTAGGTTCTCGTTCCATGTTCACCTTATTTTAGATTACTAATTCAAATTCACCCCAGGTTACTCTTTCGGCCGAACTTCGCATTCAATGAATTTACTGTGTATATTAGTTAGTTTATATTCAGTGTTTTACATTATATTTTAATACACACGTTTTTCTTATATCTCCTGAAATTTATAAGTTTTTATTTCAGTTGGGTGAGGCATGGGATTATGTCAATTTCCCGATAATTGTATCTCTATTTAGTACCAGGTTAACCGAGCCTTGCTCGTTGGTTTTAATTGACTTTTGTTATAGTGTCTCATTTCTTGAAGAGAAATAATATGACATTGTATATGACATACAATAGAGCCGGAGAGTTCCGGCATCTTACGTTTTAAACGTAAGCTTATTACGTTATAAAACGTAATCAAGCTATTAAATCTACACCAGACTCTTCACAGCTAACAGCTGTTAAAAACTGCTTAAAATTTATGTTCCTTTATTTTTGTTTACTTTTAGTTGTTATTTCGTTACCAAAATGGCAACCCATAAGACCAATGTTAAAAGTAACGATTTTTAAAGTTAAATTTAGACCAACTTCGATTTTGAAACTGAGGCTTAAAATATGTTTTTGAGAATTTTTAAATGAGTATTGAACAAAAGAACAGATTTAAATGTTAGGTTCTCGTTTCATTTTCATCTTATTTTAGATTACTAATTCAAATTAACCCCAGGTTAAGCTTTCGGCCGAATTTCGCATTCAATGAATTTACAGTGTTGCTCGTGCCGTGATCTTAACGTATTATACTTCTATTACTTTGTACAATAATTAATAGACAGTTAATTATTATCTTTCTGTTTTATTTATATTCAGTGTTTTACATTATATTTTAATACACACTTAAAATATTTTTTGAGAATTTTAAAATGACTATTGAACAAAACAAACAGGTTTTTATGAATAAATTATTATTCCACAGGTCTCGATTTTATATTCTTATAATTAGTAGTTTGTAATAGTAGGGGGTTTTTTGCGGATCAACCCCGTTTTTATTCTTTCCTATTATTTTGTTTTCATGTTATTTAATTCTTGTTTTCGCTCATTGATTTGAATGTTATACGCTATTTCAGTGATTTAAACGTTTTTCTTCCAACTCCTGAAATTTACAAGTTTTTATTTGAGTTGGGTGGGGCATGGGATTATGTCAATTTTCCCTTAATTGTATTTCTATTTAGTACCAGGTTAACCGAGCCTTGTTCGTTGGTTTTAATTGACTTTTGTCAATTAATTTTTTAATTAATTAATTAATTTTTGTGTCATGGTAATCAAGCTATTAAATCTACACCAGACTCTTCACAGCTAACAGCTGTTAAAAAACTGCTTAAAATTTATGTTCCTTTATTTTTGTTTACTTTTAGTTGTTATTTCGTTACCAAAATAGCAACCTATAAGACCAATGTTAAAAATACGATTTTAAAACTTAAATTTAGACTAAACTTTATATTTAGCTACCGAACAGAGAAATATTTGTTTCCATAACTACTACTATTAAATATAATGATAGCAACAACAACAACTATAACTCTTTTAATTGAAATTGCTTTTCATCTAACTCAACAACAATCGTCTAATCTAAAGTATATATTTTTACCAGCATAACACCTAAAATATTTACATAAATAATTATAAATTCACTGCTCAAAACTTTTAAACAAATTCTAATTACGAAGGTGTATTAAAACCGATTCATATGAGTTTTTTAAAAGCTTTGTTTACTATTTATTGTGAATTTTGTGTATTTGACGGTTTTGTTACTGTCTTGACTGTGCAGTTCTTCCGTGGAACTAACGTATTTTAAACTCGACTTTTTATTAATTTACGAATTTAGGGCAACCCCTAGGGGGGGTCTAGCCTGTTCGGTACTTAAGTCTTAGAGTAATTAACAAATTTGGGGCAACCCTCTAAGGGGGCATGGGGGCGGAGCCCCCATCGAGCCGTAGGCGAGTCTATAATATATACAGCCCTATGTGTAACTGACTGACTCACTGATGATAGTAATGTCCTGAAGCGACCGTTTAAGATAGAGACTTGAAATTTGGCATGGACATTCTTTGAGATGTTTCAATTTAGGGAAAATCATAAAACTACGATTTTTTTACTTTTAAACTATAAAAAAGGTAAAAAATATAGATTTGTCGGTAATGTAGTTCAGCCGTGTGAGCATATATCACCGTTTGGGTAACGTAGATCTTGCAGGTTTAGTTCTCGCTCGTGTTTAATTGATCTCTTACAACTACACCCGTGTTTGATACAAATATTGTATTTCATACGAACATGAACATCTTCACGTACACGACGGTGATTCGATGCATTGAGAGCGGGTTATTTCACCAGGGTAATACTAGCTTTGATTTTATTATGCCAAAAAACTACAAATTTTCAACTTTCAAATTATAAATATACCGAGGTGTCGGTAAGGAAGTAGGTTGGTTCTTAAAGATATCGCTTGGAGCGCTATTATAGTCGCTTAGTTCTCGCTTGTATTTAAATGATGTCTTTTAACTACACCTCTTCCTGATAATTACTCTCAATTGGGTGCATAGTTGTTTGCGTATGGTTTTCCTTCTGATTGTTGTGTTATTATTGAAAATGAAGTTTACTGAATCGAAAGCGTATATTTACATTTAGGTGATGTCCGCTATGATTTCTATAGTAACTTTAAATTAAGGTCGCTTAATTCTCGGTTGTAATTAAATTATGTCTTTTAACCACACCTGTTCCTGATGAAGTTTTCGTGACAGTTTTGCTGAGCAGTGATCTTAAGCGTTGTATAAACTACGTTAGTGTAAATTTCAGTTTACAGTATATTGTAATATAGCTGTAACTGTAATATAGCATTTGTTTTAAGGATGGTGAAATAAATTTAATGCACGTACTCTAAAGTAATACGAAAATGTTGATTGAAATGTGAGGTTCTCGTTTCGTTTTATTTAAATTCATTTGTTCATATTGGCTATTGCTATTACTCTTGTCTTTTGAGAGACGATTGAGCGTAGTGCGGGAATACTTTGTTACAATATTATATTATTAATTTTATCATTACTATGGTGAGCTCTACGAAGCTTGTGCGAATACTTTAAACATATTATTCTAGTACTGCATATTTTTTGCCGCAGTAACGCCCGTAAAGTAAATGATTAATTGCTAAAAATATTGTAGGTCTTACTACATTTTCTAGACTTTAGTCTTCTCATGCTGGAAAATTTCTTGTAGGTTTTCGCACAAAAAAACCCTAATACAGTAATTATTCTTAATTTTCTACTATTTGTATGCTGTCTCTCTATATGAATCCCCAGATTGAATATAGCCCTTCAGTTGATAGTTCTGGTGCAGTTTTACTTTGAAGGTTGAACGTGTCCCAATACGTTTGACATCCGGTCTTTGACCTATTTGCTGCCGTCCAATCAGGCTTAGATTTTAGTTTAGGAAACGATTGAACATATCAAGTTATAGAACGATTGAACTTTCCATTCTTACCTTGGCTAATGTTTACCTACTTCCGACGTTTTTTTTAAACCATCTACATATCTGATGACCCATCAGGCTGAGAAATATTATAATAACCAATTGAATTAAACTCAATAGTAATTTTTCTCGCTGCCACTTTGTCCGTCAAACTTCCTCAATGCAGTGCTCTCACCTAAAGTCTCGATTAACCCTATTATTGTTGTAATTTAAAACTATTCTATACTTATCAATTATTGTAACTCTTTCAGTATATTTTAATTTAACCGATAATCCTTTTTTGGCTATTATTTCACAATTGGTTTTTTTTTACTACCATTGGTTGAAAATGCATAATGTACGCCGATTTTATGGTTCTTAAGTTGCAACTTTCTTCATTTTAAGACTATATAAAGACTTAAAGACTTCATGATTATAGTACCTAATACCCTGTGATCTATTACATACTACTAGGGCTCTATTTTTATTAATTTTCTGAACTAATATATATATATATATATAACATTTAAAATTGTTAAACTAATAATTTCTGATTTTGAATGATAAAATTGTTATCGTTTCTCTATATGGTACATATATGATTCCTGCGTTTCTTGGCCACCCCGTGGCGGAACTGAAGCATCTTAGCCTATACCATTTTTTTTTATAATTTCATATATCTTGATTTTGTCCCGTTTTTCTTCTATTACATACAACGATCCTCTATATAAACTTATAATTTTATTCCACTTTTATCTTTTCAGAATACAGCTATTATTACCTCAATCATGTGCAATCATAATCGTATCTCCAAATTTTTACACAACTTTTGAGCATGACTATTTACATAGTTCATTAATATTTCACAACTCCATTATATTTTTTACGAATTAAGGGGGGAGTGGGATTATACCATGAGCCGTGAGCAAATTTCAAAGCTTATTATTATTTATTGTGAGTAGTGTGTATTGGCGGCTTCTGTTACTGCCGTTGGAGTTGAGCCCTCAACTAGCCTGTTCATTGTATGAGGTTTTGACAGTAATTTAAGGAATTGGGGCAACCAATTATTGGGTTGGACCCTCCATCAAGCATAACACCTAGAATATTTACATAAATAATATTTATCTCACAGCTCAATTTTTTTAAAACTATTTACTAAGGAGGAGTATTAAAACCTACTAATAGGAGATTATTAAAGCTTTTTTTACTATCGATTGTGAATTTAGAGTATTAGATAGTTTTGTTACTGTCTCGGCTGACCCGTTCTTCGGTTGGAACTAACCTGTTTAACAACTTGACTTCTTATTAATTTACCAATTTAGGGAAACCCCTAAGGGGCATGGGGCGAAGCCCCATCGAGCCGTAGGCGAGTCTTCGGCTATATTGAGCCCTCCAGCCTTACTGGGGGCGTTGCTCACAAACTAGAAAGTTGTGAAAGTTGGATAGTGCTGCCACTGACACTCACAGCGGTTTGTCGATTTTGGGTTCACTGCCGGTTGGGTACCAAGGGCTTGGTGAATTCCAGTTTCTGTGGGGGTCTAATCCGCCTCAATTTGATTTTGGACTTATGTTCCAAGAATACTCCTGTCGAAAGACCGAACCCGGTATGGCTAACGCTAGGTAGGGAGCCCTTAAGGGGTGGGAGACCACTGTCTAGTCTTCGGGCTAGTTATATGGAGCAAATACAACAAAAGAAATAAAAAAAAGGCTACCTGCCTGGTTTGCCAGGGGCCTCCCTTACCGTGTTAGAGACTTTGGTCTTATTCCCTTTTGCATTCTTCTTGTTTGTGGCAGCATCCTAACGTTTTGAGTTGCCTCCTCTCTTTTTTTGACACATTTCTCTCCCAATTCCCCAAAGGCGTTTGTGGAGCGGACACCTTCGAGCTAAGAGGTGTCGATAGGATAGGACAGCTTCGGTTACTGTCTGGATTGTGTCTGAGACACAGATGATCTTGAGTGTGGCGAGGCAGTGATGACCCGGTTTATGACGCCACGCTCCTGCTTCACCGCCATCAGCCTGACCTGACGGCATTTTACGATTTCATCAAGGAAATCTTTGAGTTTTGGAATCCCTTCCTTTATCGCCTTGTTGACGTTCTTTTGAATAAGGAACGCCTTTGACATCTCCTTCAAAAGAACTTTAATTTTTTTAGCGACTAGTCCTCCTCCTCGCTGGCAATGCATTTGCAACTCGAATGCCGCACGAAGAGGGCTCTTCCTGAGAGAAATTCCTTGGATATTGGCTAATGGTATTAACGGCTCGGTCACCTCCATCCCCTGATCGAGGATCGAGGTTCGTTGCCCATGCTTTTTTTGTCACCAGCGCATCGTGCGGCAAGGGACGGGTTGGCCCGTTCATGGCCCGAGAGCGGGTTTACCCTCGGAGATCTATGTTTCTGGGGGAGAGGACGCCCCTACCCCAGTCCCCCGGGGCCCGAATCTCCGTTTGCTCAGCACCGATACACAAAAGGTGACGTACGTGCTGGGAGTCGCCCGTTTCATTGCAGAGTCCAATCTCTGTATCCATGCCGCACTTTCTGACCAAGGACTGTAGTGGCTGGCTCCTGACAACACACCGGAGGAGATCATCGGCAGTGCGAGGCACACATCAGTCCCTACAACACGACAGGGACACTCCCAGGACCCTCCAGCATGCGCCGGTCGAAAGAAGGTGGAAAGACACCCGTAATGGGGGTTGAAAAAAGAAGAAGGTGAGCATGGTTAGTTTAGAAATGAATCAAGACGGCGAGCTCAGACCTGAAAGGTAGGAAGAAAGGCCCTAGTTTTGGAAGAACTGTGAGGAGGATCTCACAGCTTGGCTCGGGTACCCCAGGGTACCCACACAGCTTGGTCGCACAAAAACACCCGTACAGTGGAAAGTTCACTGCCCCTGAGGGCTATAGGCTTTCGAGTTATTGCGATTTTTCTGTTAAAATGGCCTTAATTTACATTAATTATAATGCAAAATCAACGTTTTTATGGGAAAATCGCAATAACTCTGTTATTTGTCAGCTACTTGTAAACTTGGTACCATTGGTTAGAGAATTCAATTTGGCAACATTTTTGCGATGTAAAATTTTTAGAAAATTTACCGATTTTGAGATATTTGAGTTTAAAATTTAAAATGGCCGCCATTTTAAAAATATACAGTGGAAAAAATTATTTTTTCCCTGAAAATGTAAATTAGTATGATAAAGATTCATACCAAATATGAACTGAATACAACTATCCATTACTGAAATAAAAAATTATTATGTGAAAAAACAAAATGGCGGCTAGCGGCTCGAAGATGGATTTTAGACCCATATTAATGCGATGTTATTTGTTTGTCTTGACCCAAGGAACAAATCAACAATTTTTTGTACAGAGTTCACTAACACCCTGGACAGATATTTTTACTAAAAAGCAATACCACCGCTGTAAAAATACAAACCCCACTCGATTTATATGAAAAATAAATGAGTTATCATATTTGATTAGAGATTTGCTTAGTAGGTTTGCTTTTAATGGAACGAATGAATAATAACATTACAGATTTGCAATGCATTAAACTTATAACCATGCAAAATTCTAAAAACGCTGATGAATCATTAAGAATCATAAGTCCTATCAATCAAATGTATAACAAACAAGTGATTGTCAGACAGTAAAATCAGATAATTGCAGACTTCAACATTTATTATGTTGACTTTATTGAATAACCGATCTCATTAACTTGACTTAAAATCAAATTTCCGAAAACTAAACCCGTTCGTTAGTTATTATAAGTTTGATAAAATTAACCGGTCGATAAATATTATAAGGTTGATGAAGAGGAATAGGCAGCGAACATTCCTTCAGAATGGGCGAAGGGAAGACTACATGGAAAACAATATTTCCAAGTTGGTTTTTCCCGCTGAACAACTTCTTAGGTTACCTGCCTCTGAAACCCAATGAGTCTGGAGGCCTAAAGTTTAAAATAATTTCGGCTCTAAGTTTGTGGGCCACTTTAACATTTTTCATGTTCTTTTGGGTTGGACCCAAATACAAGATTTTGAGCCAACTGTTCGACGAATGTGCAGATTTAAAGAAAGTAACGGAATCTCTCCACGTGTACAATGTTCTCATTGGCTTCACAGCGATCTGTGTTACGTCTAGTTATAAATGTTTCTTTAGAGAATTTGATGATATTTTCGACAATCTAGTAGCATTTGAAAATATTATAAAGGAGAAGAAAGTTCCACAGACGAATGAAACTTCACAGCGTTGGTTGTGTTTCGTCCAGATTTTGCTTCCAGCGATTTTTATCTTTCCTCAGCTTCTAAATAATTTTGTTGAGAATAAAGATTACAGGCCAATCTGTCTACAGTTAGGATTTTTGTATGGCATCTTCCTTCGTAATTCGATGAGTGCTACTTTTGTAGTTGTGGTAAGCGCTATTGCCAACAACTTCAAAAGGCTTAACAAGATCGTCAAGTTCTGCTCTACAGATGTCAGCTCAAGAAGGCACGTGATCGTCGTTCCTCTTTGCAAGTCAAGTTCAGGTATAGTATTGTCGGAATTTTATACAAATTAAAATTCAAAGGTGTAAAAAGTGGTTATATTAGTTTTTGTTGTCTTTTATTTATAATTTCCACAATTTAAATGAAATGTATTGGAGTTGTTGCCGCGTGCGTTGCTAGGGTAACCTGACTTGTTATGAGTGTGTGTCACCCGCCATTCCCGCGGTCCGGTGCCGGTCCCTTGTCACCGGAAAATTACCTATTACTTTTCACATTTTTTGTGTTGTCGCGTGTTCTATAGCTTATTAATATGTCCTTATTATTATTATTATAAGGCTTATTATTATTTTACTTCATCGGAAATATTTTAGTTATATAGGATATATTATTTTAGTTACATATTGAATCACTCTCAGCAGTTCCATGTACACTGTGAGTGAAATAAACAACATAGTTTTATATGTTAGTTATAATGCTATTGAACATTTTCAATGTAAAAAAAGACAGTGATTGTGTGATAAAAAAAAAAAACTGTTTTGTCGTCGTTACGCCTACGGACTTCATTGCGCGGGCCGGCCGGTCACCAGAGACCAGCGCTTTTGGACGCATTATGTTTCGTGAAAAATGCTTAAGTGTCAGTTTGCGACCTTGATCCTGACTTCAAAGACAAAAGGAAAGATTTTATGAAATTAAAAATTTCAGGCCCTGGGGAAAGATTCCTGATATTTTTGCAGCACTCAACATGTTAATCTGTTGCAATTATGTTGATAGGAAAAATCTTGTATGTATGACGAGCCCAAATAGTCATTGCCACTCTCGAAAGGTTTGGCCACACTCAGCTGACGCTTCTTGCAGCCATCTACAATTCTCGATCGGCAATGACGTACTTTATGCTTTAAATACACAAATAGCCATTCTTTTCTACAATATATTTGTATACAGTGTAAATATAATCACTAATGTATAGTTTTTTCTGACATTCTTTTTGGAACTGGTTTAATTTTATATAGATAATGGTAATAGGGGTAATGGTTAGTTTTGGGGGATAGTCGATCGACCACACATGCTAACACAAACCGCTAACCGGATGCTATTTATAGAGTGATTGTCTGTATAGTTTTAGTGTTACAGCAAGAAACTCAAATTGTGAAGTTGCCTAAGGAAATCGCATTCAGTCTCATTGAAGAGACTAACTTTTTCACAACCGATAATCCATTTCACAAAATAAAAACTTTAACCAATTATAATAAATAACTATTAATTTTCAGAAGATGTGCCGAATGTTACGGTCGAAGAGGTTCGAATGATGTACCAACTGCTTGTTGATACAATCAAGAAAACGAATTCATTCTTCGGCATCCAACTAGTGTTCGAGTTTTTACATTTGTTGTTCTCTACTGTGACTGAGCCTTACGCAGTTATCAGTTATTTTTTCCTGGAAGATATATCATTCACAAGAAGAAAATGGTTCTCTTTCGTCTTTCAAAGGATTGTTTCTATTTTTTATTCAATCTTCGTTCTCATCCAAACAACGTACAATGCTTCACTTGCAACTAATCAAGTAAGAAATATATTATTTTTATACAACCCCATATAGAATAAACTTTAAGATAGCATAATAAGAGCGAAATATTTCGAATAGACTCTAAATATAAAATATTTTTCCACAATTCCAATGCTATGCGAATTTTTAACTTAAAATCTCAAGATATTTCTCGATTTTGATGATAAATATTGTAGGTGGTGATGCAAGTCCAGCGTGGATGAAATATTTGCTAAGCAAATTCCGATAAAAACAATATCAGTTTGTTAATCCGTTGTATTAGGCTTTTAAATGAATCGTGTTTATTATCTACTAGCTATCAGCCCGTCAAAAATTACGGGTAATTTATATATATTATGATTTTCAAGAATGTTATGTTTTTTGTAATTTTGAATGGTCTCGAAATTTATGATAACCCTGACCACATATTATTGAAACTTAAGTTTTTCCATTTATTTAGCAATGTGAAAATAAATATAAAAATGTTAGGTCTACTTTATTGTTTTATAAACAGTTTATAATACGCTACTTACTATCATATGGTTTTACAGTGTAGTGGGCATATGGGAAATTAACAAAAACCAAAACTAATAACAAAATGGTTTTCAACTTTTGCTGACTCAGAATCCAAATTTAATTTGCCAGAATCTGGAATTTATATATAATTTGCTTAACACCCGAGAATCACCTTTCTTACCAAGTGTTTCTTCAACCCCTGACAATAAGAATTTTTGCCTCCTTACATTCTTGTTGTTAAGTTTGTTGGATCCTATCAGAGTCTGACGTCCCCATTAGTTTTTGGTACCACCACCAACACTGAGCACCAGTCCGTAGGATATCTTCCATAGGACTTATGAATTAACCATGCTTTCAAGTTCTTACTTGACTTTATCACCCAAAGGTAGAAAGGAGTGCATTCCTGGGTGTATTTAAGTGTTACTGTACGTGCATTCGTGTCTTCCCACTAGATCCGAGTCCCGATAGATCCAGACATGAAATTGACAGCAAACTGTCCCGCTAGATCCGCGACAAATATGTGGTCCTAATGAGGGGATTAACGATTTCCGCTGGATCCGCGCTTCGGCGAGGGCAACCCTTCTTATTACTATTGCTTGACTGCACTCGATGACAACAAGCGCCAGAAACCCAGTGTTGTTGTATCATTTTCAATACAACTCAATATGGGTAAATTTCGTTAACATAACTAATTTGGTCTTAAAATTTCAATTATTTTGATACCAAGTTTGATATAAATCGGTTGATATATAATTATTGCCGCAAACAAAAAACATTTCCTCTGTGTGAATACATTCCTTAGGGTACAACATTGCCATAGTATCTTAATTCTGTAGTTATTTTCCGATAATCCAGTATAGTTTTGTTGTTGCCATTATTTTATTTACGTTAGACATTTGATATATTTGGTCTGATGATTCGTGAACAATCATTGAAACAACAATAGTGCAAGCAATGTGATAACACCCTAAAAGGCCGAGTGCGGTTATCCGTGGCGTCCGTGGGTCTTATACCCCCTGTTGTGTATGTTTGTGCGAGACTATACGGCAGGCCCGCCTCATTGAGGTACCATTTTCACAAAGGGGCACGAAATCTCGGGTGGTGCTAACAATGAACTTATCGTACTTCTTTAATTTTCCTCATCCCTTATGTTCTAATTGTAAAAAGCAATTTAAACAATTTCATGTTCAATTACTGTATCGGCAACTATTTTTAACTTAGTGTCACTTTCACAGTAGACGTAGTTAACAATACCAACAAGGGTACTTGCCTGCCCCGGCTGTCCGCTGGCGCTGCGACCCTAACACTTTACACGCATCTTACACGGCATTTGCCTGCACGAAAGTGCTGCGGACGAACACTACACGTAATGATACAACATTCGATCACACTTATATAGAATCAGCCTATGGCAAAGAACCACCCCTGAGATACACAAATACTGGGCAAAATAATTATAGCCTACGGGTAGAATTTATAATAGTCTATTTATAAACTTTTTATTTATAATGAAATAAAATTACCTTATCCTATCACTGGTTATCAAAAGACAACATGTTCCGTTCCTTAGAACTTCTTCAGGTCTAAAGTATGCAACTACCACACAATCCAATGTATTATTACATTGTGGTTTGTCAAATGATTCAATAAAAGGTTGTCCCAGTCACTAAAACTAAAAGTTGTCATAGTGATAAAATTAGTAAAACAGAATAAAACTGATTAAAATTGAACTTGGGCTGGCCAGCACCTCACTCTTATCACAAACTAGATAAAACTGATTCATTGAAGGTGTTGTCTTCTTCTTCTTATTATTATTATTTTCTCCAATGCTGTCTATGTTGATGTTCTTCTTACTTTCACTTTAGATTTCTTTGCATTTTTGTTTGTCTATGTATGTATCAAATATAATATTTGATTTGAAAGAAGTTTGATCGTTGAGGATGTTGTTGGGATCAGTCTTTTTTGCTTTGTAGATGGTGAATTCTTCTTTTACATCAAGTTTAAAGCTTTTTGGTAAAATCTCAATTATTTCCATGTTTTTCTCGATTGATGTGTAGCTGTGGCATTCTGATGTTCTGCATACGAGGATTGTTGATGGTGAAGTCTCTTAGGTATGTGTTCTTTAAATCTTTGGTTGAAAGATTTTCCAGTTTGACCGATGTAATATTTTGGACAGTCGTCACATTTAATTTTGTAGATGCCTGATTTTTCATAGTTGTTAGTGGTGGCTCGTTTGGTATGGAAAAACTTTTGTAAGGTGTTGTTGACCGAATGAGCAACTGTTGTGTCATTTCGTTTGAAGATTTTGGTGACAGCATCGTTAATTTTTCCATAATACTGTATTTTTATATATTTTTTCTCAGGGTTTTCTTTGTTTTTGTTTTGATTTTGTTTTTGCTTTTTTATAATGGAGTCTATCATTTGTGGTCTGTATCCGTTTACTCTTGCAATATGCTTAATAGTGAAGTACTCCTTATTGTATGCTTCTGGGCTCAAGGGATATGTTAGTAATCTATGGACCATGGAGTTATAAGCTGCGATTTTGTGTGACCAAGGATGATTAGATGTCTTATGAATTGTGTGGTCTGTGGTTGTTGGTTTTCGATATATTTCAAAATCAAACTGGTTGTTGGACTTCTTTATTGTGACATCTAAAAAGTTAATTGCTAGATTCTCCTCTGTTTCTAATGCGAACTTTAGTTTGCTATGGATGTTGTTGAGCTTTGATAATATTGATTGAGCTTGTCTTTTATTCCCATCTACAACAGCAAAAATGTCATCCACATAACGGTGATATGTTGATAATTTTGCAAGTGTTCTGTTATTGGTATTTAGTATGAATTTGTTTTCCATGTAGTTGAGAAAGATGTCGGCGATGAGGCCTGACAGTGGGTTGCCCATGGCTAAACCATCATTCTGGATGTAAAACTTATTGTCGAATTCAAAATAATTCTGTTGTAAAACCAGTCTCAAGAGTTCTATGATTTCATCGATGTCTTTTATGTTCAGTTTGTTTTGTTGTTTCAAGTTATTACTGATGATGCTGAGGGTCTCTTCTATCGGTATGTTGGTATATAAGTTCTGAATATCGAAGGAGACCATGATCTGAGAATCCCTTATGTTCATGTTTTTTATTTTGTCAATGAGATCTGATGTATTTTTCAGGCTTCGATTATTTTCTAGCTTTATTTCTTCAAAAATTATACTATGTAAAAGTTTGGATAAATTATATGCTGGTGCGTTGATGAAATTAACTAGAGGTCTGATTGGTTCATTTTGTTTGTGTAGTTTTGGTAATCCTCTTAGTTTCGGAGCTGTAGGTTTTACTGTGTTGGTATAAAATTTCTGATTTTTATTTAAAAACGATGATTTGTTAATGGCATTTCTAATAGCTTTGTTGTACTTGTCCGTTGGGTCATTGGGGATTTCAGTGATGTTGTTTTCTTCAAAAAACTTGAAGACTTTGCTCTTGTATGTATCTTTATTCATGACTATTGTGGTATTGCCTTTGTCAGCTTTTAAAAGGATCACATTATTCTCATTTAATTTCTTTTTAAGACCACGGGCAACATTTACTTCATTGTTTGGTCGTTTGTTTTGGGTATTTGATTCAAGATGTCGTTTAATTTTATCGTTTGCCAGGAATCGTGTTTCATTTTGTTTTCCTTTTGGTAGACATCTGAGTGCTACTTCTGTATCAATAAGCAAAGGTGTACAATCGTTATGTGGTTTTTATTTATTTCCTACGAATCAATCATAATTGGCTCCCAACGTGGGGAAGTCAGAGGAAGCCTCCATAGATATATATTTTCCACATACGAAACACTTCAATACTGAATACCAACAAATATCACAGTTTAATTCTAAGAATTTATGAGATTTTCTATAAAATATGACAAAATATGGCTATAATACAGGGTGAGGCAATGTGAACAACACCATTCATACATATTATAAAACTAGTAGCCTCCATTAATGCTATACATCTTAGCTGAAAATGAAACGAATTATGTTATGCTATTTTAAGTGAACAAAGGAATTTTTAAATATCTTACAAACCATATCCTTCTGTGATGATCTTATAAACGTTGACATTCCTTGATTCGCTAAAATGTCACACACTGATTTCCGCATATCTCAATAAAGCACGTCAAATTCCTCAGTGATACTTTTCCTCAGAATATATGAACATATTTCCAATGGGATTAAGAAGAACCTTTAATTTGAAATATTCTACAATGGAAAAATATCACTAATGTCACGAATGTAATGAACCACGGTACGTTCTAAATCTTTCTATAGGCATTTCTGAGTGCGGTTTTAGCCATGTATTGATCAATTGTGTGTACAGTGGCTGGTGTAATTTCATGCTGGGCGCAAAGAGTCTAAATCGCTCTAAAATAAAGACATTGACGAAAATTTCTTCAATGAGATTTGTAGCAAATCTAAAAGAAAATACTTGATCAATGTGGCTCTCACAGAACTCTTTACACTTTGTTGTGTTACTACTACTCCTCACTCTTTTGATACAAATCACGGCGTTCAAAAATAAAATGATTCGTGTGTATGGCATAGTATTAGTGGCTATAAGCAAATTTGTAAAATTATTGTGCAATAGCTATTACTTGACAGCTAATACAACTGTTCATCCCATGATGCCTCATCCTTTACTCCAAAACTGGTAGTTAGCTATTTGTCTGTATAGAGGTACAGTAACCCTACACTGGAGAAGACAGACAAGTTCAAAAGATTAATAAATACCTTTTCATTTACTAAATCTACGTAATTTAAGTCCGTAAAAATTAATGTATTGCAGAATTCAATTCCCATATTTTTCCCGTTCCTCCCATTGCCAATACTCCAACCAATCACAATCACTTAGCATTAACAGCTTTTTATTTTCAAATGTCACTTTATGAAGTCTTGCTTTTTTCGTAAACAAATGTGCTCATTTTGACGTTTGAGACGTACTCTTATTATAAAAAGGATCATTTGCAACGACAAAACAAGATCATCATCGCTATTATCCATTGTGAACTGCAACGCTGAAATTAAAATTAAGCTGACAATGAAGAAAATTAGGGAAATTCAGTCAGATAAGGAGGTAGTTTTTCCTGTGGTACGAAATAAAATTGTATTTTCAACAACACATTAATTCTGAAAGGGGTATAGATATCACGGAATATCTTGGACTGTGATGACCGTTTACAGTTCAAACAATTGGAGTAGAGCGACGAATTGCAGATTGTCGCAGACTGCTTTTAGTGCCATATGTTTATCAATTTGAACCAGAAGTGGAGTATGTCAGAGGCCGAGGTATTCTGCGTAACCTGTAAATGGTAATAACTAGTGATATGTTACCAGGGCAGGAAAACAGCTTACCACATGAGCTTGCTTCTTAGTAACGACTTAACATCGGAGATGCGGAAAGAGGTATGTTGTCATGGTCTAAATTAAGGAATGCATTGTAATAAGGCCAACTACACACCAGACCGGTTTGCCCCCCACCACTCGTGTTAAAACTCACGATTTTGATACGATTCCCCTAATAATTACCTGGAAATCCACTAAAATAAACAAATATTTACCCAACTTCCGTTTAAATCCCCGAAAATTTTGTAATTTACCCGCTTTTGGCAATACCGATCAGATGGCACACCACTTCTGTGGCGTCATTTCTCTGAGCACTCTCGCCTGGCGTTTAGTTGGCCTTGATTGTAAATTTATTAATATCCCCGTCGCAGCAGACAGCGAATTCTCAATAAACATTTTTGTTTAAGCAACCAAAGTTTTTGATAGTATTATTAATAATCCTCTCAAGAAAATATAACATCTTTTAATAATATACCGTTGGGTCATTGGGGATTTCAGTGATGTTGTTTTCTTCAAAAAACTTGAAGACTTTGCTCTTGTATGTATCTTTATTCATGACTATTGTGGTATTGCCTTTGTCAGCTTTTAAAAGGATCGCATTATTCTCATTTAATTTCTTTTTAATTTCTTTTTTTTTAATTTTTCTTTTTTTTTTAGACTTTTCTGTGGCGTCATTTCTCTGAGCACTCTCGCCTGGCGTTTAGTTGGCCTTGATTGTAAATTTATTAATATCCCCGTCGCAGCAGACAGCGAATTCTCAATAAACATTTTTGTTTAAGCAACCAAAGTTTTTGATAGTATTATTAATAATCCTCTCAAGAAAATATAACATCTTTTAATAATCATTGTATTTTTATGTTTATTATTTTAACATTAGTAGGAAATTGCCCACTGGTCAAAATACGATCAAGGATTCAGTTAATTTTGAGCAAAGATATAAACAGGAACATTTGGATCGGTAACTGAGATGGCGTAATTGTGCTAAAAACGAGTCGGCTTCCCCCACCACTTGAAGGTATCACCGCCGCCCCCCCGCCGCGCCATATGTCAGCTGGTATTGTTATTATTTTTGCGTCTTGTTTGTTTACATTCCTTTATTTCACTGAAATCATTATTATTGGTGGATTCACTGCATTATTGGTCGGGTTCACGTTCATCCACAGCACAGTATCTAGAATATTATAGGAGAACGGTAGGTGACACCAACAGCTGATTGAAGAGGTCCTCCCGTACTGCCTGCACCGTTGACGTCACAATGTTTACATTCACGTCAAGGTTCAATCAGCTCAACTAACCTCAATTGAGTTTTTAATGAACATTAAATTGGATTATAGTAGTAGTTATGATTTCAATTAAACTGCTTATTTTAGCAATTTAACACCTTAAATGTAGGATAGTTTTCAAATCATTGAAAACAATAAAATTTAATTCTTAAGTGGCAAAACATTATTTCTTGGATTAGAGCCACAATCTAGGCTATTGGTATCTTGCTATTAAGGGGAAGAAATTTAGTTCCGTTCTTTATTAATTTACACCTTTTTTCCTAACTTTAATTTATAAAGGTAAAGGTATCTCTAGCATTTTTCAGTTCTGAGGTTTAGACCGACAGAGTTAGGCATAGCTAGCTCTAGCATAAGTTAGACCAACCAAAATGAATGCTAGTTTGAAAAAATTACATTTAAAAATAAAACTCACCAAGGTTTTTGTTTAAGTTAACATTCAAAATAGTTTTTACTAATAAGCGTGCTTAGCATAAGGTTTGTTGGTAGGTCTGATTTATAGACAAGTAAGATATAGGCCTACTCTCAAGAGATCATTTACATAGAAGGGTGCTTAGACTTCCCTGTAGGCCTATATTGTATTTTTGGAAGTCATATTATAATTCATGTCTTTTCCTTTAAATTAGCTTATAAGACTAACCTTTTATTTAATCATTTCCCTAGCCTAATGGTTAGGGACAAGGACCTCGGCTCAAAAGGTCACAAGTTCGGTTCCCGGGATGTCCATTTTATGGGTTTGCACCCTTTAAAAAAGAATTAAATTAGCAATGCGCATTCCCCATTCAGTTAAAAAATTGATAATTGAAATCATTGAAATATAGGGTTCATATAAACTTAGGCTACCGTACCGTGATTCTATTTAAAACTATGAATAAAAATTAACTCAGGCTTTCTTAATTTAGCATGGGTCAAACTTTTTTTAATTAGTTCAATGCAGTTTTATGGACTGTACACCTAAGTCTAGGCATACTTTCTAGCTACTATGGTAAGCCATAAACTACACATAGGGTAGTATGGTAGGAAACTGGTTAAAATCAGACCCATTAAGCTTAAACACTTTTTATCCTACACACTTTTTATCCTTTTTAGCTAACCCCAATATCACTTAATGTCATACAAATACCGATAATCGTAGGCTAACAAATGTATACCGGTAAAAACTTATATCAAATAAATTGATCAACCTTTTTAATAGATAGGCCCTATTATGGCTGGATTTAAACCTAACTTACATCTAGTCCAAACATATTTTGTTTAATTTTAGGCCTATATAATTTAGTCACAATAGTACGTAATGTAAAAGCCTTGTTTAAAAATTGTAATGATATAGGCCTAACCATTGTAAAATTTAAACATATCCCATAAAATATTGTTGTATTGTGTTGGATTTTTATATCGTAATGTCGTATGGTAAGCTTACCGTAACTTAATTTTTAATTGCAATAAGTTACATTTTAATAGTCAACACAATAATTAGTGCTTTTTGTGATTTCAATTGCTGTAATTTCTCTTAGAGTTGGCCTATAACAAATTTAACAAGCCTATCAACACAGGAGAATACAGCAATTAAACCAAGTTAGTCGGTACTCCTTGATATTGTATACCCATCAGTACATGTTCCATGAAGAATAGGCCTACAACTGCTCCTTGGCATGCTGCATTATTGGACTAATTCTACAGCAGAACCATTTCAAGTTTTCGGATCACACGGTAACTTCAAAGAAGAAAATTGGTAAGAGGTGAACCTCAAAAGTAAAACATTTTTAAATCTCGAGGCCTAGTAAGGTATTTATTTGCAACAAAACCCCTTACAACTTTTAGGAAAATTTACTAAATTTGGCTTCTAAGTAGCCCAATACCAATGATTCTTTCACTGTCTTCAACTTAAGACCACAAACGTTTGAAAGGGTGTCTACTGGTCAATGAAGTCACCAAGAGCCACTGAAAGTCACGGAATTTAGTCAGTGGTCATGGAAGTCACAGAAAAGTAACTGATCCATTCTTAAAGGAAAGATAGTTTTGCAAAAATTGAGATAACGTGATTGTGAGGAAAATTTTTGCGATGTTTGCAATTTTCCCTTACAATTTCTGAATATACCACACAAGTCACAATTTTTTTATGCTTTTCATCCCCAAAGTCATAGAAAATTCATTGATTTTTAAAGCTATCAGGCAGTAGACAAACTGTTTGGAAAAATTCAAAATATACCCCACAACTTGTTTTGTGACTACAGTTAAAGTTTAGGTTTTTCTAAAATTTCCCTTGAGAAAATCATTACAACAAAACATATCAAAGCACACAATTTTTGCACTGGATTTTATAGTTTCCCATTATTTATGATGTATGGTTTTACTCCAACAAAGTCATTAGGCATTTTGTTTTAAATATTTCAAACATCATAGGAAAAATTTTTTCATGTTTACGTCGTAATGAAAACATAACCTGTTTGACTAACAGGGCCTGTGATTTGACAGATGCAATCAGCCGCTGCACCGTTGACGTATTTTTTGTTATTGTTATTGTTGTTGGCACCTACCTTATACATTCTAGATTTCTTGATCCACAGCATCCACCGCAACCGGGATTTAGATAATCACGTGACAAATCCCAATGGTCACATGATAAATCCCGGTGGATCCTAGGGACGTCATTTTGCTGCCGTCTTATGAACCTACCGGGATTTTGATTGTTGACGTTCACGTGCCTTTTTTGCTAACCGAAAAAAAAACTCACCGGATCCCGGTTGCGATGGATGAACGTGAACCCTACCATTGTTTGTTTACATTCTTTTACTTACCGAATTAACCCCTTTTGGAGGTGGAGCCAATGAATACAAAAACGTAAAGAAGGTCACATCTTATGGAAGAAATGGTTAAGAAAGTTTCTGTTGACTTAGTAGCGCACTCCACCATGAGAGCGCGCACGAGGCAATGACCTATTAGTCAGATTACATTCTGACTTTGTTGCAGATGGTCACCAGCAAAGAATATCGTCCTCACGCTGCAGTCACATATACATAACCTATAACAGTTTAACCATTACTGGACCAATTCTCACCATTAATGTAGGAACACTATTTCCGTCCGCCTACATTAGTGCTCATTTTGGAACCTAAGTAAACAAATTTGAAAATAGCAGGATACCATGACGACGTTTAAAACTTAGTTTATTTTTGTAAACATATGATTCAATAAAATAACTTCATTAGAATAACATTAAAGTTGAAAGCCCATACGACAAAGTCTTAACAATAAAAGGATTTGATGACTTAAAATAACGATTCTTCTTGAAAAAAGCTTTCCAATGATACCAAATAAGCTAGGTAACTAATGTTTAAAATCGTGTTTTAACGACACAATACTAATAAGAAATTTAATAATTCCCTTTCTCTCGTACTATGTTTAGGCCGATTCCTCTGGCGCTATCTCTACTTGGAGTGCTCAAGTTCAGTTTACAGCGCTCCTAGCGGAATAAAATGTTGGCCAATTTTTAACATGGGATGTGACCTTCTTAACGTTTTTGTATTCATTGGTGGAGCTAACGGCTCGTTTTGCGATCCAGATGTTCTTGTTTATATCTATGATCTTGTGCCAATTAGTTTTAAAATGTTTTTTTTTTTTTAGCTGAAATATCTGTTCTTCGTGATTTGCCAGCATTTGTTATTACAATAGCTGTTTAGTTATCAATCAATTGGACGTAGCCCAGTGGGCCGATGTGCATTAGATCTACAGGATTCACGGGTTTCTCCTACTATGCTCACAAGCTGAAAAAAGGAGGAAAAGAAACATGCTTACCAATTAATATAACGATTTTTAATATAGTAATATTTTTACAGTAGTAAAAGTGCATAGTAAAAAGTTATTATACAGAAGGAATTTGTTTATTTTACAAATCCCAAAACATAAATATTACAAATGTCACAAATGTAGTCGAAAGATGATCAACTGTTTAAGAATAAACACCATATCACTATCTCTCTCCCCCTCTCTTATTAAACCCTTTGATCCATTAAAATAGCATGGTATATCATACGCAGGTTTGCTGCAATGGGGGATTGTCTAATATATCAGTTACTTTTAACCTAATGAAGGTGCTGTAACATAATTTGAATTATTCTTGTTAGTGAGAAGAATTGGATTTTAAAGTAATTAAAAGTCTCTTGAAGTTAAAGTTTATTTATTCCCATAACAAACTGTCTATTATTTCTTAATAAGTTCAAGAATAAAGAAACCTAAAATAATAACGCATTTTGCATAAAACTGAACATAAGTTACGTCTACATTAATTAGGGACACTTTTTTTCCCAGACATTACTTGAGCCCTGGTAACAAAAGATTCCCTTTCCTTGCTTAACTGCTAAAAAATTAGTATATAAATAAAACTAAATCACAAAATTAAAAATCCTTCAATTCCTTCTTTGAATTACAAATTTGTTTTCTTTAAATAATAAACTCTTAATATTCTGAAATCAAGTGAACATTTCATTTACTCAAGTCAAATAATTTTAATCATATTTTACTTTAAATTTATACATGTTCCAAAAATTATAAACTACACAAATTACAATCTTTATTTGACAATTTCTTTGGATAGGGGTTCATTTATTGTTAATTATTCATGGTCTTTTTTATTAATAAAACCTTTTGAAAACATGAGAAAACATGATAAAATCAATAGTAAAATTACTTACTACTTTTAAAGTAGGCACCTGCTTCTTCATGACTAACTGCACTCTACAACTCACTAACATTGAAAAAGGCAGAGTGTAGGCAGCAGGCTCCTTATATAAGTTTTGAGAGGCTGGTTCTAGAAGATTCTGTCTCAACCCCTACCCCTACAGCATGTGTTGACAAGGAACAGTCTAGAAATGACCGGATTAAACCAGTTCAAATTGCCTTCTGTTGCTTTGTATTTCTTTAAGTAAATTAATTATTCTTTTTTCTCTTTTTTTTACATTTAAATAGAAAATTATAATTTTTAAAAAATAGTTATAATATCAAATTTCTATTTTCTTTTAAACTACGTTACATAAATTCCCCCCTCCTTTAGAAAGGAAATTTGCTGTCAAATTTTATACTAATTTTTAAAAATTAAACAACCTTTTGACAATTTCAAAACAAACTTAATATTAATTCTAACTTAATCTAAATTAGTCCAATCTTCATTCTTGATTATACATAATCTCCTTCTCCGCGGTGAGGCCGAAGTCTACGTAGCGCAGGCGAGGGCAGTCCAAAGGTCCGGTCGCACCTTGGGTCGTGTGACTCGAAGGCGGCAGAGGCTGCACCGAGGCGTGATCGCTGCACTAGCCGGCATCAGCAGTCCACACACTGTTCACGATGCTGCATTCTCTTCATTTGGGACACAGGGCCTACACGTTTTGTTTGTAAAGCACTCCCGTACGCGGATTTTTATGACCTAACACTTATCTTTCATTTATAAGTCCTTAAACATTCACTTTAGTTAAAAAATTGGGCTTTTAATTTTATATTCAATACTGTTCATCGCCACATTTTACTGGAGTTTTATCCGTTCAGTACAAAATATATTCAATTTGTTTCTTAAGACTATTTATTATTTACAATATATACAACATTTCATACATAATGGTACCATTCAATTAAAAGATTTATTTCAATTTATTAATTGATGATGTGAGATCTCATTTATACATTCTAAATTGTATCATCAACCTTTTTATGTAGCTGGGATGCTAGTTTTAAATATTTTAAAACTTACATCTTCCCTTCAATTTTTTTTATATTTTTTTTTATCTGCAAATTTATAAAATCATAACTCTGTTCTACTGAAGCGTAGAACAAGAAATTCCAGACGTCTTCTCTTATCTCATCCTTATCAGCAGGCTCAGTCTGTTGTTACCAACAAGGAAAACATTTAAAGAATTTCAATTGTTGTAGTCCTCTTCAAACAAATAACCTGTTTCATTTAGATAACACAACCAAGTTTTTAAAGTCAAATCAGTTGTCTTCAGAATCGTTCTCCGTGCAGTCGGTGTAAGTCGTAGTCGTAGTCCGTCGGGCCCATGGTGTTACATTTCGTAGATACCGTCGCGTCGCCGTCGTATGTGATTAATTGTAGTGAAGTGATAGTCAATTGAAGTGATAGTGTCCTTGTGATAGTGATAGTGATAAGTGTTGTGCTACTTCCACGAAGCTGGTCATCTGCTTGTATCCTTTCTTTAGAATTCTAAGATTTAATTTTAAATTAGTTCATAAGTTTGAAACTCAGATATAAATTCTTGACTGGGTTTTTTATATTTAACCTTGAATAATTATACAGAACAGGACTTATTATTTTATACGGATCTGAGTGTGAATTTAATTGTTAATAAATACTTTCCTTATTTTCTGATCTGTGAAATGTGTGCCTTTTTTACATTTAAGTCATTTTCCAAATCTTGTAATAATACAGTAACATCATTTAAAAAGAAAATTATTTTATACGGTCCTGAATATCTTAAAGCCATCTTGCTGGTAAACTTCTTTGCCTTGTCCGATAAATAATGAGTCTTTAAAAACACTTTATCCCCTGTTTTGAACGGGTGTTTAGATTTTTCTTCTGAATATCTCCCAGATTTAGCATTTTTCATGTATGCTTTTCTTTGAGAGAGTTTTATATGCTCTAGCTTCTTACTTATATCTTCCTGACTTAATTCCTCTTCTAAAATTCCATGCAAGTCCCAATAGTTTGACAATTCACAATTAGGCTTGTGGTTAAACATAACATTAAATGGACAATCACCTAAAGCCTCATTATGTGAATAGTTTAATGAATTTTGCACTAACGACAGAGACTTGTCCCAATTCGATTGATTGTTATGGTGCAATGCCCTCAATATCGCCTTGGTTGTCCTAATGTAGCGCTCAGCTATGTTTCCACTTGCCTTATAGGGTGTAATTTTAAAGTGTTTAATCCCTTTTGAAAATAAATACTGAGACATTAATGTTGATGAAAAACAACTTGCGTTGTCAGAAACCAAGCTTTTACAAACTGAAAAATTATTAAATACTATCTCATCCAGTTTTTTAATAACTGTAGCTGTTTTGCTGTCCTTGGTGGGTATTAAAAATGTGTATTTACTAAAATGATCAACATAAATCAGCACATAAGCATTTCCGAGTTTAGAACGTACAAATGGGCCAGCAAAATCGATGTATCCCCTCTCAAAGCATTGTTTTGATGGTGTCGATATTAATTTTCCCTCATAAATTCTCTGTGCGGGCTTGCTCATTTTACAGATTTCACAGCCTAAAACTTTATTTTTAATTTCTTTGTACAATTCCGGTCTGAAAAAATTACTGCTTATTCTCTGGTAAGTTCTGTTCACCCCTGGATGACATCCATGATCTGATGAGTGATAATACTTGTAAACCATATCAATTAAATTCTCTGGCAGATAAATTTGACCTTTATTGCGATCAGTTTTCTTGTAAATAACTACTCCTTTACAAATTGAGTATTTTTCTGAATTTGTTTTATTTTTTATACTGTTATAAATCTCTACGATTGCTGGATCCTGTTTTTGACTGTCTTTAATACTCGTAAATGCTAAAGGAAAATCCGTTATTGCATTCATTTCTTTAAATTGAGACTCCCTATTACTGTGCATGAGCTTTGAATTTACGCTTCTAAACTTCTTAGGCAATTTTCTCGGATCTAATATTTTACTCTGCTCATAAACTATTTCCACTCTATGTTTATCGCTTAGCTCAGCAAAAACTCTCGAAAGAGCGTCAGCCACAGGATTACCTTTAGATTTTACATGTTCCACAGTAAAAGGCAAACTTAATATTTTTTGACTCCATCTGGCTAATTTGCTTCCCAGTTTATGGCAGTTAGATAAAACAAAATACAGTGCTGAGTTGTCCGTAATCAAATGGAAAGATTGTACCTCTAAATAATTATAAAATTTTTGAATGCTTAAAACAACTGAATAAGCTTCTTTCTCATAAGTCGACCATGCCATTTCTGAATTTGTCAGCTTCTTTGAAAAATATGCAATTGGTACTAAATCTCCTGCTTCATTCTTTTGCAATAGTGTCGAACCAACAGCTACTGAACTCGCATCTGTCATTAAATAAAATTGTTTGTCAAAATCGGCTATTTGTAAAACAGGTGGATTACTAATTGCACTTAGTAGCGCTTGGTAACTATTTTCACAATCATCTGACCAATGAAATTTTGCATTTTTCTTCCTTAAATTGTTTAGTGGACTTGCTATTGATGCATAATCTTTAATGTATTTAGAAAAGAATTGTGTCATCCCAATAAATATATGAACTTGCTTAACAGTGGTCGGTCTAGGATAGTTCCTAATCGCAGCTGTTCTCTCCGGATCAATTGTCACACTGTTTTTACTAATTAAATTTCCGAGAAAACTTATCTCCTTATGGAAAAACTTAACCTTTGAGGGGTTTACGGTTAAATTGTTCATAGAGAGCCGCTTAACTACCTCTTCAAGATGAGTTTTATGTTCTTCCTTTGATTTGGAAAAAATTATTATGTCATCCACAAAGTTGAGCATGTAATTATACTTTATATCATGAAAAATCTTTTCCAAATACCCACTCAAAACTCCAGACCCTAAATGTAGACCATATGGAACTCGCTTAAAACAAAATTGGCTATAGGGCGTTGTAAAGCTAGTGATATGTTTACAGTCATCCGAGATAGGTAGTTGGTAGAAACTGTTACATAAGTCCAGGACAGTGAAGTACTCACAATCTTGCATAAAATGGACACTATCATGCAAATCTCCTATTGGCTGGTTATTTCTTATAATCTTTTGATTTACTTTAGCATAATTAACAACCAATCTAAATTTATCTGTTCCGGGCTTACTTACTAGAAAACTTGGACTGCTATACTGACTCATACATTCCTCAATAACTCCCTGTTTTAATAGGTCATCAGTTATCTCTCTCATAATTTTAAGTTTTGGTGATGAAAGCGGATAAGTTTTTTGTTTTACTGGTTCATTGTCCGTTAATTCAATTTTAATTTCATGGTTCAAAGCTTTGCCTATTTTGCTTGTAAAAACATTTGAATATTTCCTGATTAGCTCCTCAACATAATTCTGCATATCTGGACAACCAACCTCTAATCCGTTTTCTTGCACATTATTTACACAATCTTTTACTTCTTCCATAGAACAAAATTTAACTTTGACATTTTGCTTGAACGGAAAAATGCAGACTTTATTTGCTAAATCCAGAATCATTTTTGTTTCTTTCATAAAGTTACTCCCTAGGATAATATTATAAGCTAGGTCTTCAACAATAGCAAATTTGACAAACCAAGATAGATTGGAAATACTTATCTTCACTACACATTCTCCGCATGACATCATTACATTGTTATTAGCTGTGAAACATTTTGTTTTTATCATTTTCTCACTCCTTATTAGCTTGCTATCCCTTAAGATACCAAACATAGTTAGAGATAATGCATTTATTGAACTTCCAGAGTCTAATAAGGCATTCCTACTTAAAACCTGAGAAAACTTTATGTTTATCCTTGGCAGACTACATCTTACAAAATCTTCCTTAAACCAACCATTTTGTTTAATATGGTTTATTTTCTTTTTAAATTTCCACATTTCTTTTTTGTAACCTTGTTTTTCTTGTTTACTTGTTTTTAAAGCCTTTTGTTTCTTATGGGGACTTTGTTTAACACCCTTGTTCATTTCATGCGGGGAGACAAAACCGCCCCACTTGGCCTCTCCCCTATTTAGTTTAAATTATTAGGGGTTTTAGTTATATTTCTGGCACCATTATTACCTCTGTACTGTTTTGGCTTAAAACAATTCCTAGCTATGTGACCAACCTTATCACAATTAAAACATTTAACTGGGGTACTTTGGCTGACTACATTATTTACAAACTTTGGTTTTGGACTTTGGTTTGAACTGTTCACATTATTAAATGTTTTGCCCCTTGCATGAATATTATTTCGCTCCCAATTGGCATAGCCAACATTTTGACTTTGAATACAGAGTTGATTCAGATCCGCAAAGGTTTGAGGAAGTGGCATAAAAACTAATCTACTCCTTTCCTCTGGATTCATATTCATGCATATCAATTGAACCAATTCAGTTTCAGAATAATTGCAACATAATAGTTTGCAGTTTTCCTTAACCATGCAAACATAAGCATGTAATGGCTCATTTTGTCGTTGAGGTCTTGTAACTAGGTCTTTTTTCAGGGCTTCTCTTAATCCTAATGGCACAAAACAGCTTAATACTTCTTTATGAAAAATGTCAATACTTTTATGGGTGGATTTGCAGTCTAAAATTTTACTCCTTAACGGGCCATTGCAATACTGTTGACACATCTCTAGTATTTGAATATCAGTCAAATTAGTTTCTCTTTTTAATCTTAACACAACGCTTAAGAATTTTAATAAACCATCGATCTTAAGGCCATCACATACTTGCAAATTTTCAAAATATTTCATCACAGGATTAGGCAATTTAGAGAATAAACTACTATCTACTGTCGCCATATTATAGTGTTTAGTTGGTAAAATATCTACATTTTGAGACTCAGTGTGCAGGGCATTTACCTCCGGAATTTTGTTATCTGATTCATTTTTATGTTCTCGTTCCAATGTTGATTCCATTTTATTTTCATCCTCTACATTTGCATTTTTAAAAACATCATCTAATGTCTCTTCTTCAATATTACTCTCACTTAACTTTCTCAGAACTACATCCTTCGCATTTGAATCAATGCTTTTGTTTATTTCCTCAAATTTAAGATCTAAAGCCTTAAGTTCACTTTCATATTTTTCCAAAATTTTCTTTACTTCCTCCGTTAGTTTAAATCTATTTAAATTCCCTATCCTTAAATTCAAATGTTCACTTTTAGCTTCATACCTGAGGATGTCTATTGGTCTACTATTTTCATTTAGGTCATCTAACTTACTAGACAAAACCTTCAAACTTATATCAATGTAATCCAATTCTTCCTGAAGGACAAATTTATTTTGTAAGTGCTTCACATCCCTGTCAGTGTTGCTCTTAACTAACTGCCTTAACTTTTTCCTTAAAACTGAACATGTACTTTTACTATCTGGTTCATAGTTCCTTAGTTTCAACTCATATTCTAACTCACTTTTCGACAGTAAATCTATTTTTGAGCCCATTTTAAAACCAATTTAATGTAACTAAAGTGAATGATTCTTTTCAAAATTCAATTACTAATTCAACAGAAACATGTTCAAATTTGAAAGGGGTGTGCACTAAGCAGAGTGGCGCAATTATTATGTATGTAACATAATTTGAATTATTCTTGTTAGTGAGAAGAATTGGATTTTAAAGTAATTAAAAGTCTCTTGAAGTTAAAGTTTATTTATTCCCATAACAAACTGTCTATTATTTCTTAATAAGTTCAAGAATAAAGAAACCTAAAATAACGCATTTTGCATAAAACTGAACATAAGTTACGTCTACATTAATTAGGGACACTTTTTTTTCCCAGACATTACTTGAGCCCTGTAACAAAAGATTCCCTTTCCTTGCTTAACTGCTAAAAAATTAGTATATAAATAAAACTAAATCACAAAATTAAAAATCCTTCAATTCCTTCTTTGAATTACAAATTTGTTTTCTTTAAATAATAAACTCTTAATATTCTGAAATCAAGTGAACATTTCATTTACTCAAGTCAAATAATTTTAATCATATTTTACTTTAAATTTATACATGTTCCAAAAATTATAAACTACACAAATTACAATCTTTATTTGACAATTTCTTTGGATAGGGGTTCATTTATTGTTAATTATTCATGGTCTTTTTTATTAATAAAACCTTTTGAAAACATGAGAAAACATGATAAAATCAATAGTAAAATTACTTACTACTTTTAAAGTAGGCACCTGCTTCTTCATGACTAACTGCACTCTACAACTCACTAACATTGAAAAAGGCAGAGTGTAGGCAGCAGGCTCCTTATATAAGTTTTGAGAGGCTGGTTCTAGAAGATTCTGTCTCAACCCCTACCCCTACAGCATGTGTTGACAAGGAACAGTCTAGAAATGACCGGATTAAACCAGTTCAAATTGCCTTCTGTTGCTTTGTATTTCTTTAAGTAAATTAATTATTCTTTTTTCTCTTTTTTTTACATTTAAATAGAAAATTATAATTTTTAAAAAATAGTTATAATATCAAATTTCTATTTTCTTTTAAACTACGTTACAGTGCATACCAATTTTTATAAAGAAATGTTGATAAATAAGGTATGTATAAGTTTTTTCTAAGTAAAAATTTTGTAAAATACAATTTTTTCCTTTTGGACTCCATAAACCCCGTTCCCATGATCCGATCGCGCTGGTTTTAAAACTTAACCTTATGAATGCTGCCCTTCACTTCTGTACCAAATTTCATGGAAATCAGAGGTTCTCTTCAGAGGCGGCCCTACATAAAGGCGAACAAGGCGGTGCCTGGGGCCCCGCGTTTTTTAGGGGCCCCGCAAAGCCGCGAATTATAACGTCATATTTAAAATATGCAAAAAATCGGCAAAACTTCGTTCCAACATAACCAATTTTTAGGTTTGTTCGAACGCGGTTGGTGAGGGCTCGCAAAATTATTAACTTTTAAGTACAGGCTAACTGTAGTTTTGGTGTTGGCCATACTGCATACTGCCATACTGTTGACGACTGCAGTGCTGGTCGCGTTGTCTATCGTCTGCCTGCTGTTTGTTTCCCCGCACGACTCACGTAGGCCTATCACATGATCTAAGCGAAATTTCTTGAGTAAAATTGTTGACGTTATACTAATAACAGGAAGATGGAAGGGGTCTCAAATTAAAGGTCTCAATCCCACGCACGAGGGAAAATTATTGGCGTGTCCATAAAATTACCAGGAAATGAGAAATAACAGCAAATCATTCTCCATAAGAATAGCATGGAGATTCAAAAAACGTCTGCTTTGTGTACATTAGAACATGTGTTTTGGTTTGATTTTCAAATTAGAAACAGATGTTGACAATGAGTGAAGATGATCTATTAATATGCATCTTAAGTGGCGATATACTATAATAACACTATTTTTTACGTTGAATGAGTAAAAATTCAGTAGGTGCGTTACTAATTAACCTACTAACTACATATTACAAATTCACTGCAAATGTTTACTTCGCCATTTAATTAGTAAAAAAATTAAAATTTAATGGTTTGACAAAAATTTAGGATATGTATGCAAATCATAAAAGCATTTTAATCGTGGTAGAGGTGCAAAGTGGTCGGGAACCGACTACTTTGATAACATTGGAACATGAGTTTTTCTTTTATTTAAAAACAAGATTTAAATGATCATATTGATTGAAGGGGATATATTAATTAAAACTTTATGCGTGGCAGTCAACGGAAGTACTGATTCTGTAAGTGAAATTTTCCTATAAAAATTGAGCATTTTACAGATTGCAGGATAGGAGAGAGTTCAACTCAAAGATGTTTGTCAAACAGATGAAAATGAAATGAAATGAAATGTTAAAATAAAAAACAGCAGCGTAACCCAATAATTAACAAAAAAATGTGAAATAACGATAAAGATCCTCCCTTAAATGTATGGTTATTATAAAAAGGCCACTTTATTTACATGAAAACATGTGTGTTGATTAAGAGAGCCGAATATTGGCAGTGAGTGGTAATCTACTTTAAGGTGCTGGGTTAGAAATAACAAAATCTGACATGAGAGAAATATTTATACACCGAATTGAATTTTACTTTGAATATTTATTCATATTCAACTTAGACAAACAAGACAATAAAATGGGTATGATTAACACGGCTTATTTAAAATGTATTAACCATAATAAGACTGCTGTCATCGGTCGCGGTTTTTTTCATATTACCGTTTAACAATAAATACATAACTAAGCATTTATAATGTGTGTTTTAATAGTACATGAGTGTAAAGAGTGTTTTGGAGTGTTCTATGGAAAAATATAAACAACAAAAATATTATCAGTAAAAATTAAATTCTCTGTAAACTTTACTGGTCAGTAAAATTTTAATTTTATGGTTAGGGGCTTTTGCCCCTAAAAGCCACTAGTAGGTTATAATTAAATTTGAGTGTTGGTTTGTGCTAAGTGATGTTTAGTGTGAGTGAGAACGGTATTTTTAAAAAACTTAACTTTAACTAAAATATCAGAACCAGGACGTGGTACTGGTTGTAATAAACGGGAACAAGCTTTCTTCTTTGGCAATTTTATCCATTGAGAGACATATTGCCTCTAATCTTAAGTACAAGAACATTATTGATCAATTTAGTATTGCAAAATATAGAAAAGTAGTTTTGTGACAGTTAACTATGACGATATTAATTTATATAAAAATTATTACTTGTTCTTTGTATTAGCACCTTTTTTGTAACTGAATAGGCTGGTTTAAATTTATTTCAGGTATTTAAAGAGGCCCGCCGTTAAACTTCGCCTTGGGCCCCGCAAACTCTAGGGCCGCCACTGGTTCTCTTCGAGGGTATTGTGTTAACAAATCGAGATATATATATATATATATATATATATATATATATATATATATATATATATATATATATATATATTTATTCTGTAGGCCTACATGTTTAAAAATTTGAACAAATGGAGATTTTGGCTTATAGGGATCTGTACGAAAAAGTATCATGGCCCAAAGACAATTTGCTAAAAATGACTAAGACCAAATTAATGCAAAAGTTCTTTTTATTTTATCAACAAAATGGTATTTTTTGGATATTGTTGATAATAGGTGCAAAACAGGTCAAAATGTTCGTATAACGAGAATCTATCAACAAGGTGAATCCTCTGATCGCCTCCATAATAGCCTAACTTTCAATCACGCAGAACTTGGCTTTTGGCATCGTAATACTAGAAAAATTACAAGCTTTTAAACCTTATGGTAATTTACTCATGTACGTGAAAATACACAAATTATGTTTTTGAATCTTAAAATACTAAATTATGTGTGTCTAAAAGAAATATATTTGCACACGATTTATCTATAGGATGAATCTAGTAAGGTGCCCTAAATGTATAACATACAAACGCTCGGCTTTATATTCTTAAAAAATATATTTTCCTCTAAATAGACCCTAAGGAATATCGTAAAAATATTTTTAACTATGTATAAATACATCTTATTCCAAAAACTAGGGGTCACATGTTCGAATCTCAGTATTTTCAAAAGTATACATACGCCACGTTGTACATTATTTTGAAGGTCTTGTAAAAATAAACATTTTTGTGAAAACAGAAGTTAAATATCTTCTACCTTTTCAAAATGGCGGCCATTTCTTTGAAAAATGTCAATTGTTGTGTAATAGCCTGTATTTCCAAACCAATGCGCATGGAATCACTCTGATTCAAAAATTGCAGTCCTTACTAACTGAGCTTTATAATGACATGTCACATGTAAGGATTATTAAAAAATTCCAAACAATTTATTTTTGTGACTTTTTTGTCATAACTAAAAATTTTTTAAAAGTAACATATGGTAAGTAACATATGATTTTAAAGGTCTTAAAATGATATGTTACTTACCATATGTTACTATTTGAAAATTTTTACTTATGTCCAAATACAAATTTCAAAAAATTAAATTGTTTAGATTTTTTTAATAATCCTTACATGTGACATGTCATGGTAAAGCTCAGTTAGTAAGGACTGCAAATTTTGAATCAGAGTGATTCCATGCGCATTGGTTCGGAAATACAGGCTATTACAAAACAATTGATATTTTTCAAAGAAATGGCCGCCATTTTGAAACAATCGAAGATATTTAACTTCTGTTTTCACCAAAATGTTTATTTTTCCAAGACCTTTATAATGATGTACAACATGGCATCATTTTACATAAAAAATACTGATATTCGAATATGTGACCCCTAGTTTTTGGAATATCCTGTATATATACATAGTTAAAAATATATTTAAGGTATTCCTTGGGGTTGATTTAGTGGAAAATAATTTGTTTGAAGATTAAAGGACCAAGCGTTTGTCTGTAATCAATTTAGGACACCTAACGAGTTTCACCCTGTATAATAAATTTAACAAGACTTTTTATTTTAAATTATTTTTATAAAAACCGACTATCTTCAAGACATAGGATCAAACAAAAATCAGAAGCAATAAAAAATCTCAAATACTATCATAGTAATAGTAACCAATTTTCACATATTTAAAGGAAACCATCACCTTTTATGGCCAAAAACCCATTAATAAAATTAATAAATTGATTTCAGGTGAAGTTCACGCTATCGCAAATGGTAAGCAGCCCAGTTGACTTCAATGTTCTCAGGTTGTTTGACTTGAATCTTCCGCTCATAACATCGGTATGTTCTATGGTGTGGGATGTGTTAGATGTTAACTTTTTTTTTGTTGGCCTTAAAGTAGGCGTAATATGTTTAAATACTTACTTTGGATACTTGGTTCTCCATCAATGTTGACGTAGTCGTGGGCGTCTTGCGTTGATACTGCAAATGCAACGTTTCAATTGACTAAATCTGTGTATAAGAATTAGAGTTTTAAAGTTTCGTGTAAATTTGCTGTAACACTGAGACATTTAATACCCGCTCCCCCCTTCGCAGCAGACCTGCATATTCAGCGAATTTCCAAATTAGTAATATTAATTTTAACCAGATGAACCTGTAAACAAAATTTCATCACGTGCTCATAAATAGGGAAATAAATGTCTATTCTCCCTGTGATAAATATAGGGAAAGAACATGCAGATATGGTGCCATGGGCAACAATAAAAGTAGGTTTTTAGCATAAAAAATTATTAACAAATTCATAACAACATTTCCTCGAGAACGCTGTAACCCTCGTAGTAACACTTAAATACTTGATTGGTGTAAAACAGAGACTTGGAAAAATATATTGTTCAGTTTTATAGCCAGCCAAGTGCAACTATAGTCCAATTTCAATTTGTCACCAAAATTGAAGATGTCAAGTTTTTAACTGCAAGACTACACTCAACAACCCAGTATATCGTGTGTGTTATCGTAGTGTACACCAAAACGTTCTTCTGGTTGGTTTCGTACACGGCTGACAGTGTTACTGTAATGTCTCTTGATAAGTTTCTCTAGTTAATTTCGTACACGGCTGGCAGTGTTACTGTAATGTCTCATGATAAGTTCCTCTTGTTAATTTCTTACACGGGTGATACTGTTATTCTAATGTCTCATGATAAGTTCCTTTTGTTCCAGTTCATGGGTATCTCGGTGTCTTACATGGTAGTCATGTTGCAGCTGAAGGCGGCATCTTACGCTTATAAAGTACCCAATTAGTAGGCCAACTAAAACTCCTTAATGTGACATCCTTGATGTCACAACTAAATTAATAGACCTATGTATTAATTTCATTTCATTTATGTCTTAATTTTAAGTCAAGCTTCAATAAAAATCTCATAGTGTGTTTAGTAGTATGTTTTGTAGCATAATCCTTGTCAAGATTTGTTTTCAAATTGTTGACAGGGCAAATCCTAAGCCCTAAAATATGTTCAATAATGCAATTCGTTTTAAATATTAATATGTTCACAAAGTGTGCTAATTAAATGCTAATCATTGCCATGTTGTAAGCCAACGAAGTTAAACTAGACAGTTTAACCTAGCTGTTGTAAACCCTAAAATGTTATACTTTCCCACAGCCTGGAAACACGCTGAAGTTATTGTCATCCATATAAAACTGTAGGAAACCCCTCTAGTTACAGGCCCATCAGTCTTTTACTCACTCTATACAAAACATTCGAAAAGTCCATTCAGAAGAGGCCATGGGATTATATATAAGAGAAGATCTGGAGCAATCTTGAATATTGAATATTTTTCGTAACTGCTAATATTATTTTTGTAATTTTTGGAGCGATTACCTATGTTTTGTAAATTTCATAATACATGTATTTAAGACGTTTTAATAAATACTGAACTAAAAATGTTCTATTTAATGTATTCTGTAACTTCATTACTAACGCTCCCCTTTTATCCTCCAGATATACTTACTAGGCTCAATGCAATATGTTTCGAATACTATAATGTAGCGTACGACTAAAAAAGTCAAATCTATATACTTCAACTTAAATGTAAGAAACTAAAATATCATTAATAATCAGCTCAATCTATAGTTACAATCATTCTTCATTTCAAGCAACTTTAACAAATTGGAATACTAGCCCGATATACAGATAGATGTTTTGAAAATTAACTGTAAAAACTATGGATTAATTTGTTAAATTTCATTCGTAGAGAGAATAACCAAGACACTGGTTTGAGAAACAATACAGTTCTAAATGTAAGATTCTTCTTGTGAAGACGATGACGTCAGCCTTTTTACGAATCTCTAACTATCAGGGGTTTTCGGCCATCATAGTAACTATTCGGCCGAATGAAGTGACGTTACGTCATGGCTTGCTGCCCGTGCTGTCTCTTGTCGCTCATATTTGTGAGTTGTCTAATGATAATGTGAGTTGTCTAGCATTGCTGGCAAAAAGCATCACAAAATAAAGATAAAAAGAAAAAATTTAAAATTTGTAAAATTGTTTAAACAGTTGAAATGAGATCTGGAAAACAATAAACTAGTATTATGCAAGACGCAAGGTGTTCATAAAATAATTTATAGTTTTAAAATGCATATCTTGAAAAGAAAGTTAACTTAAAAATAGCAAAATTTAGTTAATTTCTTTCAAAAAGTAGTTAATTAAGTTTTTCTCATATTAATTGGGGATGTTTTCATCAAAATGTGGCAACGCAGCAGAGCTTTGACTTTGAAATTACGTAGATGAATTCAGTGCCGTATTCCAAAGCCTCAATTCGTCAAAGGCTCTCTTATGACAAGTTAGAGGAGGATGTGACAAGTTGATGGAGGATGTTTTTCCTAGGTGACAATGTGGTGGAGAAGGGTTCAATCTACTTCCAACGAGTTGGGGTACCTCCAGACTTCACATTGCATATGCATACTTAACACTTGACTTGGTAAAACATGGATTGGAAGGACTTATTCCTATCAAAAAAGGAATACCTTTTTATATACACCCTGTATTAGCAGATATTTATTAGGCCTGATTTAAATTTCAACAAACCTTAAGACGAAACAAAAATTTATAACAGTGGTGTGATAAAATATTTTACATAACAAATTCGAAAGCTACTTTAAAAGTTATTATGTTTATTTGAACTTTCAAACTGCAGGATGACGATGAAGTAAGTAACAGCCATGCCTGCAAACTGAAAACAAATCACAGAAGAAAACTTTAGTACCAGTACCAACGTTAATCTAGTATTTTAATATGAAAACGGAAATTTAAATCTATCCCTTACTTTTATATTATACTGTGAACTTTTAGTGAGTCACAATCTTTAAACAACCACAAACCTTTTAATGAGCCACAATTGTACACGTAATCATAAGCAAAAGTCAGGCTTACCACACTAAGATTTTATTTTATTTTATTTTTTTTTTTTTGTATTATAGTATTAATCCAGGGCCAATATGAAAATATATCGGTTCATTCTGACAAAATTAACAACAAAGCAAAATCACTTGGGACGTGTTTGGCGTGGTCCCCTGATCATTTTATTAAATTAACAACCTTACTCATTTTTTAATTTTCTGCTATCTTGGAAAATGGCGAAGCCGCGTATTTATGGAGGATTTTATTTTAAAATTAATTGTACAATAAACATAAAGTGTAAAAACCTAAAACTAGTTTTATTCTACTCGCTTTAAGATTTCCTAAAAGAAAATGTGGTATTCATAAATGGTGTCATACACCCCAGAGTCAATATTTTAGCATAATCCTTTAATTTGACAGCATTTTCATGTTATAACAGGATTACACAAAAGAAGTAAACAAGAGTATTGCTAATTTTTAAACAAATAACTAACAAGGACTTAAACCACATTGTTGGCAATTGTTGACAACAATCAGCTGTGTGGAAATACTTGAGGTGTTTTCCAAACCATTGATACCAACCAGCGAACACAGTATAAAAATAGAGGAGCCACTCGTATTAAACTAACATTATGTGGTGAAGCCATGTTCTCCCACTCCTTTTGTGGGCAACTCGTAAATTCAGCCTTTTACTGTACTTAAGGGGCATTTCAGGTAATCAGATGTTAAGTCAAAATTCACATTTAAAAATTTTATCTATATTTATAAAATAGGATGTTGGTTGTATATCTATACCGAGTGTCCTAGTCTTAAGAAAAAATATTCTAGGCCAATTTTAAAGTAGTAAAAACTTGTTGTAAGCTGAACTAGGCCTATTACTTTTTTCTAGACCGATTTTGACAGTTGGGGAATCAAATGAAAGGTATTTACTATTAGCTCCATTTGGACATGATGCCCTCTTAAATTGCCACACAGGGCCCTCCACCTTGGTGGTTTAATTTTGCCCTGATGATGTTCTGAATTTGAAATGGTTCAAATGGTTATCCTCAGAATGCAGCACATTCAAATAACTTATTGACACATAATAGTAATTTATTATCACTTTAAACTATGATTTATTGTAAAAAAATTTCTAAAAGTATCTATATTAGTATCTTGTATCAAATAACACTATTGTATTATTTTTTGTAAAACAAAAAACTTCCAAAAATGGCTGAACTTAGGCCCTAGCTTAGATAGATCACTAGGCTATTAATTAACCCTGAAAAAATAGAGCTATGACTTTAATAGTTTGATGTATGGTATACAGTTTCCTTTTTATTTAATGCAAACTACTCATTTTGTGTTTTTTTTTTTCTTATGTGCTTAGCTGCATTCCAATTAATGACCGGTAAAACCCATTCACCAGGCAATGATTCGCAATTCGTTTGACTCCCTTGGCTAACTCGTTCATTTTGGCCAATAGTTAAAGTTAGTACTTCTGTGCAACCAACCTAGCAAATCATCGGCACGCTATTTTAGCATTGTGTGTTGTCTACAGTACTGCATTAGAATATAACCTCATTTCAGCTATAAAAACATGTTAAAACTAATTGGCCCAAGATCATGGATGTAAACCAGAATATCTGGATCGCTATCACAAGATTGCAAAAACGATCCCTTACCCCATCACAGAAGGCGTTAATTCAGTAAGTAAAAGAAGGTAAACAACAAGAATGCAGTGGATCCACTAATAATAAAGATTTCAACTGAAATTAAAAATATAAAAAAAAACAGACACACAAATAATAACGATGCCAGCTGACATAAGGTGCGGCGTGGCGACGGCGCTAACCCCTACTGCTAACCCTAGCCGGCTCGTTTTTAGCTATTCCGCAATCTCATCAGTTAGCAATCCAGATGTTCTTGTGTATATCTATGGTTAAATCAATATCCTACCTGAAAAAGTACGAGCGCAGGTATGAACTATTTACTGCTATATGCAATAGCAAGAAAGTAAAAAATATAAATATGTTATGTTAGCATAGCCTAGGTTTACGTTACGGTAGTTACGTGGTATGTTAGCCTGACATTGTAAGGTGTAGGGTAAGTTTAACATGTAGTTTAAGTTTTAATAGTGCGGAGTAATAGACAAGAAAATACAGTAAATAACTATAATTCATACGTAATAGAAACCTCAAATACATCTCATTATATTTATTTAAAGGTTTTTCCGTTTTACGAATTATGTGGCAATATTATTCATGAAAATATGCCCTATTTTATGGGCTACAACTTAAAAAATGATTTTTTTTACTAACGTACGGGTAAACAAATCATGCCTTCAATACGAATGAAGCGAACTAAGAAAACCCAAAACAATAACATGAACATTTTGTCAAATTTCAAGTTTATGCTCAAATATATTGACTCTGGCGTTTAAATTACCATTAATACCACATCTTGTAGCAAATCTCTTTAGCAAATAGAACATAACTATTTTAACTTTTTTTTAGCTCATGGTTACTGAACAGTAAATTTCAAAATTAAAGCCTACATAAATACATGTCTTAGCCACTATATTCCAATATTGTATTGGGGAAAAGTTTTATTAAGTGGGAAATGTTTCACAAAATGATCAGAGGACCATGCCAAACATGTACCTAGTGGTTTTTCTGGGTTATTAATTCTGTCCTATGGAACTTTAAACTTCCCCGAACTTTATGGGAAAGAAAGATTTCAAAATGGCTACGTGATAGCCAAAACTATAGTAGACTTGGTTTGACTATAAGCATTGACTATGTACACTAACGTTAGTGTACGTAGTCAATGCTATAAGGAACTGCGGACGTCAAGGTATGTAACCTTTTTATATTGCTAACCAATTTCAAAAGGCTTCAACATGAATGGAAAGATATCATGGTTTCGGAGCGTATTATCGTTGTAGAACAACTAAACCCTATATGCGTAACAGTAGTTATTTTTTGTACTGTCTTCCATAAAGCTTTTTAGTAGTTATTTTTGGCTTCCATAAGGCCTCAACAAGAGCAACAAATGGAATATTTAGGCTGATCCATTAATTATATTAATATAATAACATCAGAATAAGTGCTAAAATCTTACAGTGATCATAGATTGTCAGAATACCTACCGATGTAATATTGGTGGTGTTGATTTTGAACAGATCCAGAACACCGAACTCATAAGTGTTGCTGGATATTTGCATTAGTGCCAGCTTAACCTGAAAGAAATATATACAACACTAGCTGAACGCGAATCACATCATATGGAAAATACTATGCTAACAATAACATTTTTAGAACCCTTTCCAAGATCGTATATCTTTATTTACTTAATATTTATGTTATAATAATATTTTGTGTATTGATATTTACTTATAATATTTATTTAATTGTTGCGTATTTAATTGTTGACTATATACGGTTTTATCATATTAAGATCATGGGCCTAACATTGTTAAAAAAACAACAAAGGTCAAACAAAACTTACCAAGTATTAAACACTACTACATTAACCCATGAAAATTATCATTCTTTTTTTGTTTTATGAACTGACCTAACTTTCCTGACCCAAGATATCCCCGTCACAGCAGACCTGCGTACTCAGCGAATTTCCAATGGAATTTTTCTATTTTTTCTATTTCCCCATAAAAACTATGTGGTTGAGTGTCTAGGTTTCCGTTATTTGGATTTGTAAGTAAATAAGTTAAACCCTACCAAGTAAAAGCACACAACAAATACCAAATTTCATAAAGTTATGGTGCATTTTCCCATAAACCCCATGGGAATGAGTACCTACATAGGTTTGCCGCCATTTGGGTAATGTAAACAAATATAAGTTAAACCCTTCCAATTGGATGTACATATCAAATTTTACCATGACATGTCAATAAATAAGCAAGGAGGTCTTGTTGATTTCCCATAAAAATATATGGGGGAAACATTTTTTGGATTTTATCTGTAACCATTTAAGTTAACATAAAAATGCCAGATACTAGATTGTTTATTTTCTTGAGCTCTTTTAAATGGGTTATGAAAAACTGCTGGATTTAAGAATTAAAAGCAAAAAGTGCAATAAACCCATTTTTAACCCTTTTGAAACCCCGTAAAACCCCGTTTCCATGGTACGATCATTCTGGTATGCGAACTCAACCTAGTAGACGCTGGCTAACACCCCTGTACCAAATTTCATCAAAATCGGAGGGTCCGTTCAAAAGTTATCGTGTTCACGGACATATATATTTATACATATATATATATACATATATATCAATTTGAACGAATGGTGTTTTTGGATTCTAGGAACTTAAGTATAAAAAGGATCATGGTCCTGGGCTTAGGTCTTACCGTGACTACTACCGTAATAGCGTATTCCCTATAGGGAAATTCGCTGAAAAAAGAATGACATTCATAAGGTCTTCATTAGGTTTACAGGGGTTTTTCAGTCCTTTTATCTTGGGAGCGTTAATAAATCACCATTTGGATACCTATGTGCTTTCGAGTATGTCGAAACTGGCCCCAAGATAAGGCTTGCAGACATCTTGAAAAGAAAAAGTCTTTTTATGTGGATAACTGTGTTACCTCGGTCGGTGGACTCAGTAGAACTTAACGAATTTGTAAAAAGGGACACAGATTTAATGAATGTGGCAAAACTTAATTTGGGTACTGGGAGTATACTTCGTTTGAAAATCAAACAAATATATATATATATATATATATATATATATATATATATATATATATATATATATATATTAGTATTTATATATTTTGTTGGTGATGCATTTGACAATTTGTAGCTTGACAAATACGAATTTTTCTTAAGTCAGTTATAGTGCTTTTTTTCCAAAATACAGACCATGATTTAAAAGGGCTTGATTGGAGCACACTAGCTGCACTTATTTAATAGTGAATTTAGTATACTTTCTAAAACTATCCTGAAAAATGACAATAAATTTTGTAAGACTTTTGTCAGTAAGAAAAACAATATTTTATTGAAGAATGTCAAAAATAACAAAAAATAAAAAAAATAGATATATAAAATTAATTTGAATAATTGTTAGTTTATGGTGGAGTGAGGCATAACTGTCTAAATTGTGTATTTTTATTGCATTTTGCATGCATAATAGCTTCTTAAATTTTTTGACACTACCCTGTATTATGAAAATGTAAAAGATATTAGTGGCCGTCCATAAATTACGTCATCTGAAAATAGGGAGGGGGGTCCACATTGAAAATGACGGAAGGGTGATGTGCAAGGGGGGGGTCGGCTTTGATATGACGTCATTTAAAAAATGATGTTTTATATCAAATTTTGCCAGTACAGTAATACAATGATAAATTCGTACACAATTCAACTATTATAAAATAACTATCCAAGAAAATACATTAGACTATTTTTAGGCCTTGTTTTATGGTTTATTTTAACTCACAACTATAAATAATATGGTAATACAGTGGTTTGTAAATGAAAATATCCAGTTTGAATAGTTCTTTCAACAAACTACTGCCAAAATGGGGTTAAAAAAATGATTGCTAGTCTTAATAAATTAATAAAGAATAGAACTTAAGTAGCTTTGACGAAAGAGTGTGTCATGGTAAGATTGCTATTACATTTCCACCAACAACCAACTATACCTCTTCACAGTTAACAGCTGTTTCAAAAAGTCTGCTTAACATTACTCTTTCTTTATTCTTGTATACCTTTCGATATGTTATTTTGTTACCAAAATATCAACCTATAAGACCAATGTTACGACTTTTAAACTTAAATTTAGAGGAAATTTGATTTTTACTGGGACTGAGGCTAATTGAAAACTTGGGCCAAAACACTCTTAAATGTAAAGTTTAAGCAAAATCTACCCACTACATTTTGAGATCATGGAACACACATCCCTTCAGACAGTGCAAGTATTATAGTATAGGATACTGTACTGACCTTGCTTCTTATTTCAGGGCACAAATCCGAACTTAATAAACAGCTGACGTAAAACCCAGTTCTCTTTGCCTAAAATATTGACAACAAATCAAACCCAGTGCAATGCTAACAGTAATAATCTACATTTCCTCAGACAAAATACAGTCAAGTACAGAGTGGATATAAAATATTGATCAGAAAAGTAAAAGTTTGAATTTTTATTCTTAACATGCCAGCTTGACTTTAAGAATATTGTAACAAAATTCAAATAATTTACATATTTTCTCATACTAGAGAGCGCCTGCTGATCGAAATTCGACCAAAATTTCAGTTGAGCTGGATTAAGGAAGTTTAAAAACACTTTATAACTGAAACATCTGTTCTTCCTGTTATTCTAGCAGTTTTTTACAACAACTGTCTAATTAATTATCCTGGTGTTGTGAGTCAATCAATTATCCTTCCTCCATAAGATTAACATTGGAACTTTGAAACTTTGTGGGGAGTAGTCCTCGAGTCCACTGTGAATTAGAATGGGATTTTGCTCATCTACAAGACTATGCCTTTCTAACGATATGTACGAAATACTCCTACGATGCATAAGAGCTGAGAAAAAAGGAAGAAACGAAACATCCTTGCATATTAAAATATAGATACAGACATAAATTAATATACTACTTTTCCAAGAATAAAATTACTAGTCTCTTACAACATAAATTGTAGTTTGAGGAAATTTAGGGTCTCTAAGACTTGCCCGTTTTGTTTAGTTTCTCCTTTACGCATATATATATATTTTTTTTAATATTCAGCTCACACGTTTCAACATATATTAAAATAATGTTCACCCAACGTAAAAAAAGAATTTATCAAAGTTTGGTGAAAGTAATTAAATGTAAAATTTATATGAGATGTAAGTTATGATATTATTAAATTAAAAAATTTATACACAAATGCCACAATTTGTTATTAACTATAAGAGGATTAGAAACATAATTGGTGGGAGGCAATTTAAATATAATAAATTGTCTAAACAAAACTTTTTCTTGACTGTCTTGGACTTAATGAGGTCAAGGGTTTGACTCCAGGGATGCCCACAGACTTTGAGGGGTTAGGAGTGCTTTCCAAAGGCGTTTAAGTATAGAACTCAAACAACAAAAATTAATCCAGTGTTAATAATAAAAATAAATATATTGATGGCTTAAGACCGCTTTCTCTAAAGGCATTAAAGTGTAGGCCTACATAATACAAAACTCTTTTTAAAATACCTCAGCCTCAGAAAACCAAAAATAAAATTAAAGTATACAGGTTGTCATAAAAATCAGGGACCGGATTTGCATTCTACATATAAAAATAAATCTAAAATTTCCAGTAAAGTTGTTTCTTTTTCTATTTCTAGGTTTGTTAAGGCGCTATTCGCCATTTTGTTTATTAATCTTAATAATTTTTATTTCTGTGAAGGATAATTGAATTAAGTTCATATCTATCTATATATTAATAGGCAAGCATGTTTCATTCCCTCCTTTTTTCTCAGCTTGTGTGCATCGTAGGAGAGATCCGCGCATACCGTTAAAAAGGTATTGCACTGTGGATGAGCAGAATTGTGTTTTAATTCACGTCGGCCCCCAGGGTTACGCCCTGCAGGCTCTCAAAGTTTCAATGTTAATCTTATGGGGGAAGATAATTGACTGAATCATTAGACAGATGTTGTAATAACAAATGGTAGCAAATCAGCAAGAACAAATATTTTGGTTACAACATATTGTTTTAACGAATTACGTCTAGACAGTTCAGATGAACTAAAAAATGTTGGTTGAATTTCAACCAGAAGGCGATTTCTGTTAGGACAAAAATGTAACATATTTCCAATTACAGACCAAATAATATTTTTTCCTATTCGTATTTTTGAAATGGTGGCCATTTTCAATCTTAAAACATACCCCCGTCGCAGCAAACCTGCGTACTCAGAGAATTTCTAAAGGAATTTGAGATTTTGTATTTTCCCCATAAACACCATTTAAATGAGTATGGCGGTTTGCTGCCACGGGATGTTGTTAGTAAATATTAGTTGTTAGGAATCGTAATGGTTAGGGAAGGTAAAATCACATTTTATCAATATTCAGAAATTTTTAATTTTCCCCATAAACCCCACGGGGGTGAGTATGGAGATTTGCTGTTATTTGGGTGTTGTAAGCAAATATCAGTTAAACCCTACCTAGTGAATGAACATACCAAATTTCACCGAGTTATGTCAATAAATTAGTGAGATACAGGGTTTTGTTGATTTGCCATAAGAATAACATGGAAAACCAATTTTTCGATTTTCTCCGTTACCTGTTGAGCCAAGTTAAAAATTCAAAATACTTAATTGTTTGTTTTTTTAACTCTTTTAAATGGTTTTAGTTAAAATTGTTGACTTTTTAAAATTTAGGTCAGTAAATGCCAAAAACCCATTTTCCCCTATGATCACCATAAAACCCCGTTCCCATAGATCATGCTGGTTCACGAACTCATGAAAATAGACCTGATCTTACACCTGCTTCATCCCAAATTTCATGAATATTGGAGGTCCCTGTCAAAAAGTATCAGTATCACGCACACACACACACACACACACACACACACACACATATATATATATATATATATATATATATATATATATATATATATATATAAACACACGAGGTGGCCCTTGCGCATTTTGTGATTCTGTATGAGAGAAACTAACCTAAAGTACATGTATGTAGGTTATGAAGTGACAGAGATCTATGTTTGTTTACAATCTGACTTAAAAATTCGTCTGAAAGTAATCAGCTGTTAAGTTACAATTCACATTTATAGACATCATACAATGAAAATTGGTCAACATTTTAAAGCGCCCTCTAGAGATAAATCAAAGGCGAGGAGGGCGAAGCTCGAAACGATACGACCTTTTACTTTCTCCCCCTATACCATAGTATATGGAGAAAGTATTGTTTTCGTCAAAATTTTCGAATTTGAGTTGTTGGTGGATTTGTCCATTTTGGTTCCCCCTGAGTCCAAAAAAGTGGTTTTCGGAGTGATGTCTGTGTGTGTGTGTGTGTGTGTGTGTGTCAGGATGTATACAGAGCTAGAGAATGCCCTAATGGTCCGATTTTAATGAATTTTGGTACATAGGTCCAAACCCACAATAATTCCAGGCGTTTTTTTCATTTTTTTGAATTTTTGATTTTTAAGGGTATTTTACCCCCGAAAACCCTAAAAAAACGCCAAAAATCAAAATTTCTCAAAATTGGCTCTAACGATTTTGATTAAAATTTTGTGGTTTATTAAGATTAAAATGCTGAATAAAATGACACCACCCGCATCTCCGAGAAAATGCGCGTTCAAAAGTTATACAATAAAAAGTGTTTAAAAAAAGAATTTTTTTGATTTTCAAAATAGCTGTTGTCTTGAAATAAATTGTACTTATCACCATTAAATCAAGCTCAAAAAACTAAATAATCCAGTATTTTAAATTATTATTCTACGTCAAGTGGTTGCGGAGAAAATTCAATTTTTCGTTTAGCGGTAAACGCAGTACGTTGTTAAAAGTCACAGATGCGCGAAGGGTCAAAGTAGCCTTGCTCAGCTGGTAGCTATCCGACTGAGTCATCAAGACATTAATGTTTAAAGCTTTTAACAACTTTTTTATTTTGTTGGGAGAAAGTATGTGTCAGTTAACTGATACCGTTTATTTAATTACGATTCGCCCACGCGCTAGTATATCATAAGCTTTAAAATTACACCTCAATCTTAAAAATCGGTTCAGTAGGTCGAGAGAAAAGGGGATGTAACAGACGAAACCCTTATAGAAATAAGAAGATAGATATATGTGTGAAAATGAACGAACGGTTTTTTTTTACTTCTTGGGACCTCAAAACGAAAAAAGACCATGGTCCCAGGCTTAGGTCTTACTATGGCTACTACCGTAATAGCTTATTCATTATAGGGAAATTTGCTGAAAGCAAATTTATCTATATATTAATAGGCAAGCATGTTTCTTTTCCTCCTTTTTTCTCAGCTTGTGGGCATCGTAGAGGAAATCCGCTCATAACGTTGGAAAGTTATTGTGCTGTAGATGAGCAGAATCGCATTATAATCCCCCTCGGCCTCCAGGGCTACGCCCTATAGGCTTTCAAAGTTTCAATGTTAATCTTATGGGTGAAGGGTAGTTGATTGAATTATAAGACAGCTGTTGTAATAACAAATGCTAGCAAATCAGTAAGAACATATGTTTCAGATAGACAAATTTTAAAACTAATTGGATCAAGATCAACTGAATTTTTGGTCAAATTTTGACCAGTGGGTGATTTCTAGTATATATAATTCTGTAAAGCGAAATTTCTTGAGCAAAATTGTGAGCGTTATACAAATTGCAGGAAGATGGGAGTGGTCTCAAATTAAAGGTCTCTGTCCCATGCACGAGGGAAAACTATATAGTCGGGGGCAATAGAACAGGCGGGTGAAGGTCAAGCTAAATAAATTAATTTAACATGTAGCTAAATGGGAAAAAATCAGCTGGCTTAATAAAAGTCTTGACCTTGACACGCCTGTTCTATTGACCCCGACTATAGGCAAATCTATAAAACTTCCAATAGATGAGGAATAACGTAAAACGTTCTCCATAAGAATATAGCATGGGGATTCGTAAAACGTCTGATTTGTGTAACATTAAAACATGTGTTATGGTTTGATTTTAAAACGAAAGACAGATGATGACATTGAGTAAAGAACTAATGATAACCAATTGACAAAAAAATTACCTAGAGTGGTAATACTATAATAAGACGTTTTGTAGCTTGGAGTGACTAAAAATTCTACTTGGAGAATTACCAACCTTACAGACTATTACAAAGTGACTGCTGTAAAAACTATAAAATTTACTGCTTTGCTTGCTGAGCGTGTATGTATGCAAATAATAATAATAATAATATTTATTTGTCTTGACAATATAAATTGCATCGACATTACAAAAATATTCAATAATTCTTATAATAAATTGTGTTTTTAGAATTATAATTTTTCTTATAAAATTCTTCAATTGAGTATATTGGAACTTCAGTTAATAGTAATTTTAATTCCCTCTTGAATAAAACATAAATAAAACATTGTGATCGTGATAGGGCGCAATGGGCGATGAATTGAGGTTTGAGAAAAGCCTACTTTATTTACATCAAAACGTGTTTTGGTATGATTTTAAAACAAAAAGTGTCAAACTATCAAACTGAGTGAAAAATATATAATAATTAATACTTGAAGAGTATCAGTCAAGGAAGTTCTGGTATTCTGTTAGCTGAATTTTCCCAGAAACCTTTCGCTAATTTCATAGACTGCAGAATTGTAGGAGGGAGTTAAAACCAAAAGACGTTTGGCGTACATACTAGGGAAAAATACCCCCGTCGCAGCAGACCTGCGTACTCAGCGAATTCCAAACGATCTTGAGATATTGTATTTTCCCCATAAACACCATAGGAATGGGTATGTAGGTTTGCTGCCTTGGGATGTTCTTTGAAAATGTTAGTTTTGTTAGGAAATGTAATAGTTACATTAGGTAAATGTCAAACTGTATCAATATTCGGCTCTTTTTAATTTTCTTCATAAACCCCATGGGGGTGAGTATGTAGGTTTGCCGCCATATGGGTGTTGTAAGCAAATATCAGTTAAATCCTACCTAGTGAATGTAAATACCAAATATTATCAAGTTAAGGTGTTCTTTTCATTTTCCCCATAAACCCCATGGGGGGGAGGGAGTACGTAGGTTTGCCGCCATGTGGGTGTTGTAAGCAAATATCAGTTGAACCCTACCAAGTGAATGTACATACAAAATTTTATCAAGTTATTCCAATAAATAAACGAGATACAGGGTTTAGTTGATTTCCCATAAGATTAACATGGAAAACCTATTTTTGGCTTTTCTCCGTAACCTGTTAAGCCAAGTTGAAAATTCAAAATACTAAATTGTTTGTTTTTTAAAGCTCTTTTAAATGGTTTTAGTTAAAATTGTTGAATTTTGAAAATTAAGCTCCAAAAATGCAAAAAACCCATTTTAGACCCCTTTGAAACCCCATATACCCCCGTCGCAGCAGACCTGCGTACTCAGCGAATTTCCAATGGAATTTTGGTATATTTTCTATTACCACATAAAATCCATGGGGATGAGAGTATGTAGGTTTGCCGCCATATGGGTTTTGTTGGTAAATATAAGTTAAACCCTACCTAGTGATTGTACATAACAAATTTTATAAGGCTATGGTGTTCTTTTTATTTTCCCCATAAACCCTATAGGGGTGAGTACGTAGGTTTGCCGCCAAATGGGTTTTCTAAGCAAATAAAAGTTAAACGCTTCCTAATGAATGTACATACCAAATTTTATCAAGATATGTCAATAAATAAGCAAGTTAGAAGGTTTTGTTGATTTCCCATAAGAATAACATGAAAAACATACTTTTTCGATTTTCTCCATAACCATTTAAGCTGGGTAAAAAATCCAAAATACTAGATTGTTTTTTTTTTAAGCTCTTTTAAATGGTTTAAGTTAAAATTGTTGAATTTTCTAAATAAAAGTAAAAAAAGCCAAAAACCCATTTTTAACCCTTTTGAAACCCCATAAAACCCTGTTCCCATGGTCCGATCATTCTGGTTCGCGAACTCAACCTAGTAGACGCTGGCTTACATCCCTGTACCAAATTTCATAAAAATCGGAGGTTCCGTTCAAAAGTTATCGTGTTAACGGACACATAGATATATATATATATATACACATATATATCAATTTGAACGAACGGTGTTTTTGGCTTCTAGGGACCTCAAAACGAAAAAGTATCATGGTCCCGGGCTTAGGTCTTACCGTGACTACTACCGTAATAGCGTATTCCCTATAGGGAAATTCGCTAAAAACCCAGTTCCCATAACCCAATCATGCTGGTTCGCGAACTCATGAAAATAGACCTAGTCTTACACCTTCATACCAAATTTCATCAAAATCGGAGGTCCCATTCAAAAGTTATCAGTACCACGGACACATAGATATATATATAGGTATATATATATATATATATATATATATATATATATATATATATATGAAAATGAACGAACGGTGTTTTTGGCTTCTGGGGACCTCAAAATGAAAAAGTAACATGGTCCCGGGCTTAGGTCTTACCATGGCTACTACCGTAATAGCGTATTCCCTATAGGGAAATTCGCTAAAATAGGGGGTCAAAAACTTTACAACAAAATGGGAAATATATAAGTTTTTCAAGATTATCCTGATAAATTTTCTTGAAAAATTCTCCATGTATAGTCCATGTATTAAGTTTTCCGTATCTATATTTATCAGTAACATTAGTTAGACCCTTCATTTAAAAAAATCTGCTTTGTTTACTCGAAATTAAGTGTTAGTAGGAAGAAAAATTTGACATTAAAAAAAAATTTTAATTTGCTATATTAAAATTTGGTGTCGAATAATAACAAGTCTGACAGAAGCGAAAACATCTACAGTATTCAATTTTAGGATAAACAAGACAATTAAATGGTTATGATATAAGTATTGAAAGTTAACTGACCCTAAAATGGGTGCTGGGAATTCATCATGTTTTTCCTCATAACCGCCACTTAGCTCAAGGACTACAATTTATTTTAAAAACTTATTTTTCAAAGATTTATATAGGTTTAACAAAAACAAAATGAAGCATTTACAAAGAGGGGGTTTAATGATACAGGCAGAAAAATGGCCTATTCAAACGGTATTTTAAAAATACTATATAAATAAAAATTAATCTTCTGGAAACTTTTTGTAGTAAAGAAACTGGTAATTCGCTATGGTTTATGCTATTTTAATTTTATGATTAGGGGCTTTTGCCCCTATGAACCACTAGTATCTTAACAATTAAGTTTAGCAAAAGTTAACTAGTTACTGAAAAAGTTGACAAATTTAATTCTTTAAACAATTATACCGATAAAGATCGATCAATAAATAACGGAGTAAATGAGATTTGTCTTCTTTTTTTGCTGCGTAACTATAACAAATTTAGACATTTTTATAGACGCTGAAAAAATAGGTATACATATCCAGTCCCTGATTTTTGTGACACTCTGAATAAATGGTCAGTTGCAACGATATGTTAAATCAGTTGCTACAAACATTGACCAGCTGCAATTTATTCACGTACTGTATCCAAATTGTAAATTGTACATAAAGTCAAATGTACAAAGATAAATATTTGCACTCACATGATATGTTGTGTAGGATGATATCCAGGTAATGGCAAACAATTGAGTGAAAGCAAATAGAGACCAAGCCATTTGCTTGATGATGTACAAGGTGTCGAAAATCTTCAACTGTGGTATGACAAAACCCTCCACAATGTAATAAGGGTTGATAATCGCAAGGACGAAAATGTAGAAGAACACACATGCCATCTGGAGTCCAAAAACCATGTTTATTTCTTCTATTGCTTTGCAAAGTTTGTAATGAACCGCCCTGATTTCTTCAATAGTTATTTTTGGAGGATCTGAAAAGTGTATATTTTTGATAAATTTCAACAGGTACAATAAAGGTTTATTCGTCTTTGAGTTGAAAATTGTTATTATTTATCTGCTCCACTAATTTACCTCCTAGATTTCAGGTTATTTGCTTCGCTCACCCTCCTGAGAGTACACTCCGATTACACCTAGCTGTTAGAATTCTGCATTATGTTTTATCTACAGTATATAAAAATCCTTGTAAAAATATCTAGTTTACTAAATCCAGGATACATAAGGAACAGGGAGAGGCTAACATTGGGAGATCAGAGCCCAATTATTCTTTCATGCCTGGAATACAAGCTTATTCGTAAGGGTGATAATTCCTGAAACATAAAAATGCAATTCAATAGGTCTAGTTTCACCATTTTCATGACATAGTCTCCCCACAACAAAATTTGGCTTGTAACTTAGAATTAAATTTTCCGTTTCTATATTTATCAGTAACATTAGTTAGACCCTTCATTCAAGCGTCAACGAAGATGTTTACAGTATATATGCTATAAAAATTATTACCTGAAGAAATCACAAAAAGCTTCATTTTTTTCTCTTTATGTTCTTGGATGTAACCCCAGCGAATCATCTTGTTTAGTCTTACAAAGTTCCGAGATAGTAATTCTGCTAATTTTATAAACAGGATTTCCATCAAAATTATATATAAGTGAAATACATACATCATGGAATTCTGTACTTTATTTGGATTAACGGTGACACTCAATGGGATGAGAATAAATATGAAAACTATGAGGTGAAGAAATTTGAGGCTATCATGTAATCTTGTAATATTTGAGGTAAGGCCTTTCATGACAAAAACATATTCTACTTCACTAATATGAGTGAGGAGAGAATCAAATCTACCCTTCTTGCTCATGAGTATGTTACTTATTATGATTAATATTCCTCCGATGAAAACATTTATGAATTTGATCAATTTAGCCATTTCTTTCATGGTTTTATAGGACTGAAAGGAAGGATATTTGTATAACAAGAAGCAGAGAATAGTGGTAGATACTGACAATAGTGTAACCGATATGGCCGCTGACCAAGGCACGAATTTCAATCCGACATGGGTCACTTTGAGCGGCAGAAACCCTACCAATCTGAAGGCAGTAAGCAGCCAGCCTGGGAAAACATTTGATAGATGTCTTTGGTAGTGCAAGTCCCTCATATTCTTCATGTTAAACGTAAGTGATAAGAATAAGTTTCTAAATGCAAATGTCATTTTACTGATTCTGACTTTCAGTAATTCCAAAACCATTTATAATTCATAAGTTTTCAATTGTATCTTTTCCTTGCTAACAAGAAAGTTTTAATATTTAATAAGCTTGTCAAGCGCAACTCCAATTATGTTATGCAACATGTGTTCTCTTTCAATTTAAATTATACAGGATGTCTCACATTGTTTACCATGGATCATCAGTGTGTCCAAAAATCTTAAGATAAAACTACTGATAACTAACTCGACCCCAATAATTTAAAAATATTTTTAATGTTTTATAAATATAGGGTGTTCTAAAACTGGTGGTTACTGGTTTCAAGTCATGGTAAATTCAAGTAAAAACATTATTATACAGCCCATTGTTTGAAAGATCTATTCAATATAAAAATTTTGGTGGAAACAGAATTTCATTATCTTTATTTGTTTTAAAATATTGGTCATTTTGAGTTCAAAATAAAAATTAACAAAATAAGTTTTACTCTGTAATTTTTAGCGAATTTCCCAATAAAGAAAACACTATTACGGTACTAGCCATGGTAAGACCTAAGACCGGGACCATGTTACTTTTTCATTTTGACGTACCCAGAAACCAAAAATACCATTCATCATTTCCATATATATATATATATATATATAAACTTAGATTTATTTTTATTTTTAAAGGTAGTTTACCCCCCAAAACCCTAACCAAAATGTGAAAAATCAAAATTTTTCAAAAACAGCTCTAACAACTTTGATATTTTTTTAGTGGTTTATTAAGATTAAGTCCAGACTGCGGCACGTGTCCTTGGTTATCAGCTGGAACCTAGTCCTTGTCATTCTTTTGTTGTGTACTCTGATATCTACTGCCCGTCTCCCTTAAGGTGATGACATTGTCATAAATTCAATTTGATTTGAAGGATACAATACCCCCCGTCGCAGCAGACCTGCGTACTCAGCGAATTTCCAAATTAGTAATATTAATTTTAACCAGCTAAACTTGTGAACAAAATTTCATCACGTATTCATAAATAGGGAAATAAATGTCTATTCTCCTTAAGATAAATATAGGGAAAGAGTATGCAGGTATGCTGCCATGGGGGACACTAAAAGTAGGTTTTTAGCATAGAAAAAATTTATTTCGACAATATAAAGCCATATAGTAAGTTTCATCAATATCTGTCCATAAATAAAAGAGTTTGCCTATTCTCCATATGATTAACATGGGAAATGAGTATGCAGGTTTGCTACCATGATAAGTACAAAAACCAAGATTTTTTACCTTTAATGGATGAATCTCAACCAAATGAAGCTAAATACTAAGTTTCATCCAAAAATATTGGTTAATAAGTGAAATATTAACACATCCTTATTCTCCATAAGATTAACATTGGAGCCCCAAAAGACAATGTACTGTCTTTAGACTTTGTAATATCTCGGTAACCAATGGAGATAGAGCAAAGCTTCAAAATACTAAATTGTGTGTTTTTTTGAGCTAAATCCAATGGTCAAAATAAAAATTTAAAATTTTTAAAATTTACATATGAAAAATGCAAAAAACTCATTTTTGGGGTACAAAACCCCCCAAAACTACCCCTTCCGGTATTTCGATATGTCTGGTTTTCGAACTCATCCGAATAAACGTAGGATTACACATCTCTACCAAATTTGGTGTCGATCGGACCATTTTTACGAGAGTTATCGTGTCTAGGGACACATACATATATATATATATACACATATATATATATATATACATATATATATATATAAAAATTTTAATGACTATTATTTTTGGTCTCTGGGCACCTCAAAACGAAAAAGTAACATGGTCCCGGGCTTAGGTCTTACCATGAGACCTACGGTAATAGCTTATTCCCTATGGGAAATTCGCTAAAAGAATGATAGTAGATCGGAGTAGCTAGGTTAGAGCTGATAACCAAGGACACGCGCCGTAATCTGGACTTACTCATTGTGCGGGGCGGATATGTATAACTTGGCCAAGTGTTTTCTATGTTTCGTGTTGAACTTTATCATTTGACAACCATCACGGGAAATATATGTGACATATAGTTTTACGTTTTGTGTTTGCCTGAAGATGAAGCATTGGTCTTCGAAACAGCTGTAGCGTAGTTCTACAAATTTGAATCACTATACGTTACGACAGGTATTTAAAACTTTATTGTTGTTATACTTGAGTGATCCGGAATCCTAAACATGATGTTAAACGCAGTAGAGTTAGCTTGGGGAAAGAAAAAGAGATACAGGGGTAAGAGGGGGCTGTGGAGGAGATACTACCTTACCCACTGTAAAACCACTCTATGCGTAGTTTCATTGTGGCATCAATAATGCTTCAATAATTTTTGGTGATGGACAGGTTTTGCTGCGGAGTTTCATGGTCGCCGTGTCAATCATACAAAGAACAACAAAAATTTTCCTAAAAAATATATTAAAACTTTCATATCAAATAAAGTAATTTCCAAATTTATAATGTAAGCTAAATAAAAAAAATCCAATAAAAAATGAAGATTAATTTTTATGAGAAATACATCAAAACTTATATCCACCGATGTTCTTAGTTTTCTTAACCACAGAATTTTCTAGAAACCACATAGATTGCCAATGAATATGTATCTTACTGTTTTTTCTTTCAGTTTGAAGGTTTAGCTATAACCTACAGACTCCGCTATTAGCAGTGGCTGTTAAGGGAATAGGACGGCTGGGGAGGCCTCCCTACCCCTAATTAGAAATCGGCCGATGTAGGATGCAGGCTGTGCTGTAATAGTTTTTAATTTATCAAGACATTTAAAATATTATGGTTTCTGAGAGAAGAACAAACTAGAAAGGTTCTAAGTCTAAGTGTGGACTGGTGCTAAAATCAAACAATGTAAAAACAACACATGAATGTATTTTATTCTTCATTAAACACACACATACATCTGAGAGCTAAAACTTCTTGTATTAATAAATAATAATAAACTGTTAACAATATATCTTACAATGTTGTAAATACTCTTATCAACTCACATCTAACAGTCCATATTCATGTTTAACATGATATGTTCAAAGTTGCCATCTGGTAAATATTTGTCTTTAAGACCAGTTTTCAAATTTGGAAACTCCAAATTTATGATTATGTATATTACATTTTATACCCAACATAAAAAATAAGCATTTATCTTGTCTTTAAAAAGATGAAGTAATAATTCAGTTTTGCCATTACAACACATTGACCACAGTTTAAAGCTTACAGATGCAAACTAAGATTGAAATGTTAAGTATAAAAACAGTCACATTCCACATTTTAGGGGACCAGGAAAAAAGCTACTGTTGGGCAATATGGAGAGTTACCATTATACGTGTTGAGTTAAACTCCACAAACTCGACACTCCCGATAACTCCTCACCCCGGAGTTCTCCGCCCGCCACTTGACATGCTTATGGCTTTTAAGACCATTTGTTTGTGGGCCGAACGTCAAAATTTATGGAATTTGGGTCATTACACTAGTCAGTTCAATTGTGACTGCTTCTCTGCAGTACAACCGTCGTTGACTATTAATAGGCTATTACTTTGATTGGTAATGTTGTGGACATCTTTTTATTTACGGACAAATTTTTTTGCAGACATAATTAAATGAATAAAACTTTCCATCTTATAAGTAAATTTTCCAGTAATGCACACAGATTACCAAAATACAGTAACAATAATGAGGTTTCATGTAAATACAATTAAAAAATGTGCAGTAAAACCCTTCTAATCCGGCCACAGATGATTCACATAGATAAAATAGGCACGAGTCAACTGGTTCCATGTACAATCAATGAAATACCGTATCTCAGTTCAACTGACGGTTTCCTAACAGTTCAGTTTCAGACGTCTTCTAAAATATTGTGCTCTTGTACAGTTTTTGACCGTGATATTTATCTGCGGTGTTTATTGCTGCGACAATTAATGTAACACGGAAGTTAGGTGATTAGACAGATTCCCTTACTATTGCAGTAAAATTAGTGCAGGACCACAATGGTCCTTGGTAGTATATTTTAAGCCATACATGGACCTTGGATAATTGTAACGTACATGGCATTACAATTTAAATAAAGAAATCACAAAAATTAACACGTTGAGTACGGCAAAGAATATCGGAAATCTTTCCTGCGGGCCTGAAATTTATTTTTTCTTAAAATCTTACTTTTTGTCTCCAGAAGTCCAGATCAAGGCGGCAAACTGGTGTTCTTGCATTATTTCACCTAAAAAATGGCGTCCAAAAGTGCAGGTCTCCGGTGGCCGAGCCGGCCCGCGCAACGACAATATATGGTTTTTCGTAACACAATATCGAATTTTTACATAAAAAAAGTTTAATATAATTATAATAATGTTCAATAGAATTAATACTAATATTTACAACTATTTACAGCCCCTTCCACCCTTCCAATCATTGTTTTTTTTACTCAAATTTTCAAGTACTGGTCGAAGCATTTCTGGTATTGGGGAGTCCATTTTAAATAAAAGACGATAAAACTAAAATAAAAAATATTAAACATAATAATATTGTGTAACAAAACACACCAAAACACGGAAGAAACACTTCAAAAAAGAGTTAAAAATAATTTAAAAATTTCAGGTCACAATGGACCGGAGCCGGCCCATGGGAAAGGCGGGCGACGCACAACCGAAAGAAGGCAGGTTGCCCTAGTAACGCACGTATAAACAACTCCGAACTACTCCGCAACCCAGGGCCACACTGACTGATTCATTTCGCCGAGTCACGGCCGGCGACACGTGACCAGGCAGGCCGGCGCGCGCGTTTCGCTACCCGTCACCGGTGACCGAGCCGCACCCAAAGTGTTAAGAAAATATGTATCTTTGTTGGTGTTGGCCATTTTGGTTTGATGTGACATATATATATTTTGATTAAATTTCTTTTTATACAAACCATTTTTGCAATAAGCTTGTTATCTATACTGGAAGTAAAAAACTGTTATATGTTGTCTCTTTTAAACAGTTGTTTAATAATGTGTAGCATTCTGCATTTAATTTGTCAGAGTATCACGTTCGAACAGTTTATTAAATATACACTAACAACCATCTATCCGTTTTCCTAGTTCACAGCAGTTTAAAAACCCATGAGAAAAACATTTCGTTGTTGTTCAATACCAATCTGATAACCCATAAGACCCATGTTAAATCTATTATTTTCTAAACTTGTTTTTGTACAGGAAAATGAATGTTTGTGGAGTTAAGTCACTTACTTTTTTGGTGCCCAAATGCACATAAATACAAAGTTCAAACAAAATCTACCTGCTACATTTTGAAGAAAAGGTAAAACACATAAAATTTATTCCACACAATATCACCCCTTGTATTAAAGTATGGAATTGTGTTGATATTTCATTACTACCATTGACTTTGTACACTAACGTGAACTCACGTAACTAACGTAGTGTACAAAGTCAATGGTACTACTGTCCTGGACAGGCTTATTGGCGGCTGCCTCGATCAGATGTTCCATTAAAATAATTCCATTTTAAATGGAAAATCTGATCGCGGCACACGCCAAAAAGACTTCAAAGGACTATACTATAGTCCTGGACAGGCTTATTGGCGGGTGGCCGATCAGCTGTTACAACCTATTTCCTTTGTAAACTGTTTCTAGAAGGTAACAGTAGCTGTTTCAACCAGAATCAAAAAGTAACCGTTACAAACATATCATTGAATTTTAATGTCAGCTGTTACGTATGAAAATACAACCTTCTTTCCAACGTGTTGTTAAACCATTTCACATTTTTTCCATACATTTTTACAAGCAATATCTTTTAAAGTTATGTAGTTTGTCAAAAACATTTAACTTTACCAACGTATTTTGGTTAGTTCATCTTAAATGTTGCACTTTACGTACACATCATGCCTAGATGAAAGAGCAAGTCACCGTATGTAGGCTCGACGAGAAGTGTGAACAAGCCTCATAATTTTCTATTCTACTTATACCTTGCCTAAGAATAATATATATTATGATTAATAGAAGAGCTAGCAAAAATTACACAGACGAGAAATATACTGGTTTTGAAAACCAGAGTTGAGTTTGGATAGTGATTTGGGAAACGTTTTTACAGTGATACAATGTAAATACAGTGTATAGATCTCCTTCACACCACACACTTAAACTATATATGATATTCGTGTTTTTGTTTTAGTCTAATGTTGTCAGTTTTAGTGAAAAATTTAAATTACAACATTTTTTATAGGTTAGGTATTAGGTTTGGATATTTTTTAAGGTTTTATACGTTGCCTTCGTTAATACAACTTATAATACGTTTCCTCTCCATTTTACATCTCCTATAGCCTACATTAATGTTTTCCTAATTGTATGCTTGCGGTGAGATAATAATTGATCTGCCCTTATATAATAATTCTATCTGTTTCACTCGATAAACAAGAAATAATTCATCAAATTAATCTATTAGTAGGCAAAAATATGTTCAAGGAAATAACGGTAAAAGTGTATAGTTACAAACAGTTACGTTATGATTCCAATATAAACAGTTACTGTTACCTTCTGGAAACAGTTTACTAAGGTAATAGGTTGCAACAGCTGGTCACCCACCCGCCAATAAGCCTGACCACGACTATAGTTCATTTGATTTTATTCAGCTAGCATTTAACAAATGTTTGTTTGTTTTACTATCAACAGCTGTTTTATTTTGCAATGAAATAAAAATGTTAAGTGCTTCCGTGGGCTTTAAAATTAAAATATCAAAAATCTTATTGCAAAACTAAGAACTGAGACTACTCTTTTGACACCTCAAATGTTAAATCCTATACTACAATTTGAGGAGTGTCTGAAGGGATGTGTGTTCCACAATCTCGAAATCCAGCGGGTCGATTTTTCTTAATTTTTTCATTTAAGAGTGTTTTGGCCCAAAAATAAGTTTAGAAACAGCCTCAACCCCAGAATAAATCGGATTTTGTCAAAAATTAAGTTTAAAAATCATAATTTTTAACATTGTTCTTATGGATTGCTATTTTGGTAATGGAATAACAACTAAAAGTAAACAAAAATAAAGGAACATCAATTTTAAGCAGCTTGATTTCTTTTTTAAACAGCTATTAACCGTGAGAGTCTGTTGTAAATATAGTAGCTTTATTACCATGACATTATGACAAAAGTGAATTAAAACCACCGAGCAAGGCTCGGTTAACATGGTACTTTAGTCCACAGAAATAAGGGAGACGTTGTATGTATATTATAGATTTAGCACTTAGATTCTTTTTTATTATAGTTTATTATTTTACTCTTTATGTTACAACTCCTAATAAACATTGTAATTTATTTCATGGTGGAATGTTAGCCTCAGGATTAACAATAAAAACAATTACTGGTTTAAATACCTGTTACCATAATTCAGGCATTTAAACCATTAATTGTAATTTATAAATAATTTGAGTAATAAGGTTTTTTTGTTTTCATATTGTATTTGTTTATGTTTCTGGAAGTCTCCAAAGAGTAAATGTTTCTATAGACATGGAGAAAATAGATTTTTCCTAATTTGTGGAAGGGTATATTTAGCAACAGTCAGTCAGTCTATGTTCATTGGTGATTGTGGATACCACTTGATATTGCCTGGTAAGTGGTGACATAGTGAGTTTTGATTGTATTGTGTAAAGTGTATAATAAAGGTGAGTCGTGATTTAATAAAAGTGTTCGTGAAATTATTTGTCAACATGATGTAAAGTAAACTGTTAGGTGATTAGACAATATTTTTTTTTTAAGAAGAGCAAGAGGTATTCACTTAAGCTCATAAAATCAAGTTAGTTTTGTCATAACTCCACAACCACGAAAATGACTTGCGATGGAACCCGTTTTATTTGGGTTCTCCAAACCTGACTGGCCACCTGCTGAAGTTTTTTATACTTCTTTTATAAATAAACACACTGATTAAAAATATAATTTAATTATTTAAAAATTAATTTTAATACGTAGAGTGTACGTTAATAGAATCTTAATAAGGATACTCTGAATATCTTTCACAAATAAGAATTAGAACATTCAGACATAGACACAGTTAAAAAATATATAACATGTTCAATGTGATGTATGTACAATTAGAAGATTCAAATTAAGAAATTACCAATAAGTTGAGAAATTGTTAAACACATTGTAAAAAATTCTTTTTCTTTTTAGTAATAACAATCTTAAACAATTCTTTGGACAAAATTTAGTTTTTCAACTAGTAATGTAATATTGCAGACTGTCAAGTTTTAAAATGCCTTTTAATTTCTTAAGCTATTAATCTCAAAAGTGAAATATAGTCATAACTATCTGATAAGAAACTTAATCAATAAATGCATAAATGGAATAACAATTGACCTTCCTATAAAGGTCTATACAATAGATCTACAATTAGTTTAAGTGGTAGAGGTCAGACAAAATGGTTGTGGTTTTCAGTTTTAACATGCTGGCATGGTTTGAAGAACTTAATGATTGTATTCCCCGGCATCATCAATAACTTGCAAGACTCCGCATCTCAACCGCACCCACCCTAATTTGTCCTTTGTCTTCATATTTAAAATTTTATAGGTGAAAAGAAGGGTTGCCTTATTTTGTTTGTAAAAGAGCAGGACACACAGACTAATCTAAATCTTTTGAACAGATTCTATCTGTATTAATATTTTGTTTTAATGTTTTAGGAAAACGGAGATAGTTTAGCATATTGAGAGCCCTTTATAAGACACAATGATATCAAAAAGTATCACTTGTAACCATCCTGGGCATTAGGACATATTGTAACCCTAGGCCCTAAAAAATAGATACTAGCCTATGCCAAAAAATAAAGGACTTCCAGCCTTTGAAATGATGGCGAGGGAGGTAGGTCCCTTGATTTGTCTACTGACTTTATATATAAGAACTACAGAGGCAAGATTTTCTTAAATCTGTCAATTAAATTGATACCTACTATATATTAAATATAAATAAAATACTATACAAGTTATCTTGAAGACTATTCATACTAAAATATGACAACATATTAGTATACTCTATGAAGGTACTTTACAATGTGATTGAATTATCCCAGTTGCTTGTTATTTAAGATTTATATGATAGAATACAAGCTCAATAAGTTATCTTTTCAATAAAATGTTCCCTAACACATTATCACAATTATTATGAGTTAAGACTTCTTATGATAAAGTAGTTCTAAGAGTCAGTAAGATTTTTAGGCAAAAATATAATCTACTTAATGAAGAAAAGTACATGGGATTTCTAATTACTGAAAAATTTTACAGTCTAAAAAATGGCCAGTAAATCCCCAACCCAGAAAATAGATTATTAGAATAAAATTTTTTAACCCTGCAGTGGTGACGCCCGGTCTCTTAGATCAATGCAAGTCTCAGTTGTAGTTGTAGTTCACCAATAAGCCACAATTTTGTTCAATGTCACTTGAGTTATGCAACATACTCCTTTCAGGGTACCTTCTCAGCTGCTGGGTTGTAATTTTGAAGTTAAATGGTGATGCACAACAGCCAAGAGCGGTAACCTACCAAGAGTGGTCTGGTGCACCGATGTCACCACTCATGTTCTGGCCACGTTAATTTTCGGTCTGTTGGACTGACGTCAACAGTTCATAAGATTGAAATACGAGGACTATTCAGAAAGTAAGGAACGTTTCCGTCTTACGCCGCTAGGCGCGCGCGTATCCCCTATATTAGAGTATGAGAGCGATTGGGGCCTCAGTGGCTATCCAACCGTGACACTAGGAGCATCGTTGCGCTGCCCGTTTTCTTTATTTTTAAATTCACAATGGCCCCGCTCCTGTAAAAAATCCCGCCAGTTGCGAAGTGCAAACGGTAATACCGTTTTTGTTGGCAAAAAACTTAAAACCGATAGAGATTTATCGACAGGTGTGCGAGGTTTTTGGGTACAATGTCATGAATGAAAGTTCTGTGCGTAAGTTGTGTATTCAGTTTACTAATGGCTGAACCAATGTTCTTGTTGAGCAGAAGAGTGGACGACCGAGCATTGTGACTGAACTGGTCACTAAAGTTGACGAGAAGATCTGTGAAAACCGCCGCTTCACCATTACAGAGCTTTCATTAACTTTCAATTTCAACACAGCAAAGTCCGTCAAACTTGAGGAAAAGATAATGAAAGCTCCGTTATGGTGAAGCGGCGGTTTTTTATGAATCTTCTGTCAACCTTAGTGACCAGTTCATCAGTCACAATGCTCGGTCATCCACTCTTCTGCTCAACATAAACATTGGTTCGGCCATTTCTAAACTGAATACACAAATTACGCACAGAACTTTCATTCATGACATTGTTCCCATACACCTCGCATAGGCCTACTTGTCGATAAATCTCTATCGGTTTTAAGTTTTTGCTAACAAAAATTGTATTACCGATCGCACTTCGCAAATGGCGGGATTTTGTATAGGAGCAGCCATTTTGAATTTTAAAATAAAGAAAACAATTTTAAAATTGCAATTTTCAAAGCAGCACAACGATGCACCTATTGTCACGAGCTGGATAGCCACTGAGGCCCCGAGGGCTCTCATACTCAAATATAGGCGATATTGTGCGCGCAGCGGCGTAAGACGAAAATGTTCCTTACTTTCTGAATAGCCCTCGTAACACACTATAAGATCAAAGGTTGAGAAATATTGTACCTAATTACAGAGATTTATTGTAGAATAAGTTTTATAAAACCTTTTTTATTATTTGAAATTTTCATTTTGCTATTTTAGAATAGATTTAAATCCACGGTCTCATAGACTTATGTCACCAAAATAAGGACTTCGCATATCCACAAAAATGAAATTATTTGCTAATTTTCAAAACCTATTTCACAAAAAAAACAATTGAATATATTTTTATTTTCACATTGTAATTCCAAGTTTGGACCTTTGTAATTAAAATAACTGCACAAATATCTGGTTTTTATATTTAGTAAAAAATTGTTGCACATATTATAAAATGTCATGTTAAAAAAAATACTGCAATAATTTTTTTTGTTCCACATCAATATGCTTTTTTACTATAAATACCCTGTATTCTGTAAATCTTCCTAATTCTATCGTTGTTCCGCAAAATAATATTCTACAAGAAAAGTTTTAATATTTTTTATTTATAACAAATTAATATGTAAAGTTGGTCTCCCAGACTGACACCACCAGTTGAAGCCGCAAAATCATGTCACTACTGCAGAGTTAAATCATTGAAAAAAGGATCTTTACAGAAGTGTTTACATAAAATTTTGTGGTATAATTTTCTGAAGTTTTTGCTGAGTTTGTGCTGAAGATAAACATCAATAGTGGAACATGCATGTGGAAGAGCATTATTGTGAATCAGAGACAACTTTGCCGACATGCAAAAGTGTCTCGTGTGTTTTTTGTTTTGCACCTATACAAGGTAAATATTTCTACGTTAAACATTTGACAGAATTTTTAAAGGGTACCGCCATTTGAAGATACTGTATTATGAAGCAAAGACACATGACTGTAGAATTACAAAACTTAGCACAGACTGCATGTTAAATACAGCTCAATTTCACAGATTTGTTAGCTGTGATTAGTTATTGGCCTCATGTGTGATGCAAAAAAGTTCTTTACTGTCTGGACATTAAACGTGATATTTAGCGGTAAATGTTTAAAACTAAAAGTTAAGAGCTCATAGGATGATCTCAAAATAAGACTTCAGATTGGATAAAAATTAAATATTTCATCTAAAAAATATTTAACAGGGATATTCTAAAACCATCAATAGTTTTGAGTGGTATCCTAAACCCAAACATTTTCATAACCTTGTCTGGTTATTAGGATTTTATTTCATGTCAACTGTATTTGATAAAAATAGACTAATTGACAAAGTGAAGTAATTGACAGTGTCATGGATATAGACTGTGGTTATGGACTGTGACTTAGACAAATTGCACTTTTGCCTGAAAATCTTACTGGGGTCCCGACAATACAGTTATGCCTGTGTTGACTAGATGTCGCTAGGTAGGATGTCTGGTATCAGGTACTTGCACAGTTCCTCTTCACTGTTGACAAACGTTACTTTGCCCGCAGTGTTTTCATCTAACCTGAAACACAAAGTGGGCAGTAGGTAAAAAATGGTCCTGAGAAATTAGAGTATAATTAGGTTAGCTCTATATTGGAACAAATCTAAATTTAAAACTAAATTTAACCCCAAAGACAAAATTTCTGAAGAAGAAAAATGAGGAATATATGAAATCCAATGTGAAAATTGCCCCATGAAATATATTGGGCAAACAAAAATAAGTATTAAAACGAGATTTAACTGAGGGAAATTGGCAATTAGGAAGTCGAAGTTTACATCCCGTCCCCTGGTGGTGGAAACGACCAAGCATTGTGTAGTCCAGGGCCGGCGCACCCATTAGGCGAACTAGGCGACCCAAGGGGAGGCAAAAAATAAAAAAAATTAGAAAATATCTACGCCAAAATAATTATTTTAAAAATCCAACGAAACACAAGTGAAAAAATTGTATAATAAAACAATTAATTAATTGTTGATTAATTTAGTCGACTTTTTAGTTAGTTTACTTCCATTTTGTTGCGTTTAGTAAAGCACTAACTGTTTCGCTGCCGCCCCTGGCACCGACTGCGCTTATCAGTTGTCAAGGCCGTTTGCAACAATGCCGCCCCTACAACACTTCCCCTCCCCCGCACCAGCCTAACCTGGTCATAACGTGCTTGCCGATGCGACATTGATAACATATTATCACCTTGTTTTGGGTTTATTATATAAGTTGTTCAAATAGGCTACTTATTCATTTTTATTCTTGTCAATGCCATCAGGATTCTATTTATGTTTGATGTACAGTATTAGGTTTATGATTTACAACGTAGACGATTTAAAGTTGCTGTAACCTGTGAACATAATCAATATTTTGATTATAATAAAATGCTAAAATGATGTCAATTATATTTTTGGTGATGTTTTGAATTTGGTTGTGTATATTGAAATTTTGTTATGTAAAAAATCTAAGCTGAGTAAGAGTAGTCGGAATTGGGATCCATTCGTCTTTTTTATACTATGCCACCAGTAGCAGCGTTTTGTCGCAACAGTGAAAGGGTGGATCTATGTTGGATTTATTTCTTATAAGAACAATGTTAAACCTTTTCCCGCCATTTGTCATAGGCCTAAAACTACGTTATTTTTTGTCAAATTGAGGGGTTAGAATAAACTGTATTTGAATCTGAATCATATAACATTTGTTTAAACAATGTTGTAAAAGTCGTAAAAATTGGATGCGTTCTTCCCTTTTGTAAAAAATAAACTATATTACTTGATATAAAAATATACCTCACACTATATCCGGCTTGGTTTAGTCTTATTTATTTTGAGCTATACACCATAATCTTTTCAATCACAAATAAAGGAGTTACTCCATTTCCCTTTTAACATTGGTTTTATAAGGAGTAGATGACGGAATTGGGATTGACTTCAATGCCTTGACACGCCGGAGTTTTACCGCGGCCGCCACGCCGTTCGGCAGTTCCCGTCCCGATAAATTCCCGAGTAAAAAAAAATCCCACCCGATGATCAGGACAAATTTGCTCCCGAAAATTTTCCCGAAATTTCGGGTCCCGTCCATCCCTACTTTATTGGCCAAATATATACAATGTTTGTACGTTTCAAATAACATTATTAAATAACAACAAAATTAAAACATTCTACACTAAATGATGCAATTAGTTGTCTGTTATTCGTACAATATTCACTAATCAGAACAGGGTCTGTTCCCTATTAGTCCGGGTCAGCGGGACTCTACAGTACTCATCAAGACTGCAGATGGTAATCCAACAATAAGCGCAAGGGATACAGAGCTCAAGTGAGAGCATTAGATTGTTATGAATAAAAGTAGCTTACCACCCCTTGATGACTGCCCAGCAGCCAGAGAACAGTGTTGGAGCATTGATTATGAGACAGACGCCGAGTCTCTCAGGATAGTGTCTGCTGAGTAGCCAGATAAGATTTTTCACCTGTCAACAATGTTAATTTATCAGGGAAAATAGAATGATTTAAAAAACAATAGACAGTTATAGTTAATTTTTGTTTGAATCACTATCATTTGTTTGAATCAAAACGTTGAAAGGACCCCCTCCATAGGTGGAAAACATTCCCAATCCCTTATTGTCAAAACAATGTCAATGTTCTGAGCAGTCAGCCAGTGGGAAGCAGGGCCGGCCCTAGGTTTTCTGGCACCCTAGGCGAAAGTGACGGAAGGCGCCCCCCCCTCACCATTCGAGCCGATTCTTTTATAGACGTTATTACATATTACAAAGAAAATAGCGTTTAAAACAAAACAATATTTTTATTAACAGTTTATTATCAGGTTAAGCACTTGGAAAAAAAGTTTTCATAATTTATTGTGAACAAAATTTGCACAATAATTATCCTTTGTAAAAATGCAAAGATCTGAAATGGATTTAAATGTACTTATATGTGAATATGCAAAATGATTATTATTATTATCCATTTCAGACATCACGAAAAAATCAGTGTTTAACTCTGATATGATCACGGGCGCTCTTTACCGTCGATCAGGGGTGCTTTTTACCACTGGTCAGGGGCCATATTTACCTCCAGAGGCTATTTCCCACCATTCGAGAACGCTTTTTACAAGCGGTTGGGGGGGGGGGGGGGACAATTTAACTCCGATTAGGGGGCACTATTTAGAATTATTCAGGGGCGCTTTTAACTCCAATCGGGGTTATTTTTCCTATCAGGGGTGCTGTCTTAAGCCGGTTAGGGGTAATATTTATTTAAGGCCGATCAAAGGCGATATTTACGCTTACTTGGGGCGATCTTTAACGTCGATCAAGGGCGCTGTTTACCGCCAGTCGGGGGTGCAATTTAACTCTGATATGATCAGGGGCGCTTTTTACCACTGATTATAAGGCAAATGCAAATGTTAACCGCTGCGCCGCTAGGGGCTCATCTTTACTGTCGATCAGAGGCGCTTATTACCACTATTTGGGGGCCATATTTACCTCTAGTTGGGGCGCTCTTGACTGCTGAAGCTAAACAGGGGTGCTATTTACTATCGATCGGGGATGCTTTTTACCAGAGGTTGGGGCGCAAAACACCGATCAGTGGCGATTTTAACCATTGTTTGGGGTTGTAATTCCATTCTGATCAGGTTTATTTTGCCTATCAGGGGCACTTTCTCACGCCGGTTGGGGGCGATATTTAAGCCTGATCCGGGGCGCTATTTAATCATAGATATTGGGGGCGCTTTTTACTGCCGATCAAGAGGCTATTAACAATCTTTTGAGGGCGCGGATCAGCGGCGCTCTTTCCCTCCGATCAAGGGTGCAGTTTACCACCGGCCGTGGGCGTTTTACTGCCGATCGGGGGCGCTCTTTACCTCTAATTAGGAACACTCTTTACTGATCAGGGGGGCTCGTCTCCTGGTTCGTCTCCGCCGCGATGGCGCCCCTAGGCGGTCACCTAGTTCGCCTATATGGTAGAGCCGGTCCTCTGGTCAGAAGACATTTGCTCGCTATTCCAAGAAATTTCATGCCCCAAAATAATTTACAACAGTTTATGTGAAAAGGGCTTAAATGGGGGGGGGGGGGCAAAACCACCTTTAGCCTGGCTTACTGATAATAAAACAAGTTCCTAGCTATCTGCATCTACGTTAAGCCTATGTTTGATTTAACTTGGGTCTGGGCTTTGGTTTAATTTATTAGTAGGGTGAAAGGAGGAATTAATTAGTAACAGGTAGTTAGCACAGTTAGTAACAGGTAGTTTGGTAGCACAGGTAGTTGTACTAGCAGGTTGCTGTTGGGTAAACATCCTCCTTCATTTTAGACAAACCTGTGGGCCATCGCCGGCATCAAGACTAACCCTTTGTGGACTTTAATTCCCAATAACCCACTTTGAACACACACTGTTTGGAGGCCTCATCTATTATATCTTATTCTTAGATTTTATTCTTACAAAGCTAACAAGTCTAGGAATTAAAGGCAAATCACTAGACTGGGTAGCAAGCTACCTCAAAGGACGTCAGCAAGTTGTTCAAATACAAACTGTAACTAATGGAAAGAGAAGTGCCTATACATCAAACTCCAAGCCCATATCCAGAGGAGTACCACAAGGCTCAGTACTGGGCCCTTTCCTGTTCACACTGTTTACAAGTGATTTTCCATCATGTATAATCAAGCCCCAAGTAGAAACTGTCATGTTTGCAGATGACACGACACTTCTCCTTAACTCATTCTCCACACAAGAGCTTCACTCCGAAATTATCTCAACAACAAACAAGACCCTCCAATATTGCCTCAAAAATGACCTAGCTATAAATCCAGAAAAAACTACTGCCATCAACTTCAGTAGAAGACAGGACTCGGTACTTAAAATCCCTGGCCTCCTAATTCAAGAAGAAACTAAACTACTTGGAGTTACCATTGACGCCAACCTCTCTTGGACCCCCCACATCAACAACTTCAGTAAATAGCTGGGGTCAGGCATTGTCGTTGTCCGTAGAATGAAGTGGGTAGGAGGATTGGAGATTGCGAAAGCAGCCTACTATGCGCTCATTGAATCTCACATCAGATATAGCTTGGCAATTTGGGGTGGAACAACTAAACAAACCCTCAACAGAATCCTCATTTTACATAAGAAGGCAATTAGAACACTGGCTAATCTTGAACCACTAGAGAGTTGCAAAACAGCTTTCCAATCGCTAGGAATTCTGTTTATATATAGTTAGTAAAGGACTACATACTTCCAATTCATCACACAACAACATACAGCAGAAAACCATCTTATATGGGACGCAAACTCTATAATGCACTGCCTGAAAATCTGAAGAACTTTTACCCTCAAGACCTCAAGAAAAAACTTCACAAATGGCTGGTGGCACGACCCCTGTACACACCAAAAGAATACTTCACCATGAAGCACTCTGATCAAGATCCACTATTGTAAAGCAAGAAACACATTTTAACATATTGTAACTTGATTGTTGACACCATTTCATATCTTGATGATATTGAAAATAAAGAGATTTTGATTGATTGATATACGAACACTGTTTCTGGTTGGTAGTGAAGTGTCTAGGCGAAAACTATACTTTTAAGTAGCAGGATAGCCGGCATAACTGTTACAACTCCAACGCCCCTCTGGGAAGGGGAGAGCTCAGGGCTGGAACTAAAAAGTTGAGTTTATTCTGACCTGTGATTTAGTGGTATTCAGAGATCTGATTTGGTTTCCCGGTGATTAGTGGTGCTGTGGATTAATGCAATTATTTGTGGAAGTAGCAAACATGGTATTTTAAGGAACAAGTAGAGTTCAAGGTATTTAATTGATCTTTTATGTGTTAGAAATTTTATTTGATTGCGGTTCAATATTTTGTTTTGCTTTATATTAAACTGGTCTTAAATTTTGTTGCACCTTTTAATTGAACCTTAGATGCATTTGTGTGCTGGGTGTTGGATATTATTCGGAGTTAGGATATTTTAATATATTAAAATTACTGTAATACAGTAAGTTTTGTACCTTCCAGCGTGGGTTTGGCTAGTTTTCTTTTCTTTTAATGCTGGCCAAAACCATTGGAAAACCGCCACGAGACCGTTGTCTGCAAGTTTGTGCAAGCACACAGCAACCTGTCTATACTGGAGCATGGACTGGATGTGTGGGCGTTTATCGGTGGGGATGGGTTGGCTCTAAACCTATCTAGCAAGTATTGAATTGTACTCCAATTTCTGAATTATTCATTTGCATTTATTTCAGCTGTGAGCGACGATGACGGTACAGTAGCGTTCTTTGTTCCTACTACTACTGAGCTCACACACTTTTTTACTAGTGCTGAGTATCTGTTACACTGTTTTGTATTCTTTTAGTTAATTTATACAAATCTGTACCATTTAAAATTTGGTAATTAGGTGAACCCTGGATAAATCCAGCTAACGACTGGAGTGAATCCATGAGGTGAGACTCTGCGGCGACTACTACGGAATAAGAAACAATATTTTTGTACAATTATTTTCTTTACCGAGAAAGAAGTCACAGATGCACTAGTCCTATATTATTGAATTATGACTCTTTTTTTCTTGCCTAGATGAATAAAACAAAACTTGAATGACAGTTTACGATGTACCGTTTCTGAGATAACAGTAGTCACGCACCTTACAAATACTAAAACGTCGTAGAACTATGATTCAAGTTCTGTTTTATTTGTCTAGACAGTCAGAGAAATTAGTGTTAATTTAATAATGCAGGACTAAGGCATCAACTAATTGTAAATTATTTTGGGGCATGAAATTTCTGGGAATAATGAGCAGATATCTCCCGACCGGTTACCCGCTCACAACAGTGACATTGTTTTGACAACAAGAGGTGAGGAATGGTTCATACCTGTGGAGGGGCTTTTCTATGTTTTGTGTCTACTATATCTGGTATTATTGGACTGTTTGATTTTTATGACCATTATTGTTTTTTAAAATGAATAATTGATGAGTAATTATTTTTTTAAATAATAATTTTTTTTCCAAATTTATTACTGCCTCTTTACTTAATTTTCATTCAATTTGTGTTATATATTTTTCATACATTCTATGCACCTTGAAGTACATTTAATATTTAAAATAGTATTAAAGTGTATTTGATCAAAATACAATAAGTTTACTCACAACTTGATAATCCATACAGCTTAGACCAAATTCGTTCAGGTCAAACACAATACACAGATTGTCTACAACCTCCTCAAAACATCTCTTGCAAGCTTCCTCCTGTGACAAACATTAAAATCCCATTGAAAAGACTTTTACTGCCACTACTGTTAATCCTATAAAAATTTTTGTTCTTAACTGGTACCCGTCATTCAAGTTTGGCATATGCTTAGTACATTCATGCTATTGGAAGTTTTACTGCGGAATATTTTTGAATTGCCTATATAAATAGAGAACTATAAAAAGGGCAATGTTAGGCCCCTTTTATACAGCACGTCTTACAACTGACGTAACCTAACTAAATTGTACTAGAAAGGAGCTTTTATACTCCGCGTCCGACGATCGCCCGCCGCCCATCATCTAAAATCCCTTTTACACAGGGATCTGAGCAACGTGCGACGAGCGCCCGCCAATAAAAGCGATGTATAATAGAGGCCTTAGGCTCTTTATTATACTGTTGAAAAATTTTATATAGAGTTATTTTGTTGAAAAATGAATCACAAGCATCAAGATTACAAACTAAAAATAATTACAATACATGCCAATAAAGACATTATTCCAGTAAATACTTAACACTCCCCATATAACTGAGGTTAAATGTATCAGCAGTCAAAATTAAAAAATAATTGCTCCCATTTTTGAACATGTAAAAAAAATTTCATGAATAAGTTTTTAGGAGTCTCCTGAGTTTTTTATTACTGTACAGCAAAAGCCTTTTTTTAACAGATCAACAATACACCTTCATACTTGGCTTTGGTTAAATTATTCATACTTTAATTATTTTTTTCACTTACAAGACAATAAACAATAAACTTTGTAAGCTCATCGATATCCCGATCATTGGCGTTGTGGTGTTTAGCTGGAATATAAATAACAGGTCTTCCATGCATGTCTCGGTGCTTCAGAACTCGTGCCTTCTTTGCCTCAAGGTTTTTCTTGATTATAGGATTGTCTTCCGTTAGTTCTGCAATTCCATACTCAACTCGCCATTTGTTGGTTTTGAGTATTTGCTAAAATGAAAGAAATGGTAATTAATTTCATTGTTCAAACTGACTTACACAATTATAACACTAGAAGAGCCAACAACATAGTACTTCCTATTCATTGTCTCACACGCTATGAAAAACAACCGACGTATCTGGGAGCAAAATTCCTCAAAATCCTGCCAGAAGAGGTGAATACCCCAGTCCCAGCAAACCTGCGTTCTCAGCGAATTTCCAATGGAATTTTGGTATATTTTCTATTTCCCCATAAAATCTATTGGGATGAGAGTATGTAGGTTTGCCGTCATATGGGTTTTGTTGGTAAATTCGCTAAAGATGTCCAATGCCCTAAGAAGTTTAAGAAAAAACATCATCTCATGGTTACATCAGCGCCTACACAGAGGATGAGTTTCAAAACTGGAAACATGATCTTTATTAGTTTTAGTGACACATTTACTGTTCTCAATGAATAAAGTAAATAAAGAATTATTGTCTATTAACAAAAATCATGGAGTAAAAAACAATACCATATTGAATAATCCAGCACCTGTACATACTGGCCTAAAATTAATAACGTTCAATTTACATAATATCTCAGTCTGCAATGTATTTAGAAGGAAATCTATATCTATAAACGAGGATGTATATATATGTTGCTTATAGACTCCGAAACCGCTCAACAGATTGTACAGGGTTGCCACAAATACTTTGAGGCCTTTTTCCTGACTTACTGACCAATCTGAGAGATTTTTCCTGACTTTTTGGAACCGCGGGCCTTTACAAATAAAGACTCATTTTTGTTTTTTTAATGCAACCTCCTCAATCCCAATAGATACTCATCACTCAAATTTTTATTGAAATACCCCGTCGCAGCAGACCTGCGTACTCAGCGAATTTCCAATGGCTGAGTTAATAAACTAAATAAATATGGTGATTTAAATGAGTAAACCATTGGAGTTATGTTTAAATATAACAATTAGGTAATTCATACCAGAAAATATAAAATATTTTATTTACATTTAGGCCTAAGAAGAAGCCCTCAAATCCGGCCACCGGCCGGATTTCAAAATGGCCTGATTAACCGGCGGTTTATTAAACGGGTTAAACAGAGACCTTAATTATATGTGTGTTCCAACAAAAAACTATTAGGGTGTATTTAACGATGAAAGGTCTCAAACTTGTCAAATCAATAGTATATAGACTTTGTAACATTCATGATTTGCTCGCTCAGACGTAGGCCTATTAGCGCCGAAATGACGCTCGGACAACGGACAAGCGATGAAACTGCGTTTAATGGACACTGGTGTTCTGTCAACGAAGGCACTATGTATAAATGGGACCATGATAGCGACTAAATCCGTCTAGTTACCTAATATAAATAGTTGACTTCCTTGTTACATCGGGCCGTATATAAATAGAACACGAACAAAATGTTTTAAAAGACATCAGACTACAAAGAGTCCGAAAATCGGCAATTGAACCAATATATTTTAGTGATATAACATGGAACAAGTTGACTCTTGTCTATTTTGGCCATGGGAAATGCCCGCGGCTGAACATTTTGGAAGATGTTGGCCGGATTATCCGGAGGCCGAACCATCCGAGGCCGGACTAGAGGGATTCTACTGTATTAAGATTTTTATTGAGAAATGTTAAAAAAAGCAATATACAAGGTTCCATTTGTTTCTCATAAAAATAACATGAAAAACTTGAAATTGTCTCCATAACTAGTAAAGCTAAGTAAATTATTCAAAATACTAAATTATTTGTTCAAAATACTAAATTATTTGTTTTTAAGTTCTTTTGACCCTTTTGAAACGCCATAAAACCCTGTTTCTATAATCTGATCAACCTGGTTTTCGAACTTAACCTGAAGAGCGCTTTTCTACACCTTCATTCCTAATTTCATCGAAACCAAAGGTCTCTTTCAAAATTTACTGTGTAAAGGGACATATATAAAGATATGTATATATGAATTGGAACAAATGGTGTTTTTGGCTTTAATGGTGAATGGTGGTTTAATGTCTATGGACCTCAAAACAAAAAAGTAATATGGTCCCGGCCTTAGGTCTTACCATGACTACTATCGTATTAGCGTATTCCCTAAAAGGAAATTCGCTATTATTCTCAATAAAGAAATTCGCTAAAAATAAAACAAAGTGTTCCAATGATAATATAAAAACTTACATTATAACTATGGAAAACACAATAGAAATATACGAGGGCTATTCAGAAAGTAAAGAACGTTTCCGCCTTACGCCGCTAGGCGCGCGCGAATCACCAATATTAGGATATGAGAGCACTCGGGGACTCAGTGGCTATCCAGCCGTGACACTAGGAGCATCGTCGCGCTGCTAGTTTTCTTTATTTTTAAATTCAAAATGGCCGCTCCCGTAAAAAATGCCGCCAGTTGCGAAGTGCGATCGATGACACGGTTTTTGTTGGCAAAAAATTTAAAACCGATAGAGATTTATCGATTTTTATTCCTTCAATTTCAACACATCAAAGTCCGTGAAACTTGAGGGAAAGATAACGAAAGCTCCTTTATGGAGGAGCAGCATAAAGGGACATATATAAAGATATGTATATATGAATTGGAACAAATGGTGTTTTTGGCTTTAATGGTGAATGGTGGTTTAATGTCTATGGACCTCAAAACAAAAAAGTAATATGGTCCCGGCCTTAGGTCTTACCATGACTACTATCGTATTAGCGTATTCCCTAAAAGGAAATTCGCTATTATTCTCAATAAAGAAATTCGCTAAAAATAAAACAAAGTGTTCCAATGATAATTTAAAAACTTACATTATAACTATGGAAAACACAATAGAAATATACGAGGGCTATTCAGAAAGTAAAGAACGTTTCCGCCTTACGCCGCTAGGCGCGCGCGAATCACCAATATTAGGATATGAGAGCACTCGGGGACTCAGTGGCTATCCAGCCGTGACACTAGGAGCATCGTCGCGCTGCTAGTTTTCTTTATTTTTAAATTCAAAATGGCCGCTCCCGTAAAAAATGCCGCCAGTTGCGAAGTGCGATCGATGACACGGTTTTTGTTGGCAAAAAATTTAAAACCGATAGAGATTTATCGATTTTTATTCCTTCAATTTCAACACATCAAAGTCCGTGAAACTTGAGGGAAAGATAACGAAAGCTCCTTTATGGAGGAGCAGCGGTTTTCACGGATCTTCTCGTCAACTTTAGTGACCAGTTCGTCAGTCCCAATGCTCGGTCGTCCACTCTACTGCTCATCAAGTAGGCCTACTGGTTCGGTCATTTGTAAACTGAATACACAAAACTTTCATTCAAGATATTGTTCCCATACACCTCGCACACTTTTCGATAAATCTTTATCGGTTTTAAGGTTTTTTCCAACAAAAACCGTGTTACCGATCGCACTTCGCAACTGGCGGCATTTTTTACGGGAGCGGCCATTTTGAATTTAAAAATAAAGAAAACTAGCAGCGCGACGATGCTCCTAGTGTCACGGCTTGATAGCCACTTAGTCCCCGAGTGCTCTCATGTCCTAATATAGGTGATTCGCCCGCGCCTAGCGGCGTAAGGCGGAAACGTTCTTTACTTCCTGAATAGCCCTCGTACATTAACTACATTATTAATATTTAATTAATGTTTAAAATTAATACATTTTACCCATTAATTAGTAGTACTTCCGATTTATAGAAACAATCGAAAATCAAGACGGTCGAATTGTACCAATGCAAATTTTCCTGACTTTTGGCACTTTTTTCCTATTTTTTTCCTGACTTTCGGCATTTTCCCAAACATTTTCCTGACTTTTCCTGACCAAAACCCAAAAATCCTGACTATTCCTGACTTTTAATGTCTGTGGCAACCCTGTTGTAATGAAACTTTCAGGCATTATTAAGCATTATTCAAGGATGGTTTGTGTGAAGTTTGGTGCAAATCTGTTCAAAGGGCTCTGACCCAGAGGGCATACATTGGTACTGTGTCCGGTTTTAGAAATTTAGCATTTACAAAATTAACTGCTGCAATTAAAAAAATTACAAGTTTCATTCAAGGAAATGCTTATAATCATAGAAGTAACCTAGCTGTAAGGTATAATGTTTATGTTGTCTTAAGGGCTCCGCCCCACAGAAGCTCACAATTACTGTAATAGTCTACATGTGTTAAAATTGGACATGGATGATTCTCTTTGTTCATATGTACGTACTCTAACTAAGAAACGGTTTTGCAAACATAGTTTTTTAAGCACTTTAGGGCTTCGCCCCACCGGACTTCAAAATTACTTTAGGGCCTCCAGGGTTGAGATTTGACATGGACGTGTCTCTTTGCTCATAGGTTCTCACCAAGAAACGGTTTTGCAAATACAGTTTTTGAAGCTATTTAGGGCTCCGTCCCGCCGGACTTTAAAATTACTTTAGGGTCACCGGGGTTGAAATTTGCTGGACGATTCTATTTTCTCATAGGTGCCCACTAAGAAACGGTTTTGCAAATAAAAATTTTAAAGCACTATAGGGCTCTGCCCCACTGGACAACAATATTACTTTAGGACCTCCGGGGTTGAAATTTGACATGGAAAATTTTTTTTGCTGATAGGGACTCACTAGGACACTGTTTTGCGAATATAGTTTTTTAAGCACTTTATAGCTCCGCCTCACTGGACTTCAAAATTACTTTAGGGCCCCCGGGGTTGAAATTTGACATGGACGTGCCTCTTTGCTTATAGGTGCTCTTGCATTTGCAATTACGATCACTAAGATACAAGCGCAATCTTTGACTCTTCCAGATTTAAAATTTTTATCAAGACAAAAAGCAAATTCAAGAGGTTGTAAAACTTTTCAATAAAAGGAGTTTTTGTAATTTGTATACAATATCATTACATTCAAAGCCCTTAAGCCCCAGGGATTTGGCTGGATGGTATCTGGAGAACATAAAACCCCTACGTGTGCCTCAGAAATATGAGTGGACAGAAATATGAGTGGAGTTAGTCAGTTACTTGCGGACGGTAGGTTACTTGCTGGCCAGCAGGCCACCGGTTAGGGCCTAAAAATCAGCTGTCAGAGGAGGAAAGGAGATGGCCATGTGATTGGTCAATTGGCCATTTCTGTCCCTCTTTACACTCTTTCCTTTTCTTCAATGTTCTGTCCTTACAGGAGCTTGTGCAAAATGCCTGTTATGACCACACGTACTGAGCAAGGGTGTCTACTGAACTCAAAACTAAAAATTCCTGGATCATTCCTGTATATTTAAGGACATTTACAAAATATTTAAGGACGTTTATATATGTTTTTAGCGATGTTTTATAAGGGTTGTGGGGCATAGCCCTAAGAGCTATCCATTTATTTGAAGACGATTCTGCAAATCTCCCTATCATTCCCTTTAATTTGACATATAAATCATAAAAAAACAGCTCAGTAGTTACTGAGAACTCAGCGTTACAAATGCATATTAATAAATAGGATTCTGATAAATAAATCAGTTGATCAAGTCAGTAAAGCTACACTTCATCTGATCTATCTCACTCACCTTTCAATCATATTGAAATTATAGTATGCAAATTATGTTTGATGCTAACTATTTAAAAATAAATGAGAGTCAAACTGAAAAGATAATATTTACTTTGAGACACAGTGAACTTGAAAATATAATAAGGTCTGTAAAGCTCCTGGGTGTTACTCTTGATCGTACGCTTTTGAGGGAGGAGCATACCAACAACTTAATTTCTAGGTTGGCTCGTGTTTGCTATTTATTGAGAAAACTAAAGACCTGTGTAAGCCAAGAATCAATGAAAATGTCATACTATAGTTTCTTTCATTCACATTTGTTGAATTCAAATATGTTGTGGGGAGTTAGTACTGGAGCAGGGAGAGTTTTTTTGAGGCAGAAAAGGGTAGTAAGAATCCTGTTTGGTTTAGGTTTTAGGGATAGTTGTAGGTCATATTTTTCTATGTATAATATAATGACTGTTCCATGTATTTTCATTTTTCAAAATTTAATTTATCTTATACTCTAAAACAAGCTCCGTTTGTCCGGGCAAAGTTTTATTTCGCTCCAAGGATTTTTGATTTTTTGATTGAATATGGGGGTTTTTGCCACTAGAAATCGATTGGAGCTGGTCTCATAGCTGGGAAAAATCCGGTTTTTGTGCTACAGCCCTTCAAAGATCCCATGTTATCATTATGGAGATTTTTAAATTAAACAAAAATCAGCTGATAACTGTAGATAAAATAAACCAATGTGTTACATCTTTAACCTGTGGTTTTAGGAAAATCATACCAATGTGCAGCAAACCTTCCGCCTGGCGAGTGAGCGGAGCAAACGAGCTTTGCGTGAGAAACGAAAGTAATAATTTTACCGAGCTTAAGCTCGGTCCCCCTGGTACTGTTAATAAAAACATAACCAAATTTTGTTGTTTTGATGATGTTCATGATTACCAAACAAGAAATGCAAAAACTTAATTCTGCCAATTCCAAGGCTGGAAAAATATGCCAAGAGTCATAAATACTTGCAAATAAAGTTTTTCAATAAACTTCCTGAAACATGGAGTGTACTCAATTTTAAAACTTTTAATACTCAGATTTATAATTTGCTTACTAATCAAGCATTTTACTCTGTAAGTAGAATATGAAATAGTAATGAGTAATTAAATATTGGGTCCTCTTTGTGTATATTTATGTTTTATTGTTCTTAATTGTTGACACTAACTTCCACAATTTTATAGTTTGATACATTTATTTATTATAGACTGTTACGGTTTTGTCCATTAGTGTAAGTTAGTGTATATTAATGAAGTCTATTGTAATTTTTATTACCTATTGGCGAATAAAGATCTTGACCCTTAAAAATTTGAAATGCATCGAAATCTCAAAGCATCAAATAGCGCCCACAATGAATTTACATTGACTAGTTTATTCAAGTGTGCTCCACAAAGCACTGGCAGCAGTACTGCTGCAGAGCAGCTTGATCGAAATTACTCTATTTTATATTCAAAATTATTTATTTTATTTGTTCACTTATTTTGAAAGTAAAACTACTGTAAGTTAAAATTTAATATACAAGTAAGTATTACAAGTAAGTGTATATATTAATATACAGCATAAACTGATTACAGCTAGTTCCACCTAAGCTGGCACTTGACCGATTGATATAAATCCTCTACTAATTTAAGTAAAAAACATTGTCTGAAGTCATGCGGGTTGCATCAACTGTCCTCGTGGCCAGCGTGAAGACGCTGGAATGGGTGATAAAACGAAAACTAGGGCTGTATTGCTTTCTGAGAGCGATTAAAAAATGTCCAAAAAGAGGACTTCCAATAGAGGCCTTGAAAAAAATTAAATGAAATGAGACATGTGGTAATCCCCTGCCTTCTTACCCTGCTTACTACATTCAATCGAGCTAAAGAGAGAGTTAGCTTCCAAAAACAAACTATTTTAAAATCAAAGACTTGAAGAGACTGCTCCACACAGCCGTATATCAAAAGTGCCCAATTGTAAACAACTGGCCAAAGTGTGTAATTTATGAAAAAACCTTCTGGAAAGAAAATGATTTAGTGAGTCTAAACATGACAAATTGGTAGAACCAATGGTAATAGACTTGTCGGGTTATACTGTATTCCTGAAGATAGTAATTTTAAATCAGAATGTTACTATGCTGGTCATTACCTGTTAACAGAGTTCCAGAACATGTTAATTAAAATACAAACCCTCAGAGCCTACAAGCTTTTAAAAAAATAACTCACACATTGTGAGGCAGAAGGCATAAAAGTACGGTAGGCCTACATCTTGTCTGCAAAGTGAAGTTTTCAGTACAACCAATTTATGTCACCTCGGTCAAAAATATTGATTTTTGGTTGTTTGCATTTTTATACACATAGTTTCCTTTAGAAGGCAGTATTATAAAATATTTTTATTAAGACGAAATGCTCAAAAATTTATAAAGGAAAAAGGAATCTCAATTTGTTTAACGAATAAAGAACATGGGGCCGACGAGAGTGCCTTTTGGCTGCCTCTCAATCATGTTTAGAACCTAAAAATCAGTAGACCTATGCTTAGTTTGCATACAGATTTTAAAATCGGTCAACACCAACGACACCAATATTTTCTAGAAAAAAATTTGGTTAATGACATTATCTAGTATTTTATTGGCAGTATTCTTACCTGGAATGCAGCATCTGTAGTTTTGAAAGCCCTCAGATACCTCTTAAGGGAGAAATCGTTATGATATTGTGAGGGATCTGCATCCGAGATCATCTTCATTCGTTCCTTAAGATCTTTCAAATCATCTTCATTCACTGGTTTTGGCTGAACTTCCGACATTTCTGGAACAATTTTATCTGTATTTTATTTATTTGAATCGCAATAGACTGTAAAAATTTTGCTTAAGTTGTGAAACATCAGTAAAGTTAAGTCAGTTCCAAAAAAAATTTTTGGTCTACTATTGTTAACCTGATTTTTCCAAATTTAGTAACACAGAACGAACATAATTCCCTTGACCTAAACACATTTACAATTGCCATAATTATATAGACTTGATATAGTCAGAAGTGACACCATCTAATCTGATTGTATGACTCACACATTACAAGATAGTTTCATGATGATGTAATATATAAACATTTGAGAAGTGACAACACTAAATCAGACTAAGTAATGGAGGCGCTACTAGAAAAAAATATACTAAAAAAAAAACAAATAAAAAAACCATTGTTATTGCATGTAATTGAACAGAAATCAAAAATCAATCATGTATTTGCCATTGACACAGTACTTTAGCAATTGTCAAATACTGTGATACAGTAGAACCTCCCTTATCCGATCTCCCAATAACCGACTCCTACTGATATCCGAGCCAGTGTCCAACATTCACTCATCATTCAATGGGGTGGACCTGATCACTACTAGGCGCGTCAGTCGCATTGGCTTTTTGCGCTCCCCGTAGGCGTTTCAGAGTTCATCCCAGTTCTGAAACCCGATAAACTTTAGAATCCTGCAAACAAGCTCCTCTTGAGGTAGGAAAGCACCCCTCCGCAGTCCGCCAAGGGCCCCTCCCTCTAGCCTCTTCCAGCTCCGTGCAGTCAAACAGCAAGATAGATGTCCGACCATTCAATCACCAGGGTGATTCTTATCACGCTCCTGTCATTGCTGAGCTTGTCGTGAAAGACTTATTCTAAGCACTACGATTTGTTTTGCACATATATGTAAATATTGTAATTTTTCGGTTATTATACATATCTTGATGTTTCTATTAATATGTTATAGGTACAATAAGTTGTATTACAATACCGTGTACCTAGCTGTTTTTTTACCTACGAAGTGAATTTTATTTGCTCCTCCCGAAATCCAACTATTTGGTTGTTTTGACCATGGCCCAGTCCCATCATGGTCGGACATGGGAGGTTCTACTGTACAATAATAGGTTACAGTCAAGTCAACTCTGGAGTACGTACACTCAGTTGGCTACCAAAAATCATATTGGGCTCATGCAAACAATAATTTTACAAAGAAACCAATCAATAAACATCTTACGTTACAAACAACAATTTAATATAGGCCTCGTCCCAATCAACACGTACACCCCCTTTTAAAATTTACTGTGAAGCATTAATTTTTCACAAAAACCAATAATGTTATTAAAGGTAACCCGGTTAAGCTCTATCTTAGGCCAACGGGGTGTACCAGAAGTAATAATAATAAAAATATTTTATTGACATAAGCAACTACAAAGGTGTAGATCAATGTTAATGAGCGCTGTAGGGCTACAGCGCCGGCCGCTAACACGGGCAGCATAGGGAAAATCGTGACGCGTGCTTACTTAAATTAATTACATTTTTAAGGCAATGAAATTTTGTATATATACCAAATCTTTTGATTCGTGTTCTCAAGTATACTCTGCTTCCATAGACACACATATTGGCTACTATTTATCGTTATTTTAATTTTAAAATTAATTCAAACTTGGAATTTAAGTGAAATGTCTTTTCCAATTGCTTCTATGAATAGATTTAACCCTTTGTAAATTATGGCAATTCTTTAAACCATTTTCTCTTACTTTTTATTAAAAAATCTTACAGTTTATGAATTTAAAATAAATGTTTGAATACATATTATTTTACACAATACAGTAACACAGTTTGTTCAATTATGAAATACAATGAAGCCCAATATATCGACATTTTTGTAAAATTATATGTAACATTTAAATTTATTGATACAAATATTTTTGTTGTAGTATAAAATCCAAATTTCAAGATGACTATGTCTTTTTAGTACACGTTCATAAGTGTAGAGTGGGGTTACAAACAAATGAAAGTGGAAAGTTACATTTTATAAGTTAATCATATACTTTATAGATCAAAGCTTAAAACTAACTTGTAACTTTTTATAACTCAAAACATCTAAGAATACTAAACATTTTTGAACCAAATTAGTTTTGTCAGTTTCTGCCTCAGACCAATACTGGGCAAATTAGCAGCACTAAATGCCTCTTTGGCCATAAGATGCCCGATAGTTTTCAAAAACAAGTTTCCAAGTTTCGACTTTTTGTAAATCTTTATTTACAAAAGTCGATGATTAACCTCATCGACACAGTTTGAGGTATGGCCTTTAAAAACAGAGTATTTAAAAAAATTGCAGGCTTGGTTCAGGACTTGTTTGGTGTTTAATTGTTTATCAGACTGAATTTCTGTTAAAAAACTGGAATTTTTTTTCATTCAGAGACTGAATTTCTGAATAGATTAAACTGGCAATATTAAAAACATCTTCTGAAACTCTTACTAATCTACCTTTAGACAAAAAGTCGGTAAAATGTGTGTGGACACTTAAATCTCCTTCTTCTGAAAATAACAAATCCCTGCATTCTCCACAATGTAATTTTATCACAACTTTACAGACAATGAAACCACAAATATATAATCTTATATCTATAAAAGGCAAAGCCCTCACTCACTGACTCACTCATCACTAATTCTCCAACTTCCCGACTAGCTAGAGTGCTGAAATTTTGTATACTCATTCTTTAGGCTCAAAATAGGAAAGTCTGACTATTTTCATATTAATATTCACAAAGGGCTACGCCCTAGACCGGGGCCAACGTTAACTACGGGCCGGCAGGCTTCCCCGCGCCGCCGCTGTGACGTCACCAGCGGAGGCCGACTGTTGCGTTTTAACAGTATTTTTACTTAGGGTATTCGGTGTTGTGGAGGTAATAAGAATAATGATTAAATCCTGTGTCATAAATGCAACGGACGTTTTGTGCACGGAACTGTAAATCTAATTACAATGGAACATGAACAGTGCATAAATATGTTTCAGGCTTCCATCAGACGTGCGTGTACCTTTAAGAGATTTAAGTGAGATAAATGTAATCACGGGGAAATTTTTGAACTAACAAAGAATTTAATTATTTTGGAAGACCACTTTGTTGAGACAGACGTAACGGTAATAAAAAAAATAAAAAATGTGCCTATGAAAAAATTGTGGTAAGATAAAGTTTTATTTTCAGTTTTAACAAGTGACTTCTTAAGTTTTTTACAGCTATATTCAAACGACTCAAACCCAATAAACTTCTGTGTGTTTGCCTTGGGTGACCTGTAAATCTTTTAAGCGACTTTTTATTTAATTTTTTCAGTTAACATTTCCTGAGTAATGGACGTTTATTTAATTATCGTTTTGCCTTTTAGACTTTCTAAATTAAAAACTGAGAAAGAATAAATCTAATCTTTGACAAATTAGAGAACATTAAGAAACACAGAGAGGTCAAGCATGGTAAACGAGGTGGCAATTTAATATGGCAATCACTATTGTTTTTTGTAGTGCACATCATAAGTAAACTGCATTGCTGTCATTCAGCAGAGTTTAGGTGTTAATGAATTAACGGAAAAATAGATTGAATTCCCTTGCAAAAACTAATACATTGGCTATAAAAAAAACTCGTAATATAATTTTCCTCGACCTCATGGTAAAAAAGGTTACTTAAAAGAGTAAACCTCATAAGACAAAACCTCATAATATAACTTTCCAGGATATTCAATAAAAATAAATAAATGCCGGTAAAGAATGAAGCTCAATGTTGTGTTCGTCTGAGTTCCTTGTAAAATTCCTTACTTAGTAATAGTGAAGAAATGTGTTACTATTTTCGTTAGTATCCTCTTGAACAATTATTTGAAGAAAATTAGAGATAATCTGAATAACAATAAAAAAGGCAATCGTAAAGTAAATAAGTTGTCATCACAGTAGGCCCAATACACTAAGTGAAATGCAAGTTTAATTCTTCAAATAGCCTACTTTTGTTGCGCACAATATAATATTATTTAATCTGCACCTTTCGATTCCTTTTTTAATTCTCTTTAAAATGATATATCATTTGTAAATATCGAGTACAATTTGCGCCAGTTAGAGCAGATTATAGTAAACGGTGACGGGCGCGCGCAATGCTTTGCAATGTAACGCCGCTCGGCCGGTCAGCCCCCGCCTGTGACGTCACAGTCATAGCCTGCAGGCCCGTAGTTTACGTCGGCTCCGCCTAGACGTCCTCAAAGTTACCATGTTATTCTTATGGAAGCAACATTTTTATATTCTAACATATGATTATGGAAATTGAATTAGGTTTGTTTACATCTGCCACATGATGATTCATTCAAGAAAATGCTTATAAGCATAGAAGTAATAACCAGGTGTTTTTTAGGAAAGTGAGAAATAATGTTTATTTATGTTTAACATTGTCAAGATTATAGTGATGTACTATTACTTTTAGTCTGGTGTACTTTTGTTGTATTAAGTGCAGTTTACTTTATTTCGTATTTTATTACTATATACTTTTTTACTGTTCATAGATACTAACAAACGGTTTTGCAAATATAGTTTTTGAAGCACTTAAGGGCTCCGCCACACTGGATTTCAAAATTACTTTAGGGCATTCGCGGGGTTGAAACTTTTGACATGGACGTTCCTCTTTGCTCATGGGTGCTCACTAAGAAGCTGTTTTACCATTATAGTTTTCGAAATTGTTTAGGGCTCTACCTTAAAGAAGCTGACAATTATACTGTATAGCCTACGTGTTGAAATTTGACAAGGACGATTCTCTTAGGTCATAGGTACTATCTATGTAATCTAAGAAATGTTTTGCAAATATAGTTTTGAAGCCCTTTAGGTCTGCACCCCACTGGACTTTCAAATTACTCTAGGGCCCACGGGGTTGAAATATGATGGAGGATTCCCTTTGCTCATGGGTACTCACTAAGAAAAGGGTTTGCAAATATATATTTTGAAATTCTTTAAGGATCCGTCCCACAAGTCTTGAAAATTACTCTGGGCCCGCGGGGTTGAAAGTTGACATGGACGTTCCTCTTTGCTCATAGTTGCTAAGAAACAATTTAGCAAATTTACTTGAGGGCTACACCCCACAGAACATCAAAATTACCATATATGCTAAGGGATTAAAATCTAACGTGGATGCTCCGTTTTGCAAATAGGTGCCCACTTAGAAACAGTTTTGCAAATATAGTTTTCGAAGTTCTTTAGGGCTCCGCCCCCTAAGACTTCAAAATTATTCCAGGGGCTTCCCCCCACAAATCCTCAAAATTACCATAAATTCTATGGTGTTGAAATTCAACGTTTATGTTCCGTTTTGCTAATATGTGTTTACTAAGAAAAAGTTTTAGAAATATATGTTCTTTTAAAATAAACAGATTTTTATGTTCTTTGGGGCTCCGACTTACATGATTTTAAAATGACTGTAGGGCCTACGGGGTTGAAATTTGACATGGTTGTTCTTTTTTGCTCAATGGTTCTCATTAAGAAAATGTTTTGCAAAATTCTTTCAGAGCTCAACACACAGTATTTTGTTGTTTCAATGTCATTCTTAATGAAGAAGATTTTGTTGCTCTTTTAAAGATTTTATTACCTAAAACATAAATTCAATCACGGGCGAAGCCGTGACGGGAAACAGCTAGTATATAATAAATTACCGTATATTGTCTTTGTAATACGACTGCTCTAAACCTTCACTCATTAATGATACCACTTCTAGTTCTTCATCAATGTTTTCTTCGTCACAACTTTCATACTGTAGGGCAAGTCTAAGTCAAAAACCGTGCTCTGTATTGAGTCTGAGTTAATATTTAATTGTTAATATTTCACAGCATTTAATTACAAATGTCAAAATAAATTATTAATTAAAAATGTTTATTTGTACACAGCAACAAATAATTATCAAATGAACTACGAGATTTGTAGCTCCAGTAGCCTTAGTGAGATCACGAGGCTCAAAATGAACTTTGTCGCGCCGCTATTATTTATTTGATTGCCAAAGATCTAGTTATTTTATCGTAAGTTTCTTGATCGAATCATGACATTCGTCTCATTGGCTACAACTTTCCCGCTGAAAGTTTGTTTCTGACCCAAAAATATAAAAAAAATCCTCGATTAGTGACTTTTCCATGTTCGACTAAATTGATTCTCAAACATTTCCACATTTAATAATTACCGTTAGTTTAGGAACTAAACAATATTTATACTGTTGGATTCAGTATTTAATACAGAAACGGAATATATAAATTTCAATGCACTTTAACCACTCTGTTGTGGTACAGTAGCGTGTAAACGGCGGCGCGCACTGTCGTTGAAATGACGCCGATTCCGCAGTAGCCCTACAGCCCTATCCACGCCGGACCGTTTGGGGTTCATTTAGAGTTCAATCCAGTAGTATAAATCGATGAGACCAACTGTCTATAGGATTGGAAAAGTTTACTTTCCCCCATGTTAAATATCCACAAATAAAGTTTATTTTTCATTTTTGAACAATTTAACGTAAACATTTTTTAAATATAAATAGAACCAACTAATATAGGATCGAAAAAATTTGTTTTTGTATAACTCCCATGTAAATAGGACCAGTAGAAGTCTCAAACGAACTGTCCAAAGATGTTTTTTACTTTACCATAAGTTTTACTGTTTTAAATACAGTATTCTATATAGATTTGTAGGGTTCAATGTTGTCCTCAGGTCAGTGTTGGTTATCCATAAACTCACTCAAACTTAAAATGCACTAATCAATAAAAAGTATTTCAATTTAGATTAAAATTTTTTCCAAGTGGTTTTAATTTTGATATATTGTTTGGTAATTTATTACAAAATGATACTCCTGCCTATGGTGGAAGAAAAGAGGACAAATTTAGTTGTGCTGTAAAGGCCTGAAATTTAGTTTGTTTCTTTTGTCACAAGTGTCATCATAATAAGTAACCTAACCAGACCGGAAATCACAAATTTTAAATAGACACCCCCACTTTTATGGCACTTTTGGATTCTACGGTAGAAGTATAGTTTTCAAATAAGAATAATACAGGAAATATTTCACCACCATTATCTCTGGAATTTTTATGTTAAACAAAACTGTCCAAGCATGAAAATGTCTTAGAACCTCATTTTAAATTGGCTAGGTAGCTGAGTGGTTATTATAGTGCTCGCCTTTGAATCCAAAGGTTGCTGGTTCGATCCTGATAAAAGTTAGTAGCTTTTTAAAGGTTCGATTCTGGACCCAGTGGCTATTTGTCATTGGGCTATTAATCAATGTTGCTTTTCTAACAACTGGTCGATGTTAGATAGTAACAAGACTGCGGTTTGGACCATTCCCCGTGAAAACGTTAAAAAATGCCACTGGCGTAGAGACACGCAATAAATCATATTCCATAAAAAATAAGATTATCACGTAGGCTAATTAATTTTACTATAGTTACCACTGTTGTATTCAATGCCAAGATTGATTGCAACGCAACAACGCAACCAATCCCTCAATCCCTGTCTTTTGCCCCTAGCCGCTACTTCAAAGCACTGATAAAAGGACTATTTTATCTGTTTTCGAAGCCAATGGCCTTTATTATGACGAATATCTTCGATCAGTTGACTGACTTCTTTAGTAGACATTAACTTACTATGTTCATCTTTTGGCCACTGGTATTATTTAGTTTTTTTTTTGTGATTTTTTATTGGTATTAAGTGTATTTACTTAAAAGACTTGCCGTACATAAAGGCAGTTCAAAATTAAAGTGCACTTGAATTGCTCATAAATTCCTCAAATTTATCCTGTTCCTCTCCCTGTCAAGAATCAAACTAATCGCACACTTAATATTATTACTACAGCTCCAGGACCCCAACCCAACTTGTTAAAATTGTATATTTTCTCTTTTAGAGTACGGTAAAGGTTATTGGAGTAAGATGAATTAAAACATGGTTTTATGTTCAAGTAATGTAGGTATCACATTAAATTTAAGCAAAATGGGTGCAATAAAAACAACATTTTCATCACAGAATTTTAATCACGAAATCGAAACTTTAACATCGATAATAATGGTGGAGGAGGATAACGAAGTTTTGTCCTTATGAGCAATAAGTTACTGGTGAACTTGTTGCTCAAATGTAGGTACCGGTATGTAAAAAATTAAGCAATTTAATTTGGACTATCAGCACATGCCGTCATTAAAATGTTAAGATTAGTTTAAATCAATTAGCCTACATCCAACCAATCCAATATTGTGATACCTATCAATGATCACCCAAAACTACCACATTTCAATATTTATCTACAGCTGTAAATTAACATATGTTTAATGCTCAATCCAATGTTATTCCACCGGCAAAATTTCAAACTTCGATGATGGGTAAGTTTCTAGCTCTTTTATTTTAAGACAGGTTCTCATCAATGTTTTGGTGGAAACAACTAAGTTTACAGACCAAACCCTATCCAAGGACACCAAAAACTTCAAAATTAGGCCTAAATGAAAATTAATTGTAGGAGTTCTAATTACAAAAAAAATCCCTTAGGCCTAGCATATTAAATATGAATAGGCCTAGATTTAACAACAACAAAAAATTACAGAAAAATAACAATATCAGTGTTTTATGAGTACCGTAGGCCTCACATAAACTTTGGCTCTGTGAAGTTAGGGTACAGAACCACAGCAGTAAACATTTTTAGTTTTCAATTTGTATAGGTCACTATAATTTTAGAAGGACGAGAAATCACGAAATCTACCATAGGTGAGGACCATTTTAAGCCAAAGTACTCTTTGTAACTAGGGAAACAATTAAAAGTGGTCTTGTTCGTTCATTACATTGTCAACATGGGCCTTAAAATAGGCTATGTTTGAACACTATCCATATGTTTGAACTTAAAACAAAAATGTCATAATTTACATTAATTCAGTTGTAAGTCAAGTCCCTATCTCTGTTACTTTTATCAGTAATTACAGTCAAAAAATCCAATGCTTCGCCTTTTCATTTACTAGGCTATTAATTTAATTGAAGCTAGTACTGTAAAATAAAAACTTAATTCGTAGGTTATCTATAGAATTAACGTAACTCCTAGGCATATAACTTAAATCATGTTTTTAAAACTTACTAGTTTGACGTGAGGTATGCGAGGAAACAAGGAACCCTGACGTACAGATGAGGTATCACTAATATCAGAGATAAGACAAATAAGTCATAGTATGTCAGAAAATCCAAATCTCGTCTATGTATTTCTTCTTTCAGGTTTTCAGGCAAAAGCTGAAAGCTGCTGTCACCCGTGGGCCCTAACTGTTAACCTAACCATTAAAATTAACAGCCAACAGCCAACAGTTAAGGAATCGCTACTCTGTCAATGGTACCTCCTGCTCCTACTCTTGGTGGGGGTGGGGGAATTGGAGTCATTGGTAGTATTCCGTGCGCCTCACCGGTGTTACCGGTGACTAAAAAAACGATAATTGTCGTCTGCTAAACAATGCAAATGCCTTGTTAGCAGACGACAATTATTGTTTTTTTTAGTCACTGGTAACACCGGTGAGGCGCCCGGAACACTACCATTGAGTAAATAATGGACGTTAATAACATAACGTATAGAGTGGACAAGCAATGTTAAAATTTGGAAACGCTAAATGACAAGATCGTCCGCTAGGGGCGCTACTAACTGACTACCGATGCAATATAATCGAAAGCTTTCAACAATCGAGAGCTCGATTCGATTCGAATTCTCTTTTAAGGGTTCAATGATAATGATGACTATCGAGTTGATGCGATATGTAGTCGATTCAATAGACCGAAAGCACAATCGATACTTGCCTCGAGACGGTACTGAACTGAGTCCCCGGGTACCGTGGCGAGCGTTCCCTTCTTCCCTATCTGTTGTCCACGTCCACTCTATACGTTATGAAATAACGTCCGTATTTACTCCGGTGGCGGGGCATACGGGAGACATGCGAAGCAAAACTATGACGTCATTGAATTAGTTCCTTGAGATTTCGCTACTCGCTACGAACAGTCTAGCGCTCAAATATGCTTGATTTCGGAGTTGTCGTCTGCAACAACTGAATAATATTGTTTACACTAACCTCTATAGAATTGGATGATGAATGGAAATTAATTATTCCATCATGGTCCTCTTTTTAAAGAGAATTTGAAAACTCTTTTACAAAATAAAAGATGTTTATTTTTGTTATAGGTATTTTTTGTTTTGTTTTTATCAGTCTTAGCTTACATAAACTTGGGCCTGCTTAGTTTTGATAGAAAATATTCAAAGCGTTCAACATTTTAGGCCTAGCTAGGCTATATTTTTGGTTAGTAGGCTATGAAACGTACTTTTATGCAACTAAGTTTAACTGTCTTGTCTCAACAGTTAGCCTATTCCTTAATTCCCCATAAACGAATCCTTGTCGGATTCAGTAAGATGTAGTTACAGTACCGGTAGTAAAGTTGAAATTTGATCAAATTTTGTGGAACCAAACTTTAGGTGCAAGGTTTGGATTGCAGAATCCTACAACAATCTATTACAAACCCAAGTTAACTTTAACACTACGTTTAAGAGTGCTAATCTAAAATTATTAAGAATTATGTACTAAGGATACTGTATATATATCTGATCTTAAACTTGAATACCGGTATATTTATTTGTAAATATAATGCATTTAGGATTTTTAGGATTATTAAAGGCTAGATTGCTACATTGTCGAAAACAACGTTGACAAGTTGAAAGGTACAGTATTTTGGTTTAAGTGGATTTATTTATTTTTTTCATTCAATGACTAACAATTGATGACACTGTAGACATCTATTCTTCAATTTCATTGTTTATAAATATTTCAAAGATTTAACCAAACTCCGATGAAGATGGCCACGATAGTACCATTGAAACTTTTAGTTACCGTATCGAATAAAGATGAATAAATAAGTAAAACCTAAGCCTAAAAATCCTAAAAGCAATATATTTAAAAATATATATATACTGTACTGGTATTCAAGTTTAAGATCAGAAATATATACAGTATCCTTACATTAATACATAATTCTTAATAATTTTATATTGGCACTCTTATATGTAGTGTTAAGTTAACTTGGGTGTGTGATAGATTGGTGTAGGATTCTGCAATCCAAACATTGCACCTAAAGTTTGGTCCCACAAAATTTGATCAAATTTCAACTTTACTACCGGTACTGTAACTACATCTTACTGAATCCGACAAGGATTCGTTTATGGGGAATTAAGGAATAGGCTAACTGTTGAGACAAGACAGTTAAACTTAGTTTCATAAAATTACGTTTCATAGCCTATACTAACCAAAAATATAGCCTAGCTAGGCCTAAAATGTTGAACGCTTTGAATCTTTTCTATCAAAACTAAAGCAGGCCCAAGTTTATGTAAGCTAGCGGGCCTGATAAAAACAAAACAAAAAATACCTATAACAAAAATAAACATCTTTTATTTTGTAAAAGAGTTTTCAAATTCTCTTTAAAAAGAGGACCATGATAGAATAATTAATTTCCATTCATCATCCAATTCTACAGATGTTAGTGTAAACAATATTACAGTATTCAGTTGTTGCAGACGACAACTCCGAAATCAAGCGTATTTGAGCGCTAGACTGTTCGTAGCGACAACTCAAGGAACTAATTTAATGACGTCATAGTTTTGCTTCGCATGTCTCCCGTATGCCCCACCGGTATTCACTCAATGTTGGAGGAGACATGCACCTTTGAGCGCGCAGCACTATTGGCATTGTTGAGCGCGTAGCAATTAGTTAGTTGCTGTTCACTGTTCGGCAGTATCACCAATGTATACAGAACCGAATAAGTAGGGACATCCCATGTTAAAGAATTTTAGTTTTGCCCCTGAAATCCAGAGTAAAATAAAACGCTGAAGCTAGGATTACTTCTACTTATTGTCACAGGAAGCGCTCTTTCTACCTCTTAAATGTCAACATGAGCATATTTGTTTACCAGAAAAGCAAAACAATAACAAACGTCTGTAAAATTATTCCAAGGTCTATAAAGGAAGAAGCATAACTTCTTCCCAGGTCAGCCGAATAGCTTTTTTTTGTGTTCCGGATATGAAGCGTCTAAACTAAAACGGAAGTCAAGTTACGTTATAATATTTACCATTACACAGCTGATTGAAAAAGAGAATGAAGCAGTCTTGCCATGAGTACGATATTTATCTAAACGACACCATATTACTCTATTTTAAATTTGGATTATTAGTTGATAACAAACCATTAGGTACTGTAATGACCAAATTACAAATTATCAATCAAGGTAAATCTAAAACCATAAATTCTACCCTATTTTGCTTTGAAATTCCTTATATTAGTAATTGTTGAGACAAAAAAATCCCAACGCAAACTAGAACGATTGTTGTTTGCTGTTTTGTTGGCAACACTTGCCGGTAGGCGACATCCATGGATGTTGCAGAAAGTGACACCATTGCTCTTATGGGATGCGGCTCACCTGGCCTGGCCTACAGTCACCTTGAAATTATTCTAGTCATCTGTTTCCATTCAACCAATCAGCATAATCCTTACCACTTTGGTGGTGCTATCTGTGTGTCGGGGGCGGCGTTCTCACTTCCCCATAAGGATGTCCCTACTTATTCGGTTCTGTATACATTGGTATCACATGGTGTCCTACCCAAGAAATCTCCTACTATACACCTAATCTCCTGTATTTGGTTCTCTGTTGTAACAGTCTGGCATAATAACTTATAGCCTAAGTACCGTAACTATTATTGGAAAGTTTGTAGATAAATATATTTTTAACACAATACTAAACACAAGATCTGGCTGAAAATGCTTAAATCTAAAGACTTTTGCCATGTACGCCTTTTTCACATGCATAATTTTACACTTATTTCAACAGCTAAAAAATTAACAATTAGTACTTTATTATTTCATTTTGAGAATCTCTTCTTATTGGAATAATCACTAATTTTTAAATAAAAGTCTTCAAATGTCCAATAAAATAATAATTACATTTGGTTATTTAAGATATAGATAAAATTATTAATTTATGGGATATTTGAAGACTTTCATTTTAAAATTAGCAACTTTATTATTTGTTTAAAGGTCATTGTTGGTGATGTTGAGTTTATGTTGTTGTTTAGTAAATTATTGTTGACATTTTATTAGTACTGTAAAGCCGCGTCCGCACTGGCCGAACCTACACGGCGAACCTACTGGCGAACTTGTTCGGCGAACACAAAGAATTAACAAACATTCCCAACAAACAATTACCGGCCATATGACTTACATTCTTAAAGGTTAGCAACGAACAAACAAAATCAGAAGAACTTTGTTCGGGCAGTGGAGTGGAGTGAACAGCAACAGACTAAGCTACGCACTCAACAATCCAAGCAGTGCTGCGCGTTCAACAGTGCAAGTCTCCTCTAATTCCCCCACCACCACAAAATTTAGGAGGTACCATTGACACAGTAGCGATTCTTCCAACAGCCGACTAATAGTGATAGCCAGCTGAGCTTGTCTACCCTTTTTTCACCTAGGCTGTCGTCTGTCTCGATCTTTCAAAACCAGTGAGTGATCAAGATGACTGTAGTGCCACAGGTGAACTACATCCCATAAGAGCAATAGTGTCAGTTTCTGCGACATCCTCGGATGTCGCCACAGAGTTTTTGTTGGTTAAAAAAGTGTAAAAAACCAACATTTTACTCTTTGTTACCTGCAAGTGTTGCCAACGCTGCAGGAAAGAACAATCGTTCTCGTTTGCGTTGGAGATTGTTTGACTCAATTATTACTAAAATAAGGAATTTCAAAGCAAACTAGGGTATTATTTATGGTTTTATATTTACCTTGATTGAATTGTTAATTTGGTCATTCACAGCCATCTCTAGTGCAAGGCCATGGCGAGCGAGAAGTGGCAACGTTGCACAGGGAGTATTCGGCACTCTGCTAGTAGCATTGCAGTAAATGGAGGAAGTCGTGCGCCGTTAACTTTAATCGCCTATATTGTAATTTTTTATTGAAAAGTGTAGCTTTAGCCTCTATGGCAATTAAGAGGAAGAGCCAAACTTACTATAATTAGCAGCCATAACTCGCTAAAAGCGGTATTTTCATTTCTAGATGAAATCATATCAGACTTGATGATGCGCGCACCGAGCGGATAAAGCCACGATGTATGATTACTCGGTGTTATGTGTATTACATAAAACTCTTTTTATACAAAATTCCAAATTTAATACATAAGGAATAAATTTTGTACTTTAGATTATTTTACTAACCAGAAAATAAACGGAAAAAGGAAGCATTAAACAATTTTGCGTGTGTGATTGATAGCAATCCATAGCCGAAATGGTCATAATCTTTTACATATTGAAATAAGAAATAACCAAAACATTATTATTTTTATAATCTTCGTGAAAATTAATTCAAAACATCCAATTAATTTAACTAAATATTTTAGAATGTAATTTATTTTAAACTAAAACTTTTTATAAGATTCTTTAAATTTAAAACATGCAATAAACTTAAATTTGAATTTATTTACATTTTATCATTAACTTACAGAATAAATTTTGCTTGTTTTCTATTCAAAATATAGTAATGAACGAACGATTTATAGTTGCCTTGATATCAGTTACTAAGCATACTTTAGATCAAAGAATAAACAACGGACTCGTTTCATAACAACATATAGCCACCTTTAACAACCGTAATCTATATATATAATACGTGATGCCCTTTTTTTGTTAACACTACTCCTCCCTTATTTCTTGACCAATTTTAAAGTTTGAGGTGTCAAAAGAATGGTCTCAGTTCGTAGTTTTGCAATAAGGTTTTAGATTTTTGATATTTTAATTCTGAAGCTCACGGGAAGCTCTCAAAGTTCATTTTTTGTCCATAAGATTAACATGGGGAACAATTTATATTGAATTGCTAAATAAAACAGCTGTTGATAGTTAAACAAACAAACACATATGATAAAAGCTGAATAGAGGCAAATTAAACTGGTACCTACTGAAATATCAACACAATTTCATACTTTAATACGAGGATTGTCTAATCTGAGATTTTAACCTTTTCTCAAAATGTAGCAGGTAGGTTTATCTTGAACATTTTATTTACGTGTATTTGGGCACAAAAATAAGCTTTACTAAGCTTAATGCTAAAAAGATTAATTTTTCTGTACGAAAGCAAGTTTGGAAATTGAAATTTTTGACATGGGTTTTATGGGTTGTCTGATTTGTATTGAAACAGTAACGAAAGGTAAAATAGAACTCTAAATTTGTGTGCATGAATTTTCAAACTGCTGTGAACTATAAGGAAGAGAGATAGTTGGTTGTAGCGGTGTAATAATCTGTTTGAATACTATTATACTATAAAAAATTCCATGCACATTGCTACACATAATAAAGCACCTTTTGAAATAGGCAACATTTAAATGTTCTTTACTTCCAGTATTTTTATAAAACAAGCAAAAATTGTTTGTTTAAAGAGAAATTTTAACCAAAATATAAATGTCACATAAAACCAAAATGGAAAACACCAACAAAAATGTAAATTATCTTAATTTTTTGGGATTTATTTATTTAAATTTTATAATGCCATGATAAGTTAAAGAGGATTTAGATCTTTATAAATAGTAATGTGGACTCATTCACTATGTTGACGACTACCTCATACAGTACTACAAAAACAGCCGCAGTGAGTGCTGCATAACTCATACAGAACCGAGGAGTTGTAATGAAATGTTGATTTTTATTCTGTTGTCATTTACGTTTTATGTTTGATGAACTATGTAGATCAAACATCTGAAAATTTATTCTAAATTTTACAGGAGTGTTTAAACAGAGGCCCTAAGACAAATGGGCAAAAGAACAACTACGTAATCTTAGCTAATTTGGACCTAGAAGAACAACCACCAAATCTCAACAGTATCACATTGGCAAGTTGGAGAATTAGTAATGAAGATCAATTATTGATGAAACACCAATATTGTTTTATCTGATTTTCACTATAAATTAATTTTTATTTAAGTAACTCTCTTCATTACCATGGATTAAGAGTCATCTTCTCCTTTGGGCCGGAATAGCCCATTGTTGATCAGTCGGCCATGTTAACCATACGGCTTTTATTCTAAAACATGGTATTTTATACCCCTCTTTCGGTCGCCGTTTTTCTACCGATTTTCTTTAAACTTGGTAAGTGTTTAGTAGAATAGTTATATTAGGCCCCTTATACCTCGAATTTTTAAAATTTAACAAATATTACTCTCTATGAAGTCGCAAAGTAAATCGATTTTCCTTACTAATGTTTGTTAAATTTTAAAAATTTCGAGGTATGAGGGGCCTAATATAACTATTCGACTAAACACTTATCAAGTTCAAAGTAAATCGGTTGAAAAATGGAGTCTGAAACAGGGGAATAAAATATTACGTTTTGCATTAAAAGCCGTATGGTTAACATTGCCGTCTGTGCAACAAAGGGCTACTGGCCCAAAGGTAAAGATGACTCTTAAGGTTTGATCACACGGCACAAAAGTCACAAGGTTCAATAAATGCAGCGCATTGCGCTGCACGGGCTTCCTAGTAGTTTCTGAAATTGTGTCCATTATGGCGAAAATTTTGTTAAACAACTAAATAATTTGTAAATAAGTATATGTATGTAGTATTACAACTAAATTTATTCCAAACAAATAATGGTTCAATAAGCTTTTTTCAAAAATGGAAAGTCGAATATAAGCAGTTAGTTGGTTGAATAAACATTGTATTTCTATTGCAAATTGTCATTCAATTAAAACATGCTATATTGTTTACGTCATAATTGACCCACCAACTAAGGATATTTACAAATCTTTCATACTAAAGTGCAGTAACAAGAAATTACGTGTAAGTTCCATTGACAACAATAGCGCGAGTGAAAAGAACGTTACTACGGGTAGATACCGTTGCGGCGTTATTGCCATTTCGAAGGACATGGCCTTGTACTAGAGATGGCCGTGGGTCATTACATAATGGTTTGTTATTAACTAATAAATCCGAATGTAAAATAGAGTAATATGGTGTCTTTACGGTAAATCAAATTCAAATTCAAAAAACTTTATTCCACAAATTAAGTACAAACAGTGTTACAGAAGAACATAAAATTGGAAATAATTCCCACAAAGACTATGGGCCTGAGCGTGGGAATGAGTCAGTTCAAGACCACTGTTGCTGGAAAGCGAAACATTTTTGAACAACTTGTAAGTTATGTTATACAATACTACAATATAAAAGAAAACTAACAAATACTAATGTTTTACATACTTGCGGCCACACTAGGCGTTCCGCGACACGCAACAGCAAATCGAACGCGTTCGGTAGCGTTTTCTAGTCGCAACGACAGGCGACGACAAATACGCTCCCCATGTTATCTTACGGAGCTGGCTACACTTGGCGACACGTCGCTACAGTGTCTATTACTTCCCCTATTGATTTTTAGCCAATCATACAAATACTGCAGGCCAATGAAACGTTCGTTTTCAAGCAAGTTTATCTCTAAAAAATTTCAGGAAGTAGTTAGTACTGAGTTCGGCATAGGCTACATGCCGAGACGTTAGTAACATTGTGCGTAATGATGTGTTTGTCACTAAAATGTATCTACCATGATAAATTTGAAGACGTCTCGGGCAGAACCGAACCCCATGGTGGTCGGGTAGAAATCGTCAATTTTATTGAGTTTTCACTTCAAGAGCTTTCAATCAAGTATATGGTTGATGGGATTTTGACTCCTGGGAATGCTTAAACAACTTATGTTGCATCCTTCCAAATTCCATTTATAAATAGATATCCGTAGATTTTTGTATGTACAGGATGTCATAAAAACCCGTGTTTGGCTATGTATACGGTATTCGTATTCTACACATAAAAATTAATCGAAAATGTTCATTTTTTCAATTTCGGCTTTGTTTATCAGCTATCCTCCATTTTGTTTTTACACTAAATAATTTTTATATCTGTAACGGATCATTATCTAAGTCCATATTTGGCATGACTATTTTTTCCTACCTATGTGTATTTTCCAAATGATGGAAATTTTAAATGCTCAAACTCACATATTTCAAACCCGTTATATTTTATCAATATTTTACAGCAAACAAAAAAAGTTGACAAAATAAATCATCCAACCAATGACAACAATTTCATATACAAGGATTTGACAAAAATAACGGCGTTATTGATATTTGTCTGTATCAAACATTGATTTTGGATTTTAATTCATACAAATTAAGGTTATTTTACATAAAAATTGCAATAAGCTACGGCGGCGTGGCACAGACGGACGGACATTTCGTGACCGGTATTGCGGCAGGAGGGCGCAACTGTTTTGTGTGCCTAGGGGCTTTGGGCTGAATGCGGCCCTGGAATTCATACAAAAATAATATGATAATTTGCCCTCATCATTCCTGAGACAGCTAATTATTGTATGAAATTGTCCATGCTGTAGTTTCAACTAATGGGATGAATTCCAAATTTTTCGTTTCATATTATTTTCTTAAATACGCCCAAATTACGAGCATGAGCAGATGGTCATCGTCCGAACTCATTGAAGCCATTTTGACAACCGCGAAAAAACAACATAAAACAGGCGTATGTTGCTTAGATGTGGCCGCTACCCGCGACCTGGTCGCGGCGGAGACAAGTCGCGGTGTTCATGTCGCGACGACTAAGTTGCCATGTGTGGCCGTAGCCTTATGTGTGACTAAAATGTTTCTTTGCCTTTCCGGGGTAACAAAGTATTGCTTTGTTTTTCTATGTAGGCAAAGTAACGGAATATAAAAATAACATATAAACTCTCGCAAGACATTGGACAGGAAACTGATATAGCGCTGTTGCTATCCAGAGCGGAAACGAAAAACCAGATGATTATAATAAGCTCAAGCTGGCAACAATTAATTGTAGTTCCGGGTTTCGAGATTAGAAAATGAATAATAATACCAGCACACAAAAATAATAAGGATTTAAACAAAAACCATGGATAGCGAAAGATAATGATTGCTTATCTTCGTTTTTTCTATGGGATTTAGTTATATTACTAATTTGGAAATTCGCTGAGTACGTTTTCTATTTTTCAATATTAAATAAAAAAGACATATTTAAATCCCATCATAATTCAACAACATTTATTTAAAACTCAATAATAACATAAACAAAAAATCAGCTGTTAGTAAAATCAATTATCATTGACTTTGTACGTGTACATAGTCAATGCAATTATTTAAATTAAATATGTGTTAAAACATTACAACTCTTCCCTGAAAAATAATATGGAAACACCATTGTATTGTATTCCAAACATAATAAAATCATTTAGTTTTTATTACCAACTTTCTGATTTGATTTACGTGGCGTCTCCAGATCATCTTGTCAACCTCCACCAAATACATAAAATTTCCCAACTTTTTCTGAATTACTCCTTTCTTCCATACTTTCTTACCGTTAGGTAAATAGTTCCTCACTATCACAGCATCACCTTCCCCAAATTCTCTTTCTTTCCTTTTCTCCTCGTTTGATCTCTCCTGATTGCTTGTGTGTTTCCTTTCTTCACTGTCAAATGATGGATTCATAATTTGCCTCATTAAATCCAGGGATGATCGTAATTTTCGCCCAAACATAAGTTCTTCAGGAATTTTTTTCGTAACAGTAGTTGGGGTTCGACGATGCGAAGCTATGAATCTTAGCAGTTTGTTCTTTAGAGTACCCCCTTCTTCCACTACCTTCTTAAGATTTCTTTTGACTTCTTGTACGTATCGCTCTGCATGGCCGTTGCTTTGCGGATGGTATGGAGCGATCGTTCGGTGGGAGATCCCATTAAACATCAGGAATTGTTTAAACTCTTCAGATTTAAAAACAGAAGCATTGTCACTAACTAATGTATTGGGGAGACCAAATCTTGCAAATACTTCTTCAAGAAACTCAATAGTTTTCTTAGAAGAGACTTTTAACATTGGACAAACCGCCAACCACTTTGAATAAGAGTCTACAATCAACAACACATGTTGATTGGATATTGGACCAAGGAAATCTATGTGCAGTCTGGTCCAGGGAGATTTCTCTGGTTCCCATGGGTGCCAGGTTTGTGCAGGGTCTTTTTGATTTCTTTGGCATGGAATGCAAGTCTTCACTAAGTCTTCTATTTCAAGATCGATTCGAGACCACCAAACGAAACTTCTTGCTAAGGCCTTCATTCTAACAATTCCAATATGTGATGAATGCAAGTCATCAAGAACTCTTCTTCTAAGTCGTGAGGGTATAACTACACGCTCTCTTCTTAGAATACATCCATATACCAAACTTAATTCTTCATTGCACTTTTTGTAGTCTTCATGTGATTGAGGTGCCCACTTTAACAAACAATCGTACGCCTTTTGCAAAACTGAGTCATTTTTAGTTTCTGTTTTGATCTCTTCTAATTGCACTGGCAACACTTCACTCATTTGCTTAAGTTGGTTTATACATGCCTTATGAATATCTGCCATGAAATTTTCATCTTGCTTTCCTGATATGGGAGTCCGAGAGAGAGCATCCGATGTGATATTATCTTTTGAACTTACATGTTGAATCTCATAATCAAAACCTTGTAGGAATATTGCGTACCTTAGAAGTCGTTGTGCTGTCATTTGGGGCAATTCTTTGGAGGGATTAAAAATTGATGAAAGCGGTTTATTATCTGTTCTCAGCACAAATCGTTTTGAAAACAAGTATTGAAAAAACTTATTGACCCCCCAGAATATCGCTGTAGCTTCCTTATCCAATTGTGAATATGATTTTTCAGCTGATGAAAGAGATCGTGAAGCGAAGCATACTGGTCTTTCAGAACCATCTGGAAGAGAGTGTGACAAAGTTGCACCAAGACCTACCGGACTGGCATCCACAGACAAAATAATTGGCAAAATTTGGATCATAAGGCATTAATATCTTGTCTGATGAAATCTCGTTCTTTGTCTGGATCCATGCTTTTTCACATTCCGTAGTCCAAATAAACGCATTCCCACTTTTAGTTAGATCGTACAATGGATGTAGTAAACTTGACATTCCGTTTACAAATCGACCATAATAGTTTACTAACCCTAACCAACTTCTTAGTTCATCTTTGTTGTTAGGTCTAGGCGCATTAACTATTGCCTCGACCTTATCCTTAGATTTGTGAATGCCTTGATCTGATATTTCATGGCCTAAGTACATAATTTTACCTTTGAAAAACTGACATTTCTTAGTGTTTACCCGCAAATTATTGACGGACAACCGTTTAAAAACTTCACGCAAAATTTCCTTGTGTTCAGCTAACGTCCTACTGACAACCCTAATATCATCATAAAATACCGTTACACCCGGAATACCCTCAAGAGTTTGGGATATGAACCTTTGCCATTCCGCTGGAGCATTTTTTGTTCCAAACATAAGTCGGTGGACTGCATAAACACCCTTGGGAGTGCTGATTGCTTGAACCTTAGCGCTTTCTTCATCCATAACGATATTTAAGTAGGTTGGAGAAATGTCAATGGTTGAGAAAAATTTACATCCACTCATAGTAGAAAAAATTTCATCCAAAGTTGGGATGGGGAAATGGTCAGGTTCTAGGACTTTATTTACGGATACCTTGTAATCTGCACATAGCCTAATGTCACCGTTAGGTTTAACTACTGGTACTACAGGCGTACCCCATGGACTAAATGTTAACTTTGATATGATACCCTCCTTTTCCAACCTATCAATTCCATTATTTACTTTCTCCCTGATGGAAAAGGGAATGGGTCGTGGGGGTAGAAATACAGGTTTGGCATTTGGTTTTAAATGTAAATGAGCTTCGTAATGTGGAACTTTACCTACTCCGGGCATAAATACATTAGGGAATTCTCCCTCCATTTCACGGATAAACGCATCTTTTTCCGTATCAACAGATGTTGGTACCTGGTTCAAAACTGGAAGATCAACCCTGATCAACCTCAACCATTCCCTACCAAATATACTGTCTACTTGGCCGCGTATTACATACAAATTCCCAACCGATATCTGATTTTTGTAACATATCTCAACTGTTGCAAAACCCACTGGCCGAATTATTTCCCCTGTATAAGTTCTTAAAGGTAACTTTGTTTTGTTAAGAGATTTTCCAGGAAACAACTTCTTAAATAGTTGTAAAGATATTGTACTCACAGCTGCTCCGGTGTCTAATTCAAATGAAACCCTTACATCGTCAATAATACACTCCAACATTATTTTACCAGGTCTATCAACCATTTCAGATTTAAACGCAGTGTCAGACAATTTAGACAAAACATTTGGGGCCTTACCTCCAACCGCCAACATGGACATGAAGGGATGATTGTCACCCTCAACTTCTTCGTCGTTTTGTGTTGCCTCCTCCGTTTGGCGAACATTCTGTTTCTTCATTCTGCATACTCTGCTAGTGTGTCCTTTTTTGTGACAGTTCCAACAAGATATGTCTGATGACAGCTCACATTTGCTTATATGATGGTATCCCCCGCATCTAAAACAAACTAGCTTACTGCTGTTTCCACTTTGCCTGGTGACGCCTTTCTGTCCCCGCACCTGAAATTGGTCCTCACTTGACGAAGGTAAATTTGATTTTTTAATTGTTAAAGTTTCGTCCTTGATTTGTTCATAAGAACGAGCCAAATCAAGACACTGTTTGAAAGTTTTGTTTTCATGTAACTCAATCAATTTTGACAAAAGTTTACCATCATTAAGCCCTGAAATAAATTGTTGTCTTAAATGGACATCAGACGTAGAAGCGTTACATTTTGGACACTTGAATTCACATTTTGTGGCCAAGGTTTTCAGCTCATTAGCAAAACAGACTACTGATTCCCCTTTCTTTTTAACCCTTTTTGAAAATTTGTGCTGTTCTGCAATGATACTACCTCTAGGTTCTAGGATTGTCTCCAAAGTAGTGCAGAGCTCATCATAAGTTTGTTCCAATGGATTAGTAGGACTTAAATTAGTTCTAAGGTCATGAAAAATTTTAGGTTCTAATAGATTGAGCAAATATTGTTTCCTCTTTATCTCACATTTAAACCCATTAAGATCAAAAAAATTGTTTAACCTAGCTAAATATGTACCCCCAAGTCTCTTGTTCTTCATTGTATTTCTCAAACTTTGTACATAACCCAAGCTGACTTACTTCTGAATCATGCTCTTCTACGTACTCCTCTTGCCTTCGCTTACCCTTTCTCCTATTCGTCGCCATTTTCTATTTTTCAATATTAAATAAAAAAGACATATTTAAATCCCATCATAATTCAACAACATTTATTTAAAACTCAATAATAACATAAACAAAAAATCAGCTGTTAGTAAAATCAATTATTTAAATATTAATAGGCAAGCATGTTTCATTTCCTCCTTTTTTCTCAGCTTGTGTGCATCGGAGGAGAAATCCACGCATACCGTTGGAAAGGTATTGTGCTGTAGATGAGCAGAATCCCGTTTTAATTCATATAGGCCCACGGGGAGACGCCCTACAGGATTTTAAAGTTTCAATGTTAATCTTATGGGAGAAGGATAATTGATTGAATTATAAGACAACTGTTGCTCAAGATCAACTGAATTTTTGGTCGAATTTCGACCAGTGGGCGATCTCTAGTTTAAATTAAATATGTGTTAAAACATTACAGTACGCAGGTCTGCTTCGACCGGGGGTATTTTATGACTACTGTAACACTTAACCTAGAACCTTCAAGTTGCGCATACACATAGTTTGTAAATTACCAATCAATAAACAATACTTACTAATATCAAACATAGAAATAATTATGATGATTGAATATATCATGTATTCTTTTGACTGTTAGGCGAAACGAATTTCTATATAAAACAACTTATATCTTTAGTTAGGCTACTTACTGACCTAAAACATTGGTCCTTCGACTGTTTGGTGTTTTGTATTCATTTCCCTTGACAGTAATTTTAAAAGGAAATTCCCTAAATTTATAAGTTTAACACCCTTAAAAAATTTAAATGAAGAAATCATAATGAATGCCAATATTACATTATGTGTTTTTCATTAACATATTCAATATGAACTGATAGGCCTACCTATGTTACTCCCCTGAATTTCAACACAACCAATTTAAGGATAGTAACTGATAAGTATTTGTGGTGAAAAGTAGGGGTCTTGCGTGTTCCATCCAGTTTGTTAAGTTTTCCTATTATTTTTATTCAAGGGATTTTTTCGTTGTTTTCGCTGATCTGCAAATGTTTTATTTTGTTTATCCATTTATCTTTTTCATCCATCATATTATTTATTTTATAATACAAAAAAGTATGGTATTAAAATTACTAGGAGGGTGAGGCAAGGAATGAATTTACAATTTTAATTGTTATTTGACATTCTTTTGTTAGTAACTACTGTAATATTATTTTTAGAATCTTGAACTTTTCTATTCACTTAGCTTGACAGTGATTTTAAAAGGGAATTCGTGAAATTTCTATGTTAAACACTCTTTAAAATTAGAATATCCAGAACTAGAACACGATTTTAGGATAGTAACTAGAATAATTGTATAGGCCTACAAATACTATTCTTTAAAAGATTAAATTGAGTTATGAAATAATAACTTCATAACTTAATTTAATTTTTTAACAAATGGTATTTATTGTGTATAGTATGTCTCTTTGGTTGGTTCCAACAATCCGTTTTTAGGTTTTTTTTATTCCGTTTTTAGGTTATCCTATTTTTTGTTGTTGTAAAGGGAACTGTTTAATTGTTATCATTAATCAACTGCAATCTTTTTACCTAGTTGACTTATTTCACTTTTCATCTTTTTTGAAGTTGGTCTTTTGTTTTGTTTACAAAAACACTTTCTAAATTAAATACAGTAAGTTAAGTACAGGCAAGGCAATTAGAATTCTTTCTAATTGCCTTGAGTACAGGCATCAAATTTCAGTGTAGGATATGGATCAGCTGGAGCAGTAAACAAATCAGCAAAACAACGCCTTATATTGGTCTAAATAAGATTTAAATTTCATTTTACGAATTGATGAGGCATTTTTCGATGGATACCATATTTTTCCTATCATCACCATTTAAAGGGTCATAAGAAATCCATTGACACCAAAAAGACCACGGTCCGTTCCGTAATTTTCTCTCTAGACCCTTAAATCCACTCTTTTATTATATAAGATGATTAACTTACACTATTGTAGAAAATAACTCCACCCGTAAAATGTGCTTTAATTAGTAAGTATATGCTAAAAAATCGATGACAAGAGGGTGTTGGACTGCCGCCATGTTGGATTTATTTCCCATAAGAGCAATGCTAAACTTGTCCCCGGAATTTCTCATATAATTTCTTAATTTTTTGTCCGATTGGTTCAGAATAAATAGCGTTTGAATCTCAAATAAATTCACCGTCCCTTTTGCGAGATCGATTCTTTGTAAACAATTTATAAAATTCTGTAGAAAATGTTATAAAAGTAGTAAAAAAACTGCTTTGTTTTTTCAAGTTAGTAAAAAACACTACTTATTATAAAAAATTCCTCTCGCAAACCAACTCCGCCTTCATGAACCCTTTATTTAGAGCTATAAACCAATATTTTCTGATTACAAATAAAAGAGTTATTTGGTTTTCCGTTTAACTTGCTCTTATGAGGGAAAGACTCTTAAAGAATCTTTATTGACTCCAACGCCCTCTTTTAAGTTGAAGTGAAAGAGAGATGGTTTATTTTTACGGTTCCTCAAAAGCTCAACCCCAAGTTCAAGGTGACACAAAAGGCCAAAGCCGGAAGTGCCAGAGGAGACTTTCATTCGGAAGTTTCGAGTCCATGGGGGTCGCAAAGACGGCGGTAACTGCAGAAACGCAAAAATCACCTACATCAGCCGTGTACCTCCCTCGAGAGACAGTGTCAACACTCAAGACCCCTTCTAGAAATAGCAAGGCAGCTGGCGGATACTGTGAGACAAAGATGTCTTAGAAAAAAAAGAAACAAGAAAAGAGGAAAAAATCAGCTGCGAAAAACCAGCTGTCGAGGGAGCGGCAGGCAGTCGCGAAGAGGGTGGAAGCACCAACCTCCATGAGACAGCCTGGATCAGTGGTTAATATCGCTGCCAAGAAGACGAAAGCTAAGCCTCAAATCAGGACTGTTGATTTCACAAGTCAAAAAAAGTATTCATTTCACAAGACCGTGAAGGCCCACAAAAGTGTATATAATGCTAGATGTGGGGTTTATTGTAAAAATATGGCCATTTAGAACACAGAACGTTTTCTCGTAAACATATCATAACCCTAAAGAATATCCCTGCAAAAAGGTTTAAATACGTAATCCCTGTCATCACGATCTAATAATGTTACACTTGCATTTGTCGAAATACATCAAATTAAAAGTACTTAATCTTAGATCTAAAATTTGAAAGACCCTTTTCATAAAAAAATCACTAGTGGCCTTGAAATTCTAGCGGCGATTTAAAGGGGCGAACACACGTGTCGTGGTCGTAGGGTGAGAATATTGATTGGAACAGCTGTGAGCGGCCGAGGCGGCGGCGGGTGGTAGGGAAGGGGGTTGGTGGGGGCCCAGCCACGGCCACGGCTCGACGCCGTTCGCCGTTGCAGCCGTCAGTGAACGTGGTGGCAGTGGCCGAGCTGCATGATACAGAAGGCACTGGCTAGCCGCCGGCGCGTCTGCATCGATCATTATCTCATTACTCGTTGTCACCGCTGGGGGTTGTAATGATATGTTGAAGTTTTGAGGTTAGGTGTCACTCTGACAGATCAAGGTTTGCAAAGTCCCCTGGACTATAAATTTGTAATTTGATTACAAAATTATAACCTAACCTCTCAGGATGTGAATAGTTTTTAATTCGTGTCGAGTTATTTTTCGTCTGAAGCAATTGAATTCAGTCTCTGTATTGTGTCGGATTAACATATTTTAAAAGGTAAGGATATTTTACTAATTTGGTTTATTCCTAATCCTAAAATACTCGTAGACCTAAAATATTGTCAATTTGTAATTTTAATTCAAATCTTTAAAATTTAACCCTTCATGTGCTGCGTTGGCAAATCACACCATCTTAATTCATAAAAACGTCGGTATGTTTATTCACCTTTTTAAATTTTTAGCACCGTTAAAACTATAGGAGGGTCTTGTATCCAGTTAAAGATCCAGTTTGAAAATATACCTAAATTTATGTTTAATTAATTAAAGTTTGTTTTTTCTGTCTAGATCTCGTGTACAAACGTTAAAAAGTTAAATTATTATTTAACTCTTCATTTTATAAAAATAAACATAATGTTATTTTTGAGTTTCTCAATCTGAAGGGTTTGAGGCACCTGTCGCCAGTCTCGGAAATTATCTCCAGATAAATCCCAGAGACCTGTTCCAAGAAGGGCTCCGCCCTTGAAAGGAGGGTGAAATTATGAGAGGGGTTGTAAAAGTCTACCTGGTCTCACCATCTGAAAGACCTTGGTGAACTGCCGTGGATAAAATTTCCAGATTACTAAAATTAATGTTTTAGGCTACTATATAAATTATTTTATTTACGACATTTATAAATAAATATAAAATACAGTATAATATAGTTGCCAACTATGTAGGCCCATGTATTTTGTAATTTAAAAACATGCATATTGTTGTGTTCATGAATTTATGTACCGTACTGCACATTAATTATATACTATGTTGCTCGAAATCGAGCAATTTAATTTCGACTACCACATGTCATTGATACAAATTTATGTTACATTTAGTTCTAAATCAATCACACCCTACCAGTCAAATATTGTGATTATCAGTAATCACCCAAAACTACACTTATATACGGCTGTACATTACCAGATGTTTAAAATGCTCGTCCCAATCCCTATGTTATTTTAATGGAAGAATTTCAAATTTCAATAATGAATAGCGCCTTTGTCCGATTACCATCAATTTTTGGCGGAAACTACCACAGACAAAGATCTATCAAATTACACAAAAAACTTGAAAACCGGTTGAAAATTGTGGGAAGAGTTCTAATTACCCTTAGAATATATATTAAAGAATAGATTAATTGTTATTCGTTAAAATAAATTCGTTGTTAATTTTTTATTCTGTAAACAGCTTATATGACAGTAATTATTAATTGTTATGCTATAAAATCAATTTTCACCGTGATTAAGTTATTATTCTTACTTTTTTATAACTTGGAATAAAACAATACATATTATTTTAAACTAATATTAGTGAGTGCAATAGCTTGATTACAAACAATTTAAATTACTTAAACTTTATTACAAAGTTTTCCACAATTAGAGTTCGGATATTAAAATTCGTTTTTAGGTAAAATAAATATATGTTGTAAGTTTTATTTGAATTGGCAATATGGTAATATAATATTGGTAATATAAATGGTCGACTTTAAATAAGTCTAACTACACCAGTTAGTTCAACCATTGAATGTAAAATTGCATCGAAATTATTGTATAGGTAACCGTTTTTTGGATTCACAAGCTGCGACCAACGCAGTACACGCAGGTGAATGTTTTGCCGACATCGCTTTGACGGCGCTCGCTATAGCGTCGATATGCACTGAAGAATAGTTTATAACTCGCGAGTACTTTCAGGGAGAGGATTGTTTTGGTCGTTTTTATTCGTATTACTGACTATCAGAAGTAAGAGGGATTACCGTTTATTATCAAACGAAGGGCATCTAAAAGAGAGCTTATCAGGCAATCTGAACTAATATACGAAATTGTTATACTTTATTTACGAATTGGCTTTATCTGTCCGGACGATTTTATTTGGAACTATCCGTTACTTAGATCTCTAAGTCTTACAGTCTTAAGATCTCAATATCTTTGAAGAAACATATAGCTTACTACATTAAAACAGTAGGTAGTTCTATATTGATTTTTATTGTCGTTTTAGTGAGTTGTTTTTTTGTTTTTTAGCGAATTTCAATATAGGGAACACGCTATTACGGTAGTAGCCATGGTAAGACCTAAGCCCGGGACCACTTTACTTTTTCATTTTGAGGTCCCCAGAAGCCAAAAACACCATTCGTTCATTTTCATATATATGTATATATATATATATATATATATATATATATATATATATATGTGTCCGTGGTACTGATAACTTTTGAAGGGGACCTCCGATTTTGATGGAATTTGGTATGGAGGTGTAAGGAAAGGTCTATTTTCATGAGTTCGCGAACCAGCATGATCGGGTTATGGGAACGGGGTTTATGGGTTTTCAAAGAGGTAAAAAATGGGTTTTAGGCATTTTTGGACCTTAATTTTTAAAATTCGACAATTTTAACTGAAACCATTTAAAAGAGCTTTAAAAAACAAACAATTTTGTATTTTTATTTTTAACTTGGCTAAACAGGTTAAGGAGAAAAGCTAAAAACAGGTTTTCAATGTTAATCTTATGGGAAATCAGCAAAACCCTGTATCTCGCTTATTTATCAGAATAACTTGATACAATTTGGTATGTACATTCACTAGGTAGGATTTAACTGATATTTGCTTTCAACACCCATATGGCGGCAAACCTACATACTCACCCCCATGGGGTTTATGAGGAAAATTTAAATGTCCAATATTGATACAATTTGATATTTACATTACCTATTACATTTTTTAACAAAACTAACATTTTCTAACAACATCCAATGGCAGCAAACCTACATACTCATTACTATGGTGTTTATGGGAAAAATAAACAATCTCAAGATCCTTTGGAAATTCGCTGAGTACGCAGGTCTGCTGCGACGGGGGGTATTTATATATATATATATATATATATAAACAGAAATAGGATGCAAGCCTTGCAAGAAACCTCGTTGTGCTACTTGCAAGATCATGTGGGAAACTAAAGAATTTAAAAGTTCTGTCACGGGCAAAACATTCCCTATCAAAGAAGAAATTAAATGCGACACAAAGAATGTGGTTTACCAACTATCGTGCAACCAATGTGAGAAACAGTATGTCGGGCAAACGTCGAACCATTTAAGAATCCGAATGACCGGCCATCGGTTCGACATTTTACACAAAGATCAGAACAAACCATTGGCCCAGCATATTGAACTCCATCAAAAAGAAAAGATAGAGGAATGTTTTTCGTTAAGAGGTGTTGCTAGGATTCATCCACAAGAAAACGAAGACTATAACAGAGCCCTCCTGACGAGATCAGAACAGGCACATCAAATTATTTTAAGAAGTAAAAATCCATGGGGGCTTAACTTAAGATAAAGAAATTTGGCCTGCTTCCTTCTCTTTATCAATATGTTATCAACAGCTGATACCTTGAACTTTCTTTGTTTATTTTTAATGTTTATTTAGTTTGAATTTTTGTCATGTTTTAATTTTGTCAGTTTTTTAAGTTATTTCTTCCTGACGAAGGGGGTATAAACTCCCCCGAAATATAGAATGAAAAACTTAAAATGTGTTTTTTTTTTAATAAAACCTCGAAACATATATATATATATATATATATATATATATATATATATATATATATAAATAATTTATTATTATTATTGATCGGATTTAATCCAAAATTCTGTGTAAAGAAATGATTTAGTTTCGGTAAGACTAAAATCACGTCGATTGTAGTAGGAATTATTATAAGTACCGTTACAAAGATAATCTCAAACTAATATATTTTTCTGAAAAAATTGCCGACTTAAAATTATAATAAATACACACAAATACATATAATATACACACATATATACCCGTATATACCTTATAAGGACGTAAGATATACCAATGGCATAGGTTAAGCCTACAAAATAGTTTTGGGCTTTCTTTAAGTTTGTTTTATCATGTGAGGTTTAAGTATTTATTTAGTTTTTGTATTAACTTATGTGCATAATGCAATACTGTAAGTAAACGTTTTTACGGGAATAACGTTAACAACCAGTACGTTTTCTTGTGGTTATTCCTTTCCCGGTAACCCGAAATGTTCACAAACCCAGACATCTTTCAGTCCACATTAGTCCGGGTTTTGCGAGACTCAGCTGCATGTAACATATACCGAGTATCCCAGACCATCCGTACACCCTTTAAAAATTTTAGAGAATTGATTTTCCACAAAAATAAATTGTGCCAACATAAACCGGTTTCTCTCTATCGATTAGTACTTATTTTAGTGTACAGTGTGTACGAGAAGTGACCTATCTAGACGGGAAGTCACGAATTTTAAATACAAGCTCTCAATTTCTATGGCATTTTTTTTATTCTAGAGTCTAGATACTTCAAATGATGCTTGTCAAATCTCCTTTATTTCGTAAAGCTTGAAATTGATTTTTCTGTTTACCGTACGCTCAGGTTTAGACAAACCGGAGACGCTTTTTGCAATTTCACAAGGGCTAGGCTGTGAGACACTGTGTGTTTTTCACTTGATTTCCTCGTGGAGAGTTTCCTGGGCAGAGACCAAGTTTTCCGACTACTTTGAGTGAAGTTCTCAACAGTTTTCACCCACTCCTCTCTCTCCTGGAGTTGTCGAGAGAGGAGTTGGTCTGCTATATCTCTGTCGCAGTGTCTGTAAACTCACTGTCTGGAGTTGCAGCCTTTAGTCTGCAACATTTTGTTGCCGACTGTTTTCCACCGAGAGTAGAAAACAAAAATTTAGTTAAGACACTCCATATCGGTCTAAAATCTGTCTGCAACTTGTATTGTTGCAGACAAAATTGAGCTGTTTTCTTTTACGCAACAAAAATCGACAACATATTGTTGACAACACGTATTTGCAACTCCAGTGTAAACGCGGCTTAAATATCTTCGCTTTTCAGTCTCGCTCCAGCATGTTATGTAGCCTATTCTTTTCTAAAACCTCTTGGGATTGACGCTTTTGCGGAAGAATAAAAAGTCGTGTGAACCGGTCATAGTTTTTTTATTTCAAGCTGGATGAACCTGATGCCGCTGTCTAGCCTGGATGTTAATGCCTCCCACTCACAGGAAAACAGCCAACAAATAACAAATATTGCGAAATTATTCAGATATACTTTTTATGGTGATTATTTAAATAATTTTAAGAAATAAACAATTATTGAGTTTTAAAAATTACGAAATTACCACTTACATAACAGCGGCATCTCTAGCAAATCCCATCGATATGCGGAATACGCGTGAAAGTTTACAGTTATTCACTACAATGGACGCCAATGCGTCGCCACTGAAAATGATGGAGTTTGCTTTTATATTTCATAGTGTTATATTAGGCGGTTGACCGTAAAAACTTAACGTAAAAAAACGCTTATTTCAAGATAAACTACGTGCAGACATCTATGGACACCAATAGATTGGGGGGTTTTTTTAGATGTACTGTTAGAAGCAGGCCTAAAGTCGTTATCAATTTTTCACGAGGCAACATCTCTAAAGCTAGCCTGAACGACACTCCGTTAAAATGCGCCACAAATAATATAGTTTATACTGCGCTATTTAAAATATTCAATGCCTACCGTTTCGTTAAACTGATGGGTAAACGAATTTATATGAGGTGCCAGACTCCATCTCCAAGCTGCCTGGAGAGCTAAAATGTTACGTACGTGTGGTGATTTATGTGAGTGAAGTTAGATACAATTCACATTCGAATTACTATAGACTTGTTACTTTAATTATGGATTTCAAATCTCTTTATAGGTCACTTGTATTGTATTGACCTAGCCTATTAACCAATTGCTTATCCAAACAAATTATTTAGTTTACAAAATACATTTCAAAAACTTACAGAAACATGACTCTAATTCCCTTTATTCCGGCGTTGGGTTTCTGAAACATTATTTTACCAAACATAAGCACGGAATATATCCGTTAGCAAGAAAGATTCCCATTTCATGAAAGACCTCACGTAATGAATACCAGACATGAAGAAGGCGAAGTCTGGGAAAGTATTACCATTAGTGACATAACCATTAGTAGATGCGTGGACGTTTAGCACAATGCCACACAAGACAGGCCAAGTTGTACTTTCCCATGCCAGTTGCTGTTACTTTTACTCCATTTGCAATGATAGATGGTGCGGTATAGGAGGAAACAAAACCACCAGTGATGGTAGATCTTCCGCCCTCCTTCTATCTAGCGTTCACACACTTCTGACACTTCCACTGACTGCTGGTGATATACGTTGGTTTGTTTGTTTTGGTGTTACTCTCGTGTATTAAGTATAATATAAAAGTTGCGAGATTATTGTTTTTACATAGCCGTAGCTAATACTGTACTAAATACTCTTAACAAATTAACTTATTCGAGATGGATAATCGCTCTCCTTTGAATTAAGTATGCCAGAATTTCTTGTATTATACAGACAAATATCACTATGAGTTTTTCTTTTAAAACTAAGATTTCACAAAATCAATATTTTTTCTCATAAATTCTATTTTCAAGAAAGAGTTAATTTTTAAATTAATTAATTTTTTTAATTTAAGATGTTAGACTCCTCCTGATGTGTACCTTCACGACTCCTACACTGACAAAGAATAACTAAAAGTCTAGTCTAAAAGATGTTTCTGTGGGTATGTAAAGCAGAAGTTCCTTTGTTAGAGCCAATTTAAATCTAAGTACATTTCTTTAAGGGTCAGTTCCCGAAGAAATTTTATTTCCTCCAAAATCTGACTACTTTTGCGTCTACAAAGTATACTTCTATCCACTCTATCAGGTCTTGGCCGCAGAAACATAAGGAAGGTTGGAGTTGGAGGGAAAGTGTCTCTGTACTGTGGCGAATCCTTCCGTCAAGGGGAACAATTATTGCTAAACCCCAACGCGTCGGCGGCCGCGGCCAGCCACCCGAGCATGCGAGTGTTGACGGATATTGAAATAATGTAGAGCACCGGAGGTAAATATGCGTTGAACACGTATTCTTTGTTGAAAAATTGTTGATGAGGAGATTTTTTGAATGTAAAAAAATGGAGTGTCGTAACAGTGTGCGGCTAGTTTGCTTAACATTAAAGTTGTAAATTGGCTATTGTCGTGTATCTTATCTTATTCTTATATTATCTTATACTCTAAAACAAGCACTGTTTGTACGGGCAAAGTTTTTTTTTTCGCTCCAAGGATTTTTTATTTTTTGGTTGAATATGGGGGTTTTAGCCACCAGAAAGAAAGCGATTGAAATTGGTCCCATGTCTGGGAAAAATCCGGTTTCCGCCATAGAGCCCTTCAAAGTTTCCATGTTATCCTTATGGAGATTTTATTAATTGAACAAAAATCAGCTGATAACTGTAGATATAAACCAATGTGTTACATCTTTAACCTGTAGTTTAAGAAAATTATACCAAAGTGCAGCACCTTTCGGCTTGGCGAGTGAGCGAAGCGAACGAGCTCGTCTTTAAAATGGAAGAGGGCGAATGAGCCGAGCGAACGAGCTTTGTGTGAGAACGAAAGTAATAATTTTACCGAGCTTAAGCTCGGTCCCCCTGGTACTTATTATAATAATAGCTTCCCCACCCACATTCAGTGCGTTGAAATTTCCTAAAGTCAATCAAGCGAGTAAGAATGTGTCCAATGTACTTCAGTAATATTTAAGTAAAATAAGCAATATAATACCCCCGTCGCAGCAGACCTGCGTACTTAGCGAATTTCCAATGGCAATCTTTACATAAGTGTACATAACACTAAACACACACTATGAGTCTTTACATAAGTGTGTGATATCAAATTTCATGATGATCAGACAATTTTTTCAATACCGATCTTACTGGTTAACGAACTCATTCAAGAGAATCTAACTTTACATGTCTGTACCAAATTTCATGATGATCAGACGATTTTTGCACTAGTTATCGTGTTCACAAACACTCAAAATTGAAAATTCTATTTCCCATATAAGCCTATGTTAAATTTTTTAGTAAATCGTTATTTGTGCAGTTTTAAATGTGTTTCCGACAAATAATCAATCACTACGTATCCACAAAGTACACGTAATCACAGAGGTGTCCCTACAACGATATAAACGGCAGCTCCCATGAAAACGACGGTAATAGCTTATTTCCAAAGGAAATTCTCTAATATCTCGGTAACCAGTGGACGTAGAGCAATAATTAAACATACCAAATTGTTTGTTTTTTTGAGCTGAATCTAATGGTGTACACTAAAAGGTAATCAAATATCTATGTGAAAAGTGGAAAAAACCCACTTTTGAGGGGTAAAATCCCCCACTTTCCCTACTGAAGTTGGGCCGATCTTACTGGTTAACGAACTCATCCAAGAGAATCTTACTTTACATGTCTGTACCAAATTTCATGATGATCAGACGATTTTTGCACTAGTTATCGAGTTCACAAACACTCAAAATTGAAAATTCTGGTGGTGGTGGTGGTGTGTATGACCGTGGCCATAAGCCACTTCTCATTCAGCGTCGACCTGATTGATCCTTGCTGAGGGACGATGCGGGACTAGTGCCCTATTTCCCATATAAGCCCATGTTAAAATTTTTAGTAAATCGTTATTTGTGCCGTTTTAAATGTGTTTCCGACAAATAATCACTTCGTATCCAGAGAGTACACATAAAAAGCCACAACTTAATATATAAAATTATGTAATCGCAGAGGTGTCCCTACAACGATATAAACGGCAGCTCCCATGAAAACGTCGGTAATAGCTTATTTCCAAAGGAAATTCGCTAAAAGCAACAACTGGCGACTTACTTTTAGCAAACTCAGTAAAAAAGAATGCTACATTATAGCCACTTACGCCCACTAAAAACTGACAATTAAATAAAATGGCAAAACAATTTTTCAAAAACTCGAGCCTCATTTGAAGTAACTACGGTTTAAACTAAAACATTTCATATTTTAATTAGGACTAGATATCGCACACTGGTCGAAATTTGACCTAAAGTTTAGTTAATCTGGACCGTCTGGACAATATTAGTTAAAAAATTTTAAACCACAACATGTTTTCTGTTTTATTATTACAACATGAACAGCTGTGATTCAATCAATTATTCTTCTCCCATAAGATTAACATGGAAAATTTGAAAGCCTGTAGGGCGAAGCCGTGGGGACAGATATAAATTGTTTGGAAGATATACGGTACATCCATTTTTAATGTTGACTTAATAGAATAGTACCAGGTGGACCGAGCTTATGCTCGGTAAAATTATCAATTGTCACTCTCCTTTCTTAGACAAAGCTCGTTCGCTCCGCTCACTCGCCCTATTCCTTTTGTAAAAGAGCTCGTTCGCTTCGCTCACTCGCTAAGAAAATAGGTGCACTTTGGTTTAAATTTGTTGAACCACGGTTAAATATGTAATACATATGTTTATACAATTATCAGCTAATTTTTCTGTTCAATTTATTAGCTATAAAAAAAATCCATAAGGGTAACATCGGAACTTTGAAGGGTTCTATGACGAAAGCCGGATTTTCGCCAGCCATGGGACCAGCTCTAATCGATTCCTAGTGGCCAAAACCCCAATAGTCAACCAAAAATCCTTAAAGAAAAAAATTTTTGCCCCTACAAACATTGCTTGTTTTGGAGTATATAAATATAATAATAACTTAAATTGAGCACACCAATTTAAACAACACTGCATTTTAAATCTTTAGAAAGCAATAATGTTTGCCTTGAAAAGGGGTTCTATATATTTCAGGAAATTATATACGTAAGTAAAATTTTATGGAGTGTGGTCTCCAAATAATGTTCTTGTACATATAAATACAACGGATAAAACAGATGTAAACGTTTTTAATTCGTCGTGTAATGTTACAGTACACCCTCGACTGGTTGCTTATTCCAGCGGAGATAACGCGGATCAACGCCAATATCGCCCGGTCTAACGAGGAATTGTAATCGATCCGCCGGTATGGGGATTGCGGGGATTCCTGCCTTGCAGTTATACAAATTCTGGTTCCACATTAAATCAACGAGTCAGAAAACGTCAATCTTGAAATACTCTTACTTAATTTAATTTACTTTCCTTGCCTCGTAATACAAATGTATGGATTAGGTTAGGTAGCCTTATTACAATTAATTCTGCATGAACATTGAAATTAAAGTGCGCACTTTATGGTATTAGACCCGAATATTGAAGGCCTAACTATTTTTGGCGTTTTCGTCGCTAAAGATCTTATGCAAACGGCACAGCAATATATGAACGGACAGAACTTTAGACCTAATTCAGTCACATTGAAATAGTTGGGGTCTTCGTAGACATACCTATGAACAGAACTGTAACTTTAACTTTGTTGAGGAATAAGGGTTTTCTGGCTATTTAATGGTTCCCATTGATATTAGATTCTCCACAAGTATATACTGTTGCCTTTAATGGATCGATAAACCTTAGAAATTTAAAACCCATAGGGGTACTGATAAATCGTTTGAGCTCTTAAAAACCTTAATTTCTACCATCTTAACTTTGTTATAAACTCGCTGTATTCATTGAAACACGTTAAAATTAATTTATTAAAATCCATTTTACTTCGTTTAAATATTTTATGACTCGTTGATATGTGAACATTAATTCCTGATTGAAAAATATTTAATCTAGCCTATTCATTACATTCATTAATCTTAGTCTTGCATTAATAAACAAGTTACTTTGGGAATGTTTTTTTTTTTTTTTCACAGAATAAATCTTTTAGGATTCCTAATCCAGCAAATTAATCGTTTCGCGTTGTTTAATCAATTTGTCAAAATCTGTGGTCGGTATACAATCAAATTTCTCCTGAACCGACTTCGGTTTCTAAAGTTTAATTCACATTTACCGTTCAAGACTGATCGGTTCCTTCGGTCGCCGAATGTTTATTTTTCAACCTCAACATTGTAATTTGTGCAGTCTGTTGTATTGCTACGCGGTCTTCAACAGTGAAAGGTACTTATTACTGTCTGGCTTGCCCTTGAACAGTTATTTGAACCATGGCCCCACCTTTGTTGACAGTCGTTCGTCACTGAGCAGGATTGTGTTTGGTTATCATTCTCACAATAAAATTTTATTAATTTATTTGTAAATTATTCATCATTTCCAATTAAATGATCGGTCAGATGAATAGAAGAAATAACCACACTTAATGTTTAGAAATTTCAACACGATGAAACCAATTTATGACCATACAAGTATGTTTGTACCGTTATAATGTATTATTTTCTTAAATATAAATAGAAGTGTAAAACAATTGGCCTTCAAGGGGTACCATGACAAATCTATTGTTTCGCATCCTTAGCACTCTTTTACCTTGGGACGTGTTTAAAAAATAATTTTATCATCTTTTATTCTTTGACTTTATTCTTCCATTATCATTAATCATTTATCCCGAAGAACCTGTATAAAACTGATAGCCTACCCCATATTCAGAAACACACTTGAAATAGACACACAGTAATTGCTCCCCTCATCACTACACTTGACATCGCCACCGATTGTGAGTGAAACATAAAGCCTGATGCATAATTTATACTGAGCTCGGCTACTCAGGGGGACGTCACATTCCGTCGTCTAATTCTCCATATTACCATATGTCACAGTGCATTTCTGTTCAAAAAGAAAGTCCATTGTTGCATTCTTTCTAACAAGAAGTTCAAGTTTTACACGTTCATAACAATTCTTTGGTGATTGGGCATTGTTAAACTATCTAGTTTGTCCATTCATAATAGTGTTACTGTAGTGTTGTTGCTTGAATACCAATATTCCATCATATCAGAGTTTATTGTGTTTTTATCAGATAAAGGTGTAAATGGAACCAACATAAGGCATTCAACATTCTATGACCAATTTTCTTTGATCTACGATCAGATATAATTTTAAAATTGTATAAAAGGTTGTCCTAAGAACTATTTTCTAATAATGTCAAATTAATATAATAATTATATGTAATTCAAATAATTGCAAATGTTACACTTTTTCCAAATATTTCCGAAAACGTAATTTTTCCCCTAAAATGTTTGTACAAATATTTACTATATAGTTTTAAAGATATTTGTATAATATCTCTTATTTTATTTTATGGTGTTAGGTTAGGTATAAAAATAAAACCAAGCCGTGAACAGGTTAGGAGGACCAGGATGTCGTGAAATTCTAATCGCAAGCGCAACTAGCTCAAAACAAAGAAGCTCGGGGACAAATCGACCAAGTAGGAGTATTCTTTCCTGAAAAGGCCTTCATCCACGGCCAGTTGTAAGTCTCCTTATTACATGGAAAATACATTGATAACATGGAGGATCTCGTCGATGAAAAACAGGATGATTTTAGGCAATAATTATAGCTGCAATTAGAAATTTTATTAAAAAATTCTAAAAGCAGAGCCGACGAGATCCGATTGAGAGCCGATGAGATTTTTAGAAAGACGGCAGCACAGGTCCCCTAGTAATATTAATTTATAAATTCTTATCCGTTATATAGCGTAGTTTAATTCCACAAACGCAGTTTGTTCATTACGTACATTTAGCCTAAGTGTTTTCTTATGTACAAATTCCAAAGATGGAATATTTATTGAAATGTTTTTTTTTTCTTTTAGTTTTCATCATAGCCAAATTATTTACTTCAAGACTATTTACAAATGTGATTTCAGGGTGCGTGTGATGTAGCCCCCCAACAACTATGTTTAGTCTATATCGCTTAGCTGAGGCTGACGTTGTTTTAAAGGTCCATCTGGCGTGGCCGGGGTTGGTGGCTATATATAGAGATATATAGAGACACCCCGCAGCTGCGAGAGAAAAAAATTACCGGCCCCGACTTGCATCCTTGTAGCACACCAGATGCTGATTTGTCTTGCCTCCGTGTTGCTATTGGTTACTGGAGGGGCGTGTATGTTTCAGCCCCGCTTACCCTAATCGATTTTGTTGTACAAAATGGGTTGGTTGGTTTAAGTTAATATGTTTACCTGCATATAGGCTATAGAATTTAGTGTCGGTTTCCAAGGGTTACCGTTATTGGGTTTCCTAATTTTATTTGTAAGTTTTTAAAATTATCTTTTGATAGGAACGGCATTCAAAACTCGTTAATAGTGTATTTATTAACTATAAAATATAGATATGTAAATAGTCTAAAATCCCTGACAAACTTTATTGTTATCACCATATTTTACCTCCTCATGAACTACCACGCAATATATTTGACATGGATATGTTGTCCTTACAATCATGGAACGCTGATAAGGGAATTAACAAATAAATGTATAATTTAAAACTCGTAAAACAAATTCAAGATATGAAGAGAACCCTGTAGCCTACTCTAAGTCCGAACACGAACAGCATTTAAGAAAGATGGAAAATAAAGACGTAGAGCGAGGCAGAAATCTTTATGCGCTCATGACCAGGACTAATGTTGAAACAAAGAGTCAAGCAGGACAAAGGAGGACTTTGTCCAGCTGGGGTTTATGTCCTGGAGCAGCTGCCTTAGTCAAACATGCCACCGCCACCCAGGTCACAGCCCTCCAACAAACCTTCATTTCAGTAACAATGTTACTGGTTCTTCCTAATCAGTATACTTTTTTTCCTTATCACCGACATTTACGCCATTATAATAATTTTTTAAGATCAATAATTTAATCTCAAAGACGTACTATAAATTTTATTTGTGTGTTGATAAAATCGTAATAATACTTATTCAGTTTTAAACTAACACCTTTGAAAGGATACGCCTTCATAAAAACAAAGTTCCACTGGACAAGTTACTGGCGTAGCTATTAGTGTTAGGCACCATTGTACTCGATACACAGCTGTTTACGAGAAAAAAGCATTGGTCCCACTCCAGCGTCTCGCGACGGCTGCTATCGAATATCCACGCGATTTTGGGCCTCTTCGACACGATCGAATATCCACGCGCATTAGTGAGGATTATAAGGGTCGACTCCAGGACGGGAGGAACGATCGAATATCCCCGCGGCCGAGGACAGGTAGAGACCGCTAGACCTCCCAGGGGCGGGAAAAATGGGAATTTTATTTCCCCGCCCCGTTCAATGTACCTCGGCCGTTCGCGTGTACCAGACTCGGACTAAGTATAACTGTACCGAGCCCTGTCATGCAAAACTGAACTAAAAAACGTGGAAGTCTGGAGCCCGACGGGTGGCAAAAGGATCCGATGTCGCGGGACCCGAGCGAAGAACATCCAAACAGAGCTTCATGTAACCTGGCATTCGGAATGAAAATAAAAAGGTTAAATTTATATTAAAATTTTCATCATGAAATTGTACATCTAATGGTACGTATTTAAACTTTAAATTGTCTGCTATTAATTTTATTATTAAACTAAAATTCTTTTTAGTTCGTCTTAATTGGTGACACAACAAAAGTAGTATGCGAGAAAGTTTTTCATTTTTGGGTCAGGTAAAAAGTGTCCGCGGAGAAGTTGTAGACGCCATTCTAAATATTTTTTTATCCCAAGTAATCTTTTCTAACATTGGCCGATCCCGCCACAGATAATATTTGATTTCTGTGGATTCGATGCGAGCGCTGATTCCTGGATACCCGCGAGCTCGACGCAAGAGCGCGAATTACATTGGTCTTCAAAGACCAATTTGTATCATTATGAAATATGTTACTTCCTGTTGTAATTAGAACTCCTTTTAGATTTTCAAATGATTCCCATGTTTTTGTACCATTCGATGGGATTTATTTTACGCAAAAAAATCAATGAGAATAGGAATTAAAATTAAGGCGCTTGATATCTGAAAAATTCCCATCTATATAGTTGTAAATAGTGGTATAGTATAGTTGCAGTATGTATTGTATACATTAAAATTAATTCAGAGAATGAAGCCCCCAGACCACTGTGCAACAAGTACAAAAAAAGCCAACAAAAGTTGGAAGAATCAAAACAAAAGTATACTTGCTAGGTGCATTGGCGAGGAAGGACTTTGTTGTTGCCGGTAAGCAAGAGGTACAAAAAGTGAAAACGTGGCTGTATGTTCTTTGTATGTGTGTACTAATTTGTAGGAGTTACTAATTCATTTAGGTCAAGTGGGGTAATTGTAAACAAATTTTACATATTCCGTATTTTACCTTCAATAATATTTTACTTTTCAGGAAAATTAAACTAATCTAGGGTCAGTATATAATGTAACATCTCTACTTTAAGTTACAATATACTTTTTTACTTTATATACATTTTAAACATTAAATAAACGTGTTTAAAAGACAGTCTGCATATTTACAATTACCCCTACAATTTCGGGGTAATTGTAAACAATGATTTTCTAAATCCTTTTAATATCTTATCTTATCTTATCTTATTCTTATACTCTAAAACAAGCTCCATTTGTCCGGGCAAAGTTTTTTTTTAGCTCCAAGGATTTTTTATTTTTTTTTATTGAATATGGGGGTTTTGGCCACCAGAAATCGATTGGAGCTGGTCCCATGGCTGGGAAAAATCCGGTTTTCGCGCTAGAGCCCTTCAAAGTTTCCATGTTATCCTTATGGAGATTTTTTCAACTGAACAAATACCAGCTGATAACTTTAAATATAAACCAATGTGTTACATCTTTAACATGTAATCTAAGGAAATTATACCAAAGTGCAGCACCCTTCGGCTTGGCGAGTGAGCGAAGCGAACGAGCTCGTCTTTAAAATGGAAGAGGGCGAGTGAGCGGAGCGAACGAGCTTTGTGTGAGAACGAAAGTAACAATTTTACCGAGCTTAAGCTCGGTCCCTCTGGCACTTTTATATAAAAGTAAGTGAAATAGAAGTAAAAACAGTGTTTTAATCATATGATTTAAGTTTTGTTGTATTTTTAAATGTTTACAATTACCCCTTTTTAGCTTACGGCGTGGGGGTAATTGTAAACATAAGAATAACAGTGGTATAGCTAGGGTGATATATAAATAATTTTTCAGTTATAATAATATTTATTTAGCCTGTAAATATGACATGTTGTAACCTAGATAGAAAATGTATATATAAGTAGATAAAAAGTATACATAAATATGAAATGTCATTAATATGTGTAACATAAGTCACTCGGGCCTAGGCCTAATAGCCTCAAAGACTAAAGAATTTCAGTTTGCATTCACAGTTGGCTACAGGTGAATAAGCTTCAGTTTCATTTTATATTCATTTGATTATTTCATGGACAAAACTTGTTTCTATTTTTCAAACACAGCAACACTACCTGGAAAGACGTACACGAGTTTCCTTTAATTTCTTTGATTTCTGGAACGGGTAAAATTGCTATTAAGTTTATGTGATTAAATGATACAAAAATTTGTCATTTGTATTAACAGTGAACTGAGTCTAAATATCGTATTTACGCTGGTATCCATTCGCAAATATTTTATCTTCATCTTGGTCTATTCGTTGGATACAACGCACATACTTATAATGCGACTTATTTCTGGGTCCACCAATCAAGTTTACTAAAATAAATAACCTGGTGTTAATTTTTCCCATTGCGGTTCTTCGTAATTAACTTCTGCTGTGTTTTCTTGTAGAATGTCACGAATAAAACTTTCTTCATCATCTGATTCGGCGCTTAATGAGTGAATTACATTTTCTTCATCGCTAGGCCCATTAGATTTTCTAAGTTTTGTTTAGTTTAACTTTACCAAAGTTCAATTTCCTTTTCATAGGCTTGGTAGGTTTCGTTGCTTTTGATAGTTTTCTTTCTTTATTTTCGATGATTTTCTTTTTCTTTGCAATCACACTCCTCGGGACGCTTTTCTTCTGCTTGCGCTTTTCTTCTGCTTACACGTCTTATTTTGGATGTCCCACACTCTTTGTATATCTTCTTGAGAATAAGATGGGCCTTGCCTTTTTGTTATATATGTTCTTGGCATCTGAAAATAAACCCAAGTACAAGTTAATTTCACAGTTAGAAATAAAAAAATTATAATCTGTTATAACCTATGGGAAGTTTGAACCGTTCCACTAAATTTCCCTGATTTTTTTGACGTATTTGACTAAGAAAATAATGGTTCTACCTGTCAGAGATGTTATGGATTAATGGCCTAGGGAGTTATAAAAAGTACTATATCACATAATGATGAAAATGACATTAATTGCCTTAACACTACCAGTGATCAGAAAAATCACCTGAATCTTCCCATGCAATTAAATGTGTTTACAATTACCCCAAACCTTTATTTACAATTACTCCTAAGCTAAAATTTATGGAGTAAATGGAAATAGATCTATAATTTAAGTATTTCTTGTAAAAATGAATCAAAACTTTAATCAATACAAAATTAACTTATATTTCTTACCTTGTAACTATCAGTCGTTCCCAGGGGTGCCCATCCCCCCCAAAGGTGATGGCGCATTCCCCCCCAAAAACATATACCGCCCCCCCCTCCCTAAGTGGAAACCTGTTTCAAAATACTGTATTTATTTTAGCTAAGCATATAAGCATAAGTTGCATAAAAAAGGAGATAATATAGGGGTTTTACCTATGAATTCATGCACATTTCCACAACAAACATTTTTTTGGGAAAAAGTCAATTATTCTACGTCTTTTGTTTGATAGTTACAATCTTGTTATTTTTGTTATAGGCCTATAATTTAAATTAATAGTTTTATTTTTTTATAGTTCTGGGAATTTTCAGCTCTTAAAATTTTAAATTACGGCCATTTTGGAACAGTAAAAGTTCGAAATGTCTAAATTTGTATGAGTATAGGGCACTTGTTTGTTATACATAAGCCACTATTTATCTTTTTGTTTAAGATAATATCTGTTTTGTTTGCTAAGCGTTTTTTATATCTGCGTTTGAATTAAGGTCATAAAAAACGCATCATTCGAAAGAATACTATTGTGCTGGCTTGAAGTCAGCTACGCTATCGATGATCGCGGCAAATGCATCTTCCGTTCACGGCCTCGTCATCGAGCCAGCTACACTTACTCAGCCAAGTTTAGAGCTCGCTCCAGCGGTTAGATTATAGTTGTTATTGATATATAGATCAGAAATACTTACAAAAGTTATTTACAGTTAAAATAACACACACAGCTAATCACTATATGCAAATAGTGTGTTTAACGTGTAGTTGAGTAATTAATTGTAGTATAGTAACTTAACTGGTGTCAAGACCGTGGCGTTCGCCACAAATTGTGGCCCACAATTAAGTGACATAGGCCTATGATGGACTTTAAGCGAGCAGAACTCAAAAACGATAAAACTTAAAAACGTGAAATTTTTACCTAATGTTCAGTAAATAGTCTGCTTGCAATTTATATATTTTTTAAGATCACATTTCAAAAAAAAAAAAAAAACATAAAAAATAATTGGCTTATGTACAACAAACAACCGAATACAGGTATTAAAATATGTAGCAGTTGTGCCAAGTTTTAATTCCGTAGCACGAATCGATAAAAATTTATAAGTGATTCATTAAAAATGCATAGGCCTACATATAGACAGACAGACTGAAAAATAATAGAGATATTGGGCTTGTAGGCCTAGTATTGTATGTACCGTGTATTTGCTTGTTCTTACCTTCTGAACATACGTAGGCCTATGTTCTTTTATGGCATGAATTTAAGTTTCATCATTGGTTTAAGACATCTATTTTTCCAGCATATATTATAGGCCTACGTGTTTAGTGCAATAAAACATCATACTGAAAAACAGTTTGGACGGTACATTCACTTGCTGGCTAGCTAGCTTGTTTTTCTATCAAGAAATGAAAATTAAATTATATAAAATAATAATTTAGGCTATTATAATGACACTAACTATGAAACCTAGAAACCTAAAGTTTCTCTCAAACTTTTTTTTAGTAAAAGAGGTTGGCGGACCTCTTTTTGCCTTACTTTGCCCCGTCCACATAGACTATTTGATCTGTGCGTGGATCGTATTAGACAAAGTAAGGGGGTGAGCCGCTACAGTACAAGGTGAAAGGTACTGATAAAAGTCACTGGCAGAACGCGGATTCGAACCCACGACATCGCTGCCATGGTCCCGAAGTCCGGCGCGCTAACCACTACGCCACCGACTCACCCTTAACTGTAAACATAGTTTGGTTTAGTAACAACTAAGATTTTGTTAATGAACGTTATTTTGTTAGATTTAAGGCTTGATTTTAAGTTTGTGTTTCACGGCACCTCACCATGCATGCTATCGTAAAAAAATTTTAAGCTAGAAATAATCATAAGTTCATTCATTGGACGACCGTCATATGAACACCGTTGCGGCCTTAGAGGCTACGTTGTTTAGGAATTCCCAGTGTCGATTTTGCCCATTGCGTTACTCTCGCCGAGCCGTTTGTAATATCAGTTCTCTTAATGGCGATTCTTTGACAGAAAAGTGGTCGCCAGAGACGCGGAACCGCGGAAACGGCGGAATATACTGATAGAACATGTACAAAGACATATTTTTGTAATTGGCTGCTTGCCGTTGAAAATAAAATAAGTTAAAAAAAATAAAGACACTAGACCACTAAGAAAAGACGAAACTTTAGGCGATTGAGAAAAACGGTCAACAATGGGGAGGGATACAGAGTACCTAGCCGACAATGGCGCAATAATAGTCAAGATTGGGGGGCTAACGTGCCTTGACGAGGCCTACGAGTTTTGATCCAGAACAAAAGGACAGACAAAGACTCTCCTAATTTGTATTGACATGTTCATAAGATTCATTGTTTAACTACTGCAAATTAGTACTTATAACATTTTTAAAAACCCTTTTTTTCAATTCCCCCCCAAAAATCTCATTCCCCCCCAAAATTTTTTCCAATGGCGCAACTTGCGCCATTAGTCCCCCCCCGTGGGCGGCCCTGGTCGTTCCTTCCAGAAGAATATTGGGGGCAACTCAACATAATCTTTTTGGTCTTGCCAAACTGTTAAACAATCTAAACTGTAAGGTAAAAGTTGAGATTAAAAACCTAACCTATACTTTCAGTCTAGAGTTCCAACTGCAAGTGCATGGAACTTTTGGAGGGAAGACCAGCACATGTTTTAATGTCATTGTTGCCAACATTTTGGCTCACAGAGAAGAAATATACACACCATTTACAATTACCCCGAATTGTATTATTTCTTGTATGTAAATATTTTTCTTATACTGATCTATTTTTTGCGTGCAATGCCTTAATAGTAGTGGCAAAGTGAAGTAATAGTAGTGGCGTCATCGGTGACGTCATCGATGACGTCATATCTATGACGTCATAGGTATGAAGTAATAGAAATGACGTCATGATGACGTCATCACCGCTGACGTCACCATAATGACGTCACTGACGTAATTAAGGTCAAGGTCACAAGGAAAGACAAAAAAATTTTTCTTTGCACTTTTGTGGTTCCGAGTATTCGGCTGTGGAGTGAAAATCCACGAGAAACCACAAAAGTGCAAAGAAAAATTTATTTTCCCAGCGACCAGACCGAAAAACCTACCAAATGTGACGTAAGGCATTCCTCAGAGGCCATTGACCTGAACCCTAGCAACCCCACTCTTAAAACTAAAAAAATAAATAATTTTTATTTCCACTTACCCACTGGAGAAACCCGAAGCCCAACTGGAAACAAAATTGCGAACAGCCGACGGTGGTGGTGTCATCACCGCGCGGGAGCCGGACGCCGACTGACCGGACAGCACCGCGCCGTCCAGGTACCAGACCGCGTGGTGGGGGTTAAGTGGTCAGATGCGAAAAAATAAAAAAAATTATTTTTTTCCAACAACTCATCCGAGTTTGTTCTTGTTGGAAACATTATGAAAAAAAATATTATTTTTTTCTCAGTTGAACTTAGGACTTGTGAAATTTTGAGCTATATGAAAAAAAAAATAAAAATAATTTCTTTTTCTAATTGTTTTCTTAGGTGACCTTGGGACTTGTAAAAATTTGAACCATATAAAAAAAAAAAAAATTTTTTCGCGATTTTTAGTTTGGCTTAAAACTTGTGAAATATGTAAGTTTTAGCTAAATATTTAATTTAGAACTCCAGTTATGGAAATTAGGTGGAAAAAGTGTGATGTGCACCCTGCAAGAGTTGAATAGCGACTGACCAAGTCACTCAGTGCATCCTAGGTACCCAGTTATGTGGTGGGGGTCATGTGATCAGATAGAAAAAAAAAAATTTTTATTTTTCATCCACATTCTTCAACATGTTGAAACCTGTTCAAGGTCAACCATTTGAAGTTTTAAAAAAAAATTAAAATTTTATTTACAAAAATCCGCCTTCATCCTCATATGCGCTGGATGGACTTGTGCTTGTTGTTGTTGAAGTGCTACTTTCACAGCAACAAGTTTCTTCTTCTGTATTGTGGACCACTCCTTCGGGTATATCCATACTGTCGATGGTTGGACAGTCGTATTCCAAATCCATTTTAATTACCATCCCTGGATGTTGAAGTAATAACATGTGCAGTTTTTGATAAATGTCTTTGAGGTGTTCAAGGCTGTCAACAAGTAATTCCCACTTCATTGTATCGTGTAACCGCTAGCGTAGCTGAGCTGGAAATGAAGTCAGACTTGCATGTAGGATTGCTCTTTTGGAATCGTGGTGGTGGTGGTGGGGGTTGGGTTGCTTAGAGGAAATTTTTTTCTGTTTCATGATACAACCAGACAGGTTGAGACATGTTCAAGGTCAACCATTTGGAGTTTTAAAAAAGAAAATTTTATTTAAAGAGTAGCGTTGAAAACTGGCAAGTTGGCTCCCTTGTCAGCACACTCCGTGCACCTTAGACAGTATATGACTGCGTAGACCAAGTAGACGAAGACTGCAATGAGTAAGGCCAGAAGCATGACAAGATCCAATTTTAAAATTTTTTGTGTTAGGATGGTATCCTTCCTGATCTGCCTTTCTTCAATTCTCCTTTCCATCAACTCCACTAGATCCAAATGCTGGCATCTCCTTCTCTGTCCTCCTGCTACATCAGCCTCATATATTGGTGGTGGGACATCCATGTTTGCAGCTTGAAAGATCAAGATGTAATGAAACACATTGGTGTTGTTTGTCAGGTCTCCAAGAGGAAAAATGGTGGGGGAAGTTTCAAGGTTAACCATTAGGAAATAAAAAAAATGTTTAAATTTGTGGTTACGTTTACACCTGTACATGTTAGAACCTGTTCAAGGTCATCCAATTTGTGTTTTAAAAAATCCTATCTTGCTAAAAAACTGTAGCAAGATAGGTTTTTTATTTTTTTTATTCTTTTATTACAATACAATAATAAGCATATTGAAGTAAAGTAAGGAAACAAAATATAAATATTAGTCAGGAGAAATATTCCAAGTTTGGACTGGCTTGAGTCTTCATGGACGATCTGGAGGAGTAGGCCGAGGAAGTTGATGATGATGGTGACCTTGGCGGCTCGTCATCCCTGAAGCCATGGGTGCATTTTGTGTTGCATGCAAAAATTTGCATGTTTAGTCGGTATCCCTGTTCGATTAGTGATTTAAATTCTTCAACAATTTCGTTTAATTCTTGCAGATTTCTTACAAATACTTCTTCATAATTTGCGCATTTTACAGTGAGAGCCATCTTGATGTTTTCCGTGTGATGTCCAAAGGCGGAATGAATATTAGCATGGTTGTTTGAAGGTAGTATGAAATAGTGGTGGGGGAAGGATTTTATATGCTGTCTGATGGGAGGTGGTTAAATTTTTTCCAACTAAACATATTGATTGAACAAATTGTGCAAAGTTCTTTGGGTGTTTCGTAACTCATAACTGGAGCTACATGGCCTAATTGTAAACATCCATCATCTTGTAGGAATTGTGCTGGGTTAGATACAGCAGCCCTTCCACAATTTTGACAAAATTTTGTACCATCACCAAACTTGTACCACCCAAAAGTGTTGTAACGTCTGTTGTCTAGCTTGTACTGTTTGATAAAAATTTTAATTTGCTGAGGAGCGTTGGAACGTAAAGTATGGCTAAATAGCTGTTGATCTTGAATAATTTTTCTTACACAAAGCTCAAATAGGGTGCTCATGGTTTGACAGTTGCAATTAAACTGGACTTCTTTGCAGTCTGTATGCTGGTAACCCAAAATGGTGGGGGAAAACACACACACACACACACACACACACACACACACACACACACACACACACACACACACACACACACACACACACACACACACACACACACACACACACACACACACACACACACACACACACACACACACACACACACATACACACATTGCTGTTTGAAAAATATTTTTATTTTGTTTAATTTATGCAAAGGTCAAAGGTCAAGGTCACCCCAGAGCTTTTTAAAAAAAGGCAACATATCAATATGTGAAACCTTTTGTTATTTGTTTCACATATTGATATATTGCCTTTTTTATTTTTATTTATTTTTTTTTTTTTTTGTAATGTTTATTTAATACAGTACAAACAAGATTACATGAGAAAAATTATATAGTGAATACAAACAGATACAAGAAAAATTTAAATTTTATTTAACACTGCTGCTTCTCGGCCATGTGGATTGTCAGCTCGGTGGAGTTGCTGCCGCTGGATCCGTGGGACACCAAGTAGAGGCATCCCGGTTGAATGGAGCGCAGGTCTTCGTTTTGTAGCAGATGGACGAATCTTTTTGGCAAATAAATTTGAAATTTTGCTTCATCTCCCGGTGTATATGGAGCTTCGCTCAAGCTGCAGCAGATTGCCTCGCCGACTGTAGTTTCCATCTTCTTCATAGCATGTATGATGTAATGTTTTTCATCTTTCAGCTCTGAACATTTTTTTACCGGCAAAATTGTAGACTTGGAGTGGGCGTTGAATTGTTCCACCAAAGACTGCAGAAACTGGTTGGATGCCATGGTTGTTCTAGAGGTCCTCGCTGTCTTCTAGCTCTGAGATGTTGTCGTCTCGGAGTCTCGAGTAATACTCGTGCCAAGTCTCGGTCTGCTCCTCGCTTTTATAATCGACGTTACCCCCACCACCACCACCGATTTCTCCATCTTGCAGGTAAGTAGCTAATTTTAAAGCGTTTTTTAATGCACAGTGCCTGTCCCTTTCATGTTCTACGCTTTGTGTGCAAATACAAACGTTTTCAGAAATAAATTTAAAATTTTTATCAATTTGCACGTCTTTGACTGGATTTGATGTATATTGTTCTATCCATCTTTTCTTTTCAAGTCCCTTTGTGTAAATATTAGTAAATTTATTTGAAAATTGATGCATAATATGATACAAGTCTGAATAACTGGTAAAACCGTCATACCAATCGATGTGATGAAAATATTTCCAAGTCCATCGGTTTGTTGTTGCGGCTTTGGTGGTTAGTGAAGAAAAAGAGCATGGTGGTTTGAATAAAAATGTATAACGAATATTTTTATCTATATCATAAAATACTAGTTCTTTAATAATGAACCGATCATCGTTACCACGAAACGCCTGAAATTCAATAATACCCGGTTTGGACTTGATTTCTTCTTCCATGTCCATTTGAAAGGTCACCAGTCTATCCATCACGGTGTCGGAAGGTCAACTGTTTTCCACACCACGGTAGGCACGTATTTATGCCAGGCCGTACAGTTAAAGGCGCGTTGGTGTATATTTAACGTGGGCACCATCCCCGGTAGGCCTAACCCCACAAAATTTTGAATTTTTTATTGAAAATTTGCCAATTCAAGTGTAAAGTGTTATGAAAAATTTAAAAATTTATTTAACTTTCCATCTGGTCATTTTTGTTGTAGTCATTTTCATCACTTTGATCCTTTTCATCACTAAAATGTGTTTCTTCATCCGATTTTACAAAATTATTTTTTTCTTGCACATATTGTTCCAATTGTCTCCACATTTGAACTTCATGAGGAATTCTGTTGAATATTGAAGTGTCCACAGGTCCATACAAAATTGGTGCGTCCGGATGTTTGTCCAAAGTGTCTGTTAAATAATCTTTAATAATTGAACTGGAAAATACTAGTTGTCTTAAATATCTTGTTATGGGTTCCGTTGCACATGTCAAAATAAAAAATTCTTCTCTGTTAAGTTGAATCTTTATGTCATGTTTGGTTGTATCTCTGAATCTTATTTGATGTTCACCTCGGTGTTTAATAATATCAATTTCCAAGTCTGAATCCAATAGTCCTACTTTTGTTTTTCTGCCAAACATGTTGCTATTAAAGTAACATTCCAATAAATGGAGGTGTTTCATAAAAGATTCCCAAGCATTGGCTGTAAACAAAATCATTTTTGTTCCGTGAGTTAAAATTACTGTAGGTGAATAGTCGGTTGATTTCATTACTCCAATTAAAACACTTTTATCCAAACTTGAAGAGATTGGATAAAAAATTCGTAAAAATACTTCCATCAAAATATTTGGTGAAATATTTTCTTCCACATTTCTTTTCCTCTTGGACAAATATTTTTTCTTTTTACCTTTTTCTTCTTCTTCTTGATCTGCACCGTGTTGCTGTCCATTCATGTCCAAAAATTCTGAAATTTCTTTTTCTATATCGCATTCGGTTGTACCACTTGTAGAAGCCATATTGAAGATGATGCTACCCATACGATGTCAGGCAACAAACTGATCAGGAGCGACCTGCGCGCTCCCCTTTTATAATCGCGCCCGTGATTGAAATTTTACAAAAACGAGTTTTTATAAAACATTTTTAACAATTCCTGTCAAAGGTGTGTAAGTGACAATTTTATCGTGTAAAATTAAACAATATGCGGTAGTATTTGCTGGTATGGCTTTGGCAAATTCCATTTCTATTTTTATATCCACACTTGATGACTTTACCGATTCATTTTGTTTAGAACAATCGATTACTACTATTGGGTAGTTATCTAAATATTTTTCTGGTGAAAGCAAAGGTGTATTTGTTTTACCGTAATATGAATTTTGAAATCTTGCATACATATCGTATAGTATGCTGAATTTTTTATCTGCAAACGATACATTTAAATTGTCGTATGGGAAAAATTGTGAATTTAAATAAACTTTAATATTTTTCAAGTCACAATGATCAAATTGGCCCGCATGTTTAGTAATATCGTCTCTTCTAGCCGTTTGTAAACCAAATATAATATATCTGGCTCGTTCCACATAATTTGATGTTTTAACAGTCCAAGTGTGTCGATCCGTAGTAGGTAAACTGGGATGTTCATGGAATTCCCAACTTCTAAATGGAATTACAATATCACGATCGGCTTTTAATTTTCTTAATAGCAGCATCCTATGCTCGTCAGCTAATTTAACATGTGGAACTCTCCATACGATTTTGTCCAATGTTAATTTCCATTCTAAAGTCGCATCAGTTGTACCATCCACAGCTTTAATAATATCTTTATCGTTTGAAGATCTTAATAAAACCAATTCTTGTTTAACATTTAATATTATTTTTCTGTAATCTTCAGCAAAACCGAGCAATAAACGTAATGGAATGTAGAAATCAAATATTCCCTTTGAATTTGGACTGATTGTATCAATTGTAGGTTCAACCCATCCGGCGGGTTTTAATAAATTAGTATCATTCGGTGATATAGATGTTAATCCTTTTAAAGTTGTTGCAATACCTACTTTTTTAGTGGAATCTACTGTAACACCTGATATTTCATATCTGATTTCATCAAACAGGAAAGCCATCGCGTTATTTATAAATGGAACTTTTGTACCTACACTATTGTCCTTTTTTGTTATTTTTCCTTCGATATACAAGTAACTTTCACATGGTAGTGTGTAAATGTCTTGATGTTGTATAGGAATACGAATTTCGTCGTTATTGTTCAATTTTGATGAAGTGTAAGGGTTGTGGGTGTGATATTCTTTTTCCCATAGGGTTTCGTCGAATGTCGGACCCTGCGCTATATCCAGTATATCCATAATCGGTTAATTTTAATCCAATTCTCTCTAAGAAACGAATGTTCTCGCGTGTTAACTCCTCCACAGCTGAAGAGCTACTAATACGATTCCCCGTAGGTTGTCCACTTTTAAATGATAAACCCATGGTTTTTGTATTAAAGTGTCGATTTTAAATGTAATCTAACTGTAATTGGCTCTTCTCGGAAATCTATCAAGTTACCGTCTTGATCCAATACGTTCAACACGATGTCTGAAATGAAAGTGGTGTTCAACGGCAGATATACTAGGTTTTGTGGTTTTTCAACAATTTTAAATCCTGGAGGTACACTCGGGTAAAAAGTATGTATTATATGAGTATTTGCTCCATCTCTGTAAGCCCCCTGTATAATGTTACAAGTTATATCTATACTATTAACTTTTAGTATAGTTACAGTTTGTTTACCGGAATGTGTTTGATTTGGTTCTAAAATTGGCCCATCTTTGGAAAATCCTAACAATTCACCAATTGAGTTTTCCTGAGTAAAATCTATATAATATTTGGAGTTAATTTCAGCTTTCATTGTATTGTTATTACCTTTTAGTGTTATATTGTCTTTTCCCATTTTATTTTGCAAAAATTCATTAATATGATCAATTTCATAAGAACCTGTGGGTAGAGTGCAAACTTCTAAGTCTGTAAACTTCCCACTGGCATCTTTTCCTTTATAATAATGCAATAAGTTATTTTTACCTTCCGTAACAATGGGAATAGAGTTGTAAGTTGTAAAATCCAACAGTGCCGCTTCCCAAAATCTTCCTTTTTGCAAGCGTAACGCTGGAAAAAGGATACTTCGTAAAGTGGACGATTTTCCTGTTAATGATACCGTATAGGAAGACATGTCAATGGCGACTGATACTTTTAGCTAGGAATTCCAAACATAAATGGCCGCATATTAATGTGTTATCAGGTTGTTCTCTTTTATAGTTGTAATATATGTTTTTAGCAGATTTAAAGTAATGCTCCAGTTCTTTAGGTGGTGGTAAATTGCCAAAACTATCAAAGTAATAAATATTATCACCTAATTTCTTATAACAAACCCAATGAGTGCCAGGACCTTCAGAATTGTCTAAATTTACAATACCGGTTTCGTTTTTCCACATTTTAACTGGTAAAGCATCTTTCATAAAGACACCGCGAAAAAAAGGTATTTTTAAACATGAAATGTATTTAAATAATTCGATGTTTGTTAACGCTTTATGTGGTATTACTAATTGATTTCTTTTATTTAATATGCACGATACGGTCTTAGGTATAGACCTGCCCCGTTTTTTACCATTGACCATACTGTTGGTTTTTTGCTACCCTTTCTGGCGGAACGTCGTTTTCTTCTAATATTCCCTCCATGTTTCGTCTTTGCCGATCTCCTTTTCACTCTTCTCCTCCTTTTTCCACCTCCTACCGCTGTTTTAGCCTTCATACCTGCTGTTACCGCTAAAGCTGCTGCTTTTTCTGCAATACTAGCGTCACTAGACTTTACTCGTTGCCAAGCTATATCCGGAGCTTTTTATCAGCTATCGATCTATTTTTTGTATCGCTAAATGTCGAATATGCTATATCGTGTTCTTTACAAGCCTGATCTAACTTATTTATGCCTGGATCGCCTCTTTCCAGTCGTTTTTTCAATTTAGTTCCTGGTCCGCAATACTGATAACCTCCCGGTATGTGAAATTCGTATGGTAAAGCGTCTATTGCTCTATTTACAACAGATCCTACTGGAATTCGATTTAAAGCTTTACTTAACAGAGAAACCGCTGTGGACGTGATACCGCCTCCTTTCCGTATAGTGTCTTGATATGGACTGGTGTAATGAAACGCCATGATTGTCTTTTATATTCGAAAAGCGTAACCTATGTGTTACCTCTATGACAGGTTGCACATAAATGATGTAATTTATGGTGTTATTTAATTAAATATCAATATCACCCCAATTTGATGATCTAAACTGTTGTGTATTAGGGTGAATAAAGTATTTTTTAAAAATTTCCCGTTTAATCCAACCACCTCTCGCGGCTTCATCCCAAATTTTATGACCTGGTCCTCCTCGAAGAACTTCCGGTGTGAAATGATTGTGTAAATAAAAGATCGCATTACCTAAAACTTTTACAAGAAAATTAACAGTGACGGCATCATCTACATGTTCAGGGTCTTTAAGCTCTGTTATACGTTTATTATTACAAGTATACACTTTACTATCGTTTAATGATGTTGTAATGGTCTGTCCTACAGTTGCAGCATCATTTGCTTCTCTTCCTTGCGCCAAGTTTTTTATCACTCTATTATTACATGTAAACCATCTAAAATAATGATCTGGATCTAGATGTACGGTTTGTGATAAAGCAGCTGCATCATGATTTTCATAACCCCATCCCATATTTGATAACTTTTTATCCATGCAATCCCAAGCATTATTTTTGTATGTTAATAAATTAAATTTTTCATTACCTTGAACAAATTCATCCCCTTGCTTCGATACTACTTGATCTTGTTTTACAAAAGAGGTTGTTTCTTGTTTTAAGGTTTCCATCATTTGACCCACTGTTGCACCATCTGATGGCGCCGAACCATCTTTAACATTAGCTAAACAATTACCAAAACAATCTATAACCCCTACATCACGTATGATACAATGATCTTTAATATATTTTAGATTTACAGCATCGTTTTCAGTTTTCGGATAACCTATATCATTAATAACAAATTTATAAAAAGAAAATCCATCTTTTGTCTTTTCAGGTATTAAAGAATGTAAATAGCGTCTATTCACGCTGTCTTTTTCATCTTTAGGGTCATCTACGTTGGATATACGTTTATTGTTGGCACTATACGTTTTTCCATTGAATTTTAACGTATTTTTTAATTCAGATGACAAATAACCTTTGTTTATTGCATCACCATTTTCATTTGGTTTACCAACGTTGATAATTCTATGATTTTCTGCATCATATTTGTTATTGTGTAGTCTTAATGTTGGTGATATCTTTTCCTTTACTATTTTTAAATTTACTGCATCGTTTTCGTCCGTGGGATCTTTTATGTTTTTTAACCTTTTATTACTAATATCATAATCTCCTTCGGGTGTTTGTGGTAAACCAGCACCTCTTTTTAAGTTATTCGCGTAGTATAATCCATCCGAGGAATATCGTCCGAACTTGTCGACACTCATGGTGCAACTGAATAGAATTTTAGGGAGTAACGCATTTTTATGAGATTACCCCGCGGTTTCTAAGTTCATCCACTAAAGCCACCCATTCGTTTTCCAATCCAGTATGACCCGCTTCTTTGGCTTCATGTATTAGTTTCATTCTATCCACCAATTTATTGATATTATTGTAATAAATTACGTTTGTATTGTATAGTTTCTTCATCAATCCTTTACCGGTGACTGATTTGCTTCTTTTTCTCGGTTCTGGGGAACTTAAATCAAAAGTGGATGCTACTAATCTTCTTTTTACAGGTTTTCTTCTTATAATCGGTATTAATTTGGAAACAAAATCTTTATATTTTACAGATTTATTTCTATATATGGGTGCTTCAGGTAAATAATTTCTTTTATATGCATTAGTTTGTTCCAAAATTTTGCTATACACTTCCAAATCATCATTTTTTACCAATGCTTTTAAAGGTTTATTTTCAAATAATAATTCAAATAGTCCCCTTGTTCCCTTATATATTTGATCACCTACGTGAATATTATCATGTTCATCGACATCTAATTTGCTATTACCAATCATTACACCTTCTTTGGACATTCTTGCTCCATAACTGTGGTATTTTTTAGTAGAATCAGTTCCAATTAACAGTTTTAACAAGTATTTTCTTCCTAAAGGTCCTTTTGTATGAATATTTTCACCCAATAAGCTTATGTTTGATGGTTCTCCTTCTGTTTTTTCTTCTTCACTCGCTATAGATACCACTTCTTCTTCACTACCAGCATATACATCTTCTCTTTCTGCCGTTGTATCACTAAATATGGAGGCTTCCGGGTCCTCATCGCTAATATCTTCTGATATTACACTTTCCCTTTCATATTGTGTTATCGGAGCAATAATATCACCTTGAAAAGAAGGTTTAGTCAATTTTTTGTTCAATTGTTTCAAAGGCTCTGTAATAGGTTTAAAAGTAGATTCGAGAAATTTCTCCCTTTCGCTGATACCTAACTTTAACGCTCTGTTTTTAGCCCGAATAGAATCACTAAGTGATTTAATTTCCTTTACTAACTTTTCTTGGTTAACCATGTTTGTAGCAAGACGTGCTGTACAAGAATGATTGCGTGATATAATGGTTAGTGAATTAATATAAATTTATCGAAACCTATCCTGTATCGACCGTTATTTAGTGGTTGTTCCTTCATAATTGTCAAAAATCCATAATTTTCAGCCCAAGCCTTACCACATATGTCTTTAAACTGTTCATATGACATATCCGCATTGACATGATCGTAATATATGTGTTTTAAGTTAGTTTCATCCTGTTTGAATACAATTAACACATTTGCGTTGTCTCTTATCAGTTGTTTCGGTATTTTACTATAAGTCTGGCCTATGTAAATGCTATCTATATTGTTATGTCGTCCCATAGCGAAATAGCTCCTGATAGTGTTTTGGTTTTCACAGGATACGTCATCAAATATAAAAACTGAAAATGGTTTAGCTTCATGCGGTTGCATTACACTTTCACTTGCATCAAACTTGTAATATTTCACTTCTGGCACATTATTAAATATTTTTTCTAATAATTGGTATTTGGGTTGTTGTAATGATTTGGAAAAGACATACAAGTTATTGAAACGCAATCCTTTTGGGTTTGTAATCAAATTGAATACTACATTTGTTTTACCACAATTGGATGGACTGGTTACAAGACAACGCACCGTGTTTGGTAACAAAACACCATGTTTGCCACTGTTTAATTCTGAATTGTCCACCGTGAGTTCATCAATATTATTAATAGGAAAACTATCCTTTTGCGGTATTATCTCCATCCTTTGTAAAGGTTCAACCTAAAATGATGCTCCATCATTATATGAGATCCTTTTTAGGTATCCAAGAATCTTCACTCTTATTAAATCCTAACCATCGCACTTTAACCATATCTTTTTTCCGTTGCAACACCTTTTCAACAAGATATACATCACCTACTGTGGATTTTAACATTTCATGTCCATAAAACCCTCCTTCAAGCAATTGCCCTTTATTATCTTTTAAAATGTAAGTTTCTGGTACTGTAGGTTGCACCTTAAATACGGTAAAAACCTCATTTGTCCAATTTGGCAGATATCTTTTACTAAATACACCTTTGTATTTGCTTATTCGCACTTTATCACCAACATTAAACGTTTTAGGCTTTAGTTTTTCAACTTTTGGTTTAGTATTCATTTTTATACGTTTTAATACGAGTTTTTCATTTTTACTAGTCACTTGGTTCGGTTTCATACCAATTGTTCTATGGAACTTGTTATTGTAATCTTTTATTAGTTTTGGTAACATATCAATCCATACGTGCGATCCTCTGTTTGAAAACATCTTGTACATCGCACCTTTTAAAGTTCGATTAAATCTTTCTATGATTGATGCTTTTACCTCTGAATTAGTCGAATAGTGGTTTATGCCGTATTTTTTCATTAAATTTGAAAATTCTTTATTAAAATATTCTTTACCATCATCGGTTTGTAAATGTTTTATGGTATTTTTGTCTCTCTGTATCGCAGTTTCCATGGCTTTTGTTACACTCTTGCCGGTTTTATCTTTTAGCGGTAAAGCATCTGCCATCTTTGTAAAACAATTGATAATAGTCAATATATATTTAAATCCTTTATTTTGTTTGCTATAAGGAATCATTTCGATTAAATCAGCTTGATATAGATCATTCATTCCTTTTATAACAGTATTTCTTCGGGGAAATTTTCTTCTAGCCGGTTTATGAAGCTCATTAACAATTTTTTGTTTTAAATCCATAATTTTATCCTTCCTCTTCGGTAGATGAAGTAAAAATATTTTTTTTTCTATTATACCCATATTTAACTGGGTCAAGGTCATTCAAATTGATGTAAAAAAAATGGGGAACACGGCGTTGGGCTTGCCGTGTTCCCCATTTTTTTACGGAAGGAAAAGGAATTTAGGTCGTAGAGGGTCGAAGAGGGACGAAGAATAGGTTAGTCGTTGATAGGATTAAGAGAGTAGTGGCCAAAAGGAAGAGTGTTAATTTTATCATCCATGATATGTCTTTTGTCATCATTTGCCGATAGTGCTTTTTTTACTTCTGTAACACTGTATAATTTGTGTTTTTCACTTCTTATGGTGTTGAATTTTGCTGTTAAGGTGGTGTCGTTAAATAAACAGTTTTTGTAGTGTTCAAAGTTTATATTTTTCTTTAAATAACCTGTCTTCACACCTTTTGCTTTCTTAGTGGTTGATGTTTCTTCTTGTTCTCCCTTATACACTTTGAAAGAATACAATTTTGACATTAGTGCAATAATTTCTTCCATGCTAGCTCCGTTGCATTCATCTTTTAATTTGCCTAAAACTTTCTTATTATTTTCATTATAGTTTGGGTGATTTCTTGGGTAGTCGGAAAAATCAAAATCATTTTTGTGTATGAACGTTCGAAGATCTTCATACATATCTTGCGTCTTGATCCAATAAATTAGTGCGTCCGTATCCATGTAGGCTACTCCGATATTTTCTCGTCCATAATGTTGTACCATTTTGTTGTAATGAAAATCATACATATGCGTTTTACTTATATCCAATATTGACATCCCTATGTACAACGGTCTATCCATAACAATCATGGTTTTGTTCATGCTTACCGCTACTAAATTTTCATTAATTATCATAGTGGTTCCGAAATTTGGTTTTTGTACAAGTTTTTCTAATGCTCTTGGATCACTTACTAATTTTACAATTTTGTGTTTCCTCTTATTTTCTAAAGTTTTTCCAAAGATTGAGTTGTTCATCAGTTTATAAAAATCTTTTTCAAAAGCTGATGTGGCTGCTGCTCTCCTCACGGTGTTGGAGTCTATGTAGGGTTTCAAGTAACAAGATTGAGAAAATTGTAATACTCGGTGAATTTTTGTTATTTTCAGTCCTAACTCCAACGCTTGTTGTACAACCCAATAGTGCGCCACATAACGGTTTGTGTTGTTTAATGTCATCATTAATTTGGGCCATCTTCCTGTCGGTGATACTTCAGTTTTAGCCAACAGTGGCAAGTCGTAATGATGATCGTGTAGGTGTTCTGGATACTCGAAGTCGCAGTCGAAAATGTAGCCGGTCGGTCCATCTTGTGGGATCTGCATAATGTCCCCGATGCTGTCCGGGTCTACCCACTGGAAGTCGCCATACGGAAGGGGTTTGGACATCGCCCAACCGTATAAATTATTGGCATCAAAATATCCAAGAAAAATTGAATCTTTAGTCTCATCATAATTTGGTAGAAATTTATTGTTAGCTTTCACATGTCTTGTAACGGCCTGAGTTAATCCACCGCGTACACCTGATTCAATCATCAAAACCATATCGATGTCGTTTAGCAGTTCCAACTTGCACTCGGTAGATTTTAGCATGGCCTGCCATGCTAAGCCGGGAGATGTAAACGAATGAAGGGGGTCCAGTCCATAGGCGTCAAAGCAAGTGTTCCTAAATTGTTCCATAACATCACACAATAGTGTTACATCCAATTTTACATAAAAATCTGAATATTCACCAAGATTTTGCATACCTAATTCATTCCAGACGTTACACGCATGATTATAATCTTCAATTGAAATTTCCGTGTCTGTCAGTTTACTTTTGAAAGCTTCAATGGGTGGTAGTCTGGTTTCTTCAAATTTTTCAATTCCTGTAATATAATCATAAGGAAACACTCCTTTTCTTAATGCTAAATCCAATTTGTCTGCAGGTACGATTTTCTTTGTTTCCTTTAAATCCTGTCGTCTTAAATTGTCAGTTAGTTTGGCAAGGCTTGATGGCATAAACCTATATGAGTCAACAAATCTTAATTTTATTTTGCCAATTTTCTTAGAAAAACTAATATAATGTTCTAAAGTTTGAGCTATCACATCAATCTTGCCTGTGTCTCTTCCCAATTCCGGTATTATAAAATGGGAATCATACCCGCTAAGGTTGTGCAACACAACTGGAATGAAATTTGGAAGTTTTAAATTTAAATTACATGCATTGCAAGCTGGTCCTCTGTAATATCCGGTCAGATGGTCATGATCGTGAACTTTATAATTGTCCACTGTAAATTCTTTATTACATATATAACAAGATGTAGCATTCAAAAATCGAATTTCCTCCTCTTCTTCAAGGGGTAACATAGGAACAATATTATTTTTATCATACAGTTGATCCACCTTACTAGCTATATCATACAACGTATCTACAAAATATTTAGCAGGATTTTCACCTCTGTACAATACCGGTGTTGTGGTTAGTCCGAAATTTTGCAAGTGTTGGTCAGATAGGGTAGACTTAACCAACAAACAAAAACTATTTGGTTTATGCATTTGGTACTTGGTTCTTCTAGTAATTTCACCGTCAGGGTTTTCCAGCGGTACAAGTGTAGACTCAAAGTCTGCATAAACAACAATTGGTATCCTATACTGGTGGTTAATATGATTAAACTGTACAACAGATCGGGTTGGTGGTGGTAAACTAATTTTACACTCGTAATTTTCATTGCATAGCCTTTGATGTTCCAACAACCACTGGGCACCACCTCTCCTTATATCCTTATTTACAAAACAGAAACATCTTTTGCAAAAAGTTTTTTTACATTTCCTACGAGACAGCTGTTTGTTGACTAAGGCATCAAAACTTTTAATATATACATAGTGAGATATTTCACCTTTTGTAATCAACAATAAATCTGTATGGTTTCGAAGTTCTCTCTTTACAACCCGTAGTGGGTACACATTATTGCTATCATCAAGCCCAAAAATATTTACACTGACTCCGGGGTTTTGCTTCTCAAATTTACATACATCTTTAATATTTACAGGATAAACCATACCACAAAAATTATATCTATTTTGTACATTTTGATATTCAACACCGGGTCTACAAGTATTATTTACAACATATTTGGCTAGCATTGAATATTTAAAACATTCCGTGTCAAAATTTTTTACATTTATACACGCTTTGGTTTCTTGGATCTTTTTTGGTAGGGGGATGAAACTACTCCCCCTCATACCATACCCATGCTTTTGAATTCTTAAATCCATACCTTCCACTGATGTTAGCGTCCAGCCAGATCCCCTTCCTTCATGCTCTTGAAGCTTCGTCAATAACTCTTCCAAACACTCCACAATTATATCATCAATATTGGATGCAAAAGTTAAAGTACGGTTTTTAGTTACAAATCCTCTTGGTGATGTTTCTCCATCAGTGTTTGTGAACATAGCGTCTAATACCAGTCCAAATTTTAAAAAATTTAATCTTCTAAGTAGTTTGGTGGCTTAACGAAATGATCGTGACCTGATGGATTAAAGCCACAGATTTTGCACGTTACTTCCATACCCCAAATACAAACAATTTATGGGGGGGTGCCCGATTTTCAGGTCCGCCATCTTGAAATACGACGCCATCTTGGTTTTCATTAGAGGAATTGGACTATTTATTGAAAATGGCCTAATATCACCCAAAAGGACACATTTACGCCATTTTGTATATGATATGTTTTGTTCACAATTAAATTTACTATAAAATGAGATAAAAACCACTTCAATAACTTAAATAGTCTTGAAGATATAAACTGTCAAAGTTGAAAATTTGATATTTTCCTCTACGTTACATGTAGGTTTTGCTATATATCACTCAAACGGTCAAGGGTACGTAATTGTTATAATAATATGTTTTATTCGCTGTTAAATTTGCTACAAAATGAGGTAAAAATCTCTTAAGTAACTAAAATAGTTTTGAAGATACAAACTGTTAAAGTTATAAATTTTATTTTTTCCTGTGTGCAGTAGGTCCGTGTGTCTTAAAAGTCATGACCATTTGTTTTACCTGAACGTATTGCGTTAGAAGACTGCAAGTTCGCACATCAGTACTGGACTTAAAATAGTACTTTCCAAAGGTCTTCTTGACTTTTTCCCCCCAAAGGGGGTCGGCCCACAAGGAGGAAGTTGAAAATCCTAAATAAAAGCATAGGTCATGATGCGTATCAAATTAAAGGGATTTACTAGTAGAACTCATTACCACAAACCGCACTTTAAAAGGACAAGTGGGTCAAAAGTTATACTATTTTATAGTTTTGCTTGTGGAGTTTTCATGCAAACTTTGATTAGCAGCCATTTATGACTGGATCGTTCTTTTGGGTGAGCGAATTTTCACATCGAGCAGGGCAGGTCATGACGTCATAGTTGAGCTTCGAACGGCTGAAAGTTATCGGTTTTTTGATCTGGTTTCGATAGTCGATATAATCGAAATACTCCATCTTCTGTTGTCCGATCCCCTTCCTTGGTCAGTCGAGTCCTGATCCAGTCATCCTTGCACCATTGCTCGTCCGAAAATGAAAGAAGGCGAAGTGACAAAAAACAGAACCAATCGGAAAATAAATTTAACTATGCAAATTCGTATAGTGAATTTTTACTAACCTTTAAAAGGATTATGAAGTTATATTCTGTTGTTTTCACGACTTCTAAGCTTACCAACAATAATGCCACTTAGGCCTAAGTTTTATGGGCCTAAAGAAATGTTAATTTAAGGCCTACTGGTGGGGTTTCACGTTTAGTATAGGCTATTTAAAAGTTAAGCTTTCTTAAACATTTTTGTAATGGAATCTTTAACCTTCCGAGTGTTATTCGTTGGTTTTTCGGCCCAGCTTTTCGACCTCCGAGCGTTTGAGCATTTACTATCTAAAGTCAATGGTTTGAGTAGATTTTTCGACGTTTCGAACACGTGGCGTAACTTTATAGAGACTCCGCCCTACCTTACCTAGTTAAATAAATGTCTTAGTACAATAAAAATAGCTAAAATTGTTTAAGTATGATTTAAGTAGTTTTTTTTTATTATTATTTTTTTTAAATTTACATGCTACAAACTTTCCATTTAACTATTACAGCAGCCTTTACAAAATTAAGAAATTCATCAATATTGTCTTTATTATTAAACAGGCTTTGTTATTTTTCGGAAGGTCTTTAAGTTACCAGTGAATGAGTATTTGTTGTATTGATTCTGCATTTAATTAACAGTGGCAAAATAGAAAACTTCTGTTCAACCTCATTAGTAGGTTCGGAGGTAAAGTACAATACTCTCCAAACATCAGGTGTACCAATGAAAATGGATTTGGTTTGAAGTTGATGAGGAAAAGTAAAAAGACCATCCAATGGGTGTAACACCTAGGTCTTGCCATATGCTTAATTTATTTAGTCTTTAGATAGAATGAGCATTGTTTTAAATGGACTGTATTACTAATATGGGGAGTCTTCCTTCGCAGGGGGAGCATTTAATGCTAATTTAGCAAATACGGGCAAAAACGTCCTTCATTTCAGTACAATATTTGAATAACCAACGATTACACTAGGCCTAGGAAACGTCAACTTTTCATTAGTTTGCTTTGGTTCAAGCAACAAAACATCAATAATTAATTAATGTTATTTTTAAGATGGATGTTATCCTTTTATTTATTGATACCTAATGGCCAGTTTCGCATCTTTAATAATTAATTATATGTTTTTTTGAACTTCTCTCTGGTAGAAAATGGAAGATAGGAATTTGCATTTATTCAATGACACTGTCGGATGGACGATGAAGGACACAAGCGATAATCTCAATCTCATACCGATATCGATAGACATATTCATATCGATATGACTACCTACAATATCGACTTCATGAGTCTATCGCATAAACTATGACGTCATGACCTGCCCTGCTCGATGTGAAAATTCGCTCACCCAAAAGAACGATCCAGTCATAAATGGCTGCTAGTCAAAGTTTGCATGAAAACTCCACAAGCAAAACTATAAAATAGTATAACTTTTGACCCACTTGTCCTTTTAAAGTGCGGTTTGTGGTAATGAGTTCTACTAGTAAATCCCTTTAATTTGATACGCATCATGACCTATGCTTTTATTTAGGATTTTCAACTTCCTCCTTGTGGGCCGACCCCCTTTGGGGGGAAAAAGTCAAGAAGACCTTTGGAAAGTACTATTTTAAGTCCAGTACTGATGTGCGAACTTGCAGTCTTCTAACGCAATACGTTCAGGTAAAACAAATGGTCATGACTTTTAAGACACACGGACCTACTGCACACAGGAAAAAATAAAATTTATAACTTTAACAGTTTGTATCTTCAAAACTATTTTAGTTACTTAAGAGATTTTTACCTCATTTTGTAGCAAATTTAACAGCGAATAAAACATATTATTATAACAATTACGTACCCTTGACCGTTTGAGTGATATATAGCAAAAACTACATGTAACGTAGAGGAAAATATCAAATTTTCAACTTTGACAGTTTATATCTTCAAGACTATTTAAGTTATTGAAGTGGTTTTTATCTCATTTTATAGTAAATTTAATTGTGAACAAAACATATTATATACAAAATGGCGTAAATGTGTCCTTTTGGGTGATATTAGGCCATTTTCAATAAATAGTCCAATTCATCTAACGAAAACGAACATGGCGTCGTATTTCAAGATGGCGGACCTGAAAATCGGGCACCCCCCCATAAATTGTTTGTATTTAGGGTATGGAAGTAACGTGCAAAGTCTGTGGCTTTAATCCATCAGGTCACGATCCTTGCTGATATTGTCTCTAAGCCACCACACTAAAGCTCTTCCTTTAGTGTTTTACTAACTAAAAGTTTTGCACTGTCAATAAAATTTTGTAATTCCAATTGAACATTATTTATTGTAAAGTGTGTGACAACAGGTCCTTCCAATGCTATAGTGCGTAGTTGTGTTATGCCATTACCTTCAGATTCTGAATCCAAATCCATGTTTATGTCCGAGTCCGAGTCCGACGAGTCCGTGTCCGTGTCCATGTCCGCTGTAGGTCTCCTTCCAAGTCCTGATGTTCCGGCGCCTCCAAACTGAATGACGGTTGGCCTCCTCCTTTGCAGCAACTGCAGCTCGCTTTCCCAATCGTCCAGTCTTCTGTGATGTTCTGATAAAAATTTTTCAATAGAGTCCAAATCGTGTTCACTTACTTGCACATTGTCCTCTTCTTTATGCAATTCCAGATGGATTTGCAAAATATGTTCATCAGGGAAAAATTCCCCACAAATGTGGCAAAGAAGCATTTTTACCACAAGAGCGTTTGGATGTTTACTCCACGAAGGTTCATCCAATAATGAGAGGCTGGGTTAGCCGACCTCCTTTTATAACGGGTGGTGGGGGTGACCTTGGGAAAAACTCCTTCTGCGCATGCGCAGAACAAAAATATAATAAATTCTTTATAAAACTTTCATTTAGAATCAATATAGGTCAAGGCCACCTTTGATATGGTAAAAAAGAGGGAACACTGGATAAGAGATGGTAGTAAGATCGACTTTCTAACAAATACTTTCAATAATATGTAAACAGGTTCAAAAGTTAAATATTTTTCATTTTTTTACCATCCAGCTTGTTTAAAATTAAAACTTTTAAATATATTTGTTTGAGCAAATGCTTTTAGCACACTTACCACACGCCAAAACTCAAAAAATGTACAGAATTAAGACTGATCTCGCGGGGAAATACTTATGTGACACCTAACATTGGTTATCTGACTCGAATAAGAATTGGTGATATATAACATATTGAAAAAAATTTTTATGTTGTATAAATCACCAATACTATGCGAGTCGGACAACCAATGTGAGGTGGCTACATAGTATTTCCCCGAGAGATCAGCTTAATCCTGTACTTTATATGAGTGTTAGCGTGTAGGAAGTATGGCAAAAGCATTTGACCAAAAGAAAATATATTTAAAGTTTTAAGATTAAACAAACTAGTGAGTCTAAAAATAAAAATATTTCCTAACCATTGACAACCTGTTAACATATTGCAGTGTTAAAGTATTTGCTATAAAGTCAATCTTACCATCACCTCCGATCCAGCGTTCCCTCTTTCTTACCAAATGAGACTGAGGCTTGACTACCCGTATATATGACGTTTCCCCCACCACTAATGCTCTCCCCCCACCACAATTAATTCACAAAAGTAGGTCAAGGTCATCGGACATTATTATTTTGAGCGGAGGATAGAGCATCTGCTGCTCTATCCCCCGCTCTTTTTTTTTTTCTTTTTAACATTTTATATTTTTTTGGGGTTTTTAAATGCTAAATAATATTTTTTTTTTTTTACAAAGGTGAATATTCATCACTACTGTCCTCCTCGTCACTACAATCAAAAAATAATTTTCTGCTACACATCACAAGTCTTTTGCACAATGACATTTTATCCAATACTGCTCTTATTTGAGGAGTGATGTTTTCCTTATTGTCCTCTTCTTCGGATGATTCCAATGTTTCATCAGCATACAAATCAATGTCAAAGCCGTCACCATCAGTGTTTGCAAAATTATTTTCACCTGCTTCCATCTCTTCCTCTTCGGATAATTCTTCTTCCATTACATCTTCTTCTTCTTCCTCTTCCTCCTGGTTAACTACTTCTATTGGAATTTCTGGCAAAATAAGTAAAATTTTCTTGTGTGCTGCTACGGTGTTGTCCCTCGGAGGCATCGTGATTGAATATTCACCTTTGCTGTTCACAACCCTATTATATACACAAAAACTATCCCCACCACCACGTTATCCGTTAACCAAAATATCATAGTCCAAGTCCAAGTCCAGCTCGTATAACAAAAACTAATAAGTTTTTCATTTCTTAAAAAATATTGCCATTTTTGCATTTACTTTGTTATCAAATAAATACTTTACGAACTCAAAGTTTGTAGTTTTGTCAGTTAACTGATTGGAAATAAATTTTTGTACAATTTGTTGTGACCTCTCGTCCTGAGGTTCACATCTTACATTTTCTATTGTTCCTTTCCTGGTTGTATCTTCAATCAGCTCCATTATCTCCACCAGGTCCTCCTCCAACAGAACAAACTCCACACAATGGCTTACCATGATGATGCTGGCTGAAGTGCTCTGCAAAGAATAAATCCAACAGATGCTTTCCACTACGTATATATTAACTTACCCCCACCACTTTTCAAGGTAATACATTAAATACCATAAGTAAAATTTTGTTTTTACACCTAAAACCTAGGCGCTACCCCTGGCCAACGAAATAATAAACTTCTTTTTGGCTCAACCTGGTTTCTGCTATACGTATGCCAGTCGTGTAAATAAGCTGCACAAATATCACACCTTTCTTGCGGTATTTCATTTCTTTTTAGGTTAGAAATTCCAGTCATCACCATGTAGCCACCGCTTTCTACAAATTCTGTCATGTCCTCACACGCAAAAAAACCACAGTCTTTGCAAAACTTAAGATTTTCATTTCTAAAAACATACGCAAAATAATTGGTGTAACCATTTCTTTCAAAATCAAACTCCTTAATTAAAATTTTAATTTTTGGTGGTGCACCAGACTGATGCACCACATAACAGAACAATTCAGTTTCATCAGAAATTTTTTCCAAACACAATTGTTGAAGACTGGAAGGAGTCATCTCGAAGTGTGTGTCTCCTGGCTACGCTAAACTGAGACTGAGCAACCTCCTCAAAACCCAACGCTTGGTTAAAATTACCCCCACCACTTTTTTAGTGGGTCAAGGTCAAATAAAATTACCCTGTGAGCGGGGGATAGAGCACTAAGTGATATGTTATTCCAGTATCACAGAGTGCTCTATCCCCCGTTCTGTTTTTTCCACATACCAAACAGCTAGTCCGTGTTCAAGTCCAATTCACACAAAATAAAAAATTTTATTACTTACATTCCTAAAATTTGTTCATTACCATCATCAACCTGCTCAGGACTTCCAATCACTAGATATTCAGAATTATTATTTTTATTTTGCAGTTGTCTTTCAAGAAATTTAATTTTTGATTCCAACAAGCAGATGTAATCAGAAGCGGCTGTCAGGGTGTCGAGCTTGCTGGAACGTTTGCTGATTTGAGGCACTAACAACTGCAAACGGAACATTGCCGCTCGCTCCTTGTAGTTACGCTTTTGATCCGCCAACCGTTTCATATATTTACTTTTTAAATTTCTGTCCAATTCACCCTTGACCAACTCACTCCTCAAAATACTAGTTTCTTCACCATCATTGGAAGGTCCAGGTTCTGGGGACACATTTCTGACCAACTCACTCCTCAAAATACTGTTTTCTTCACCATCATTAGAAGGTCCAGGTTCTGGGGACACCTGTTGTTCAGGTGAACAATAATTTTTATATTCCACCAGCATCGGAGCATATACATGCCCCGATGGTAAACGCTGCAATTCCAGGTCTCCAACAAACGGATTGATACTGCACATTACGTCTGACAAATTGAAACGTTCAAGGCAGAATGAGCTCAGTGAGTGGGTATAGGAGTTCAGTAATGGTGGGGGAACCCTGTTGTCACATGATCATTGACTGGTTTACCTTGAAGCTAAACATCAGTTTAATACAAAAAAGTTTTTTGCTATAACTTTTCTTCACCATCCAGGACACTGGTTTGGGACGTGTCTGAATAATGTTTTTTTTTAAAAAAAAAAAAACATTATCCCCAGGTTAAGATATTATATAAATGAACTATTTTTTTTTTTTTAATAGCTCATTTATATAATAACCCCCTCCCTTATTTCAAGAGGGTGAAGAAATAATTTGGAAAAACAAAATTTAATAAACTTTAATTTGGAAAAAGGAAATGTTTGGAAAACAAAATTTAGAAAATTAAACAGTCTTACTGATTGCATTACTCCTGCAAACGCCACACAGTCCTCAGCTTGTTTAAAACTTTAACACGTATCAAGTACCCTCTGTTGGTCATAAATCTAGGAACAATGAATTTTTTAGCAACCCTTACATGAACGTTCTGGTCTTTATGCCTCATCAAAAACAGGTGAGGTTTCACACAAACGTGTGCTCGAAAGAAATATTTTTCACCAGCATAGAGTCTTTGATAACGTACCTTGGGAATCTGTGTGGTTTTCTTAGGGGCAATGTTAAGCGAACATGAATCAAGAGTGCTCCGATTGGATGCTGTTTTGCGGTCGAAGTGATAGCGGCACAACTCCTCGCCGCTCACAGCCCACCTGGTGCATTTTTGATTTACTTTCGCTCCAGTTATCCAAACATAATTACATTGGCGTTTCGGTGCCGCTGCCTTCTTTACTGTTTTTTTCAGACCAGAATTAATTTTACTTACTTTATTGTTTGCGGGTTGCTCCACTTGAAGGTCATTGGAAGTGGAAGGGAAAGAAGTTAAATTTAGTTCGGGTTTGGAAGGGCTATGGACGGGAGAGATAGGATCAAAGGTGGAAAAATAATTTTTGATAGGAGTAGATGGCTTGGAAGGTGACCTCCGTTCCTTCGGCTTCTCGAAGATTTCCTCGTCCGAGTCCAAATTGATGGTTACCAGGCCGGGATCCACACTACTTCCACTTGCCACGGTTGTGACTGTTGGTGTTGTCACAGTACACATAGCTGTCACCGTGGTCAAAATTGTGCGAAGCGTAGTGCTGGCAGTGATGGTAGAGGAAGCGCCGGGTCTCAGGTCCACAATAATTTTTTGAGGCGAAGCAGTCGTGGCTGGCGGCAGTGGAATCTGCGAAACATCAAGAATCGGCATTGAAAGGGACGAGGCGGTAGGCATTGGAGCGGAGGTCACAGCAGGCGAAGTGGTCGGCATTGGAGCGGAGGTCACAGCAGGCGAGGCAGTTGGATAATTCTTGATGCGAACACCCATGGTCACGAGAGCGGTGTAGAGTCGGCTAGCAGGCTGCAAGTCTGAAAGCAGAATGAAGCAGCTCGCGACCCATTGGAATATTCCAGCACACTATGTGGTGGGGGCAAACAAGTCTGTTACGTAATACCCGGATCTACTTATGTAACCAAGTGGCCAAACGTGCCAATGGAAAAGTACCTGAGGCCTCCACCTCCCCCTCGGGGGGGGGGGGGGGCAGTTTTCGTCCGGAGCAAAAAATTTTTGGTCAAGGTCAAAATCCAAAAAAAAATTCGGGGGGGGGGGCAGTTTTCGTCCGGAGCAAAAAATTTTTGGTCAAGGTCAAAATCTAAAAAAAAAACAATTCGGGGGGGGGCTCACTTCCCGTCTGGAGTCAGGGGGGGGGGGGTCACCTACCCCTAGGACTTTAACTCTTGGATGGCTGCTACCCTTACTTATGTGTGAATATCAAATAAAGTATTTTACCACTGCCCAGACAACCAACACTTTAACGCATATCGCTCTAAGTCCTGCGAGCTCTCAGGACTTTGGCAAAAATCCGCCAAGTGTTGGCTGACTGTGACTACATGTGGAACAAAAAATATTTTATTTTTTATTCACACACAAATATAGGTCAAGGTCATCCAAGAATTAAAAAGAAATTCCCCCGAGGCCTAAGACCGCCGGCGGTCAAAGGCCTCGGGGGAATCTCACAACTTAGGGGGAGGTGAAAATAAAAAATAATTTTACTTAATTTTGAGTTTCCATAAGGGAAACATGCTACAATAATTTTGGTTCCCCTAACGGGAATCATAAGGTCATGCTAATCATGACCTGGGCCCCATCTTAACCGATAAACTGACATAAAGCCTAACGTACCGGACAGTGTCAGGACCCGGTGCTTCGTGCTGAAGGATGCCAACCACCCGTATGTTTCCAGTGACGAGTGATGAGGTCCAGCAGCGCCCTTGGTCCGAAAACCTAAGGGTGGATCCCCAGGGGCCTACCCCCAGGCTCGTTAAGCACCATACTACTGTTGTTAAAAAATAATTATTGAGGCATGCTAAGCCTCCAAAAGAAATTATTTTACGGAGGCTTCTAAGCCTCAAACCTAACACTTTAACTGCCAATTTACAGAGGCTAATCCTCCAATATACGAATTTAGAAAATATTTTTTCTTAGGGACAACCTGTGGAAGATTAGTACAAAGAAATATTTTACAACACAAAACTTAAACATAGGGAGATTCATGTTACAAAAAATAAAAAATTTTTACTTAATTTTGAGTTTCCACAAGGGAAACATGCTAAATAATTTTGGTTCCCCTAACGGGAATCATAAGGTCATGCTAATCATGACCTGGGCCCCATCTTAACCAGTACACTGACATAAAGCCTAATGCAATGCACTGACATAAAGCCTAATGTACCGGTCAGTGTCAGGGCCGACACTTCGTGCTGAAGGATGCCAACCACCCGTATGTTGCCAGTGACGAGTGATGAGGTCCAGCAGCGCCGCTGGCACAAGGCCTAACGGTGGATCCCCAGGGGCCAACCCCCAGGCTCGTTAAGTGTCATACTATTGTTGGTAAAAAATAATTCTTGAGGCATGCTAAGCCTCAAAAAAAAATTTAATTTTACGGAGGCTTCTAAGCCTCAAACCTAACAGTATAACTATTTACATAGGCTAAGGAAGCCAAAAATTTATAAAAACTAATTTTAGGGACAACCTGTGGAAGATTAATACAAAGAAATATTTTTCTAAACACAAGACTTAGACTAACACCTAAGTCTTATTTCCAACCTGTGGAAATATTAGCACACACAAATATTTTTCACTGCACAACACTTTTACTAAATCACAACCAACACCGAGCACCAAGCAGCAAGCACAAAATAAAATTATTTCCTAACACTACACATGCCATGCCTTAGACTAGAAAAGAATTCCCAATATAATGCGGCGCCAACATTACATTGCGAATCCTGTAGGGCAGAGCTTCAACCACTCAGCTGAAGTGTTTGAAAGCAACTGCGAGGAAGCTAAGCCTCAGAGAAACGAAGCTGAGCCGGTCAGGAGTGGGGGAACCGGACCTGGTTACGTAAACAGGCAGACCTCGACACGTACTTGTTTGCGGCATTGGACAATCTCCAAGAGCCACACCTGAATACATTACTAACCGGATCTCATTATACAACACGTGTCAAGGTATGGCAACGCCTCGGGCTATGCCACCTCCTCCTCCCCCGGGGGGGGGGGGGAGGGGGGGGAGGGGGGGGGGGAGGGGGAGGGGTCTTGGGACTTAGAATATTTTCAGTCCAAGTCAGGTGTACTATAGAATAATATTTTAGCTTGCCGGATTCAGCACAGCCGGCAGAGACGGTTACATAATGCTTATATAACAGACTGGTTTCTTGGCCAACTGGCCAAATGTAGCTCAACAGAAGGTAAGTCAGTTTATTGCAAGCCAACAAACACGCCACACCTCGCCGCCTCGGGACTTTTCTGTGAGTAAATTTTTATTTTTCCTTCTTAATAAACTTAGCAAAACAGAACCTAGCCTGTTTTGCACCAAATTAATTTTTGTTACACTGCTACACTTACATTTACTTAACAAATTATTTTCCACTCCTTATTTAATATTTTATTCCTTACTTGTTAAGACTTAGAAACTGAAATGCTGGAAGACTGTTTCATACAAAATTAATTTTTATTTAGCTATACAGGTCTCCTAATATTTTCCTACACTTGTATTTTGCAGGTGTGGCTAAATATTTTTCGCTCACAATTTAATTTTATTCCACACAAGTGGATTTTGAACTTTACTACAAAACTGATCCATGCCCATCTCCTACAAAATTATTTTTCATTTGGCTCTACCTCTTTTAGTCTTACATTAAATATTTCTTGGAGTTAAATTTTACACAAGTCTCTCGGTTCATTTTTCTTCACAGTACGTGTTACTCCTTGGACAGTTCCCAGCAAACTGTTTATACACTTGCCAACAACAGTCCGCATTACCCCCTCCACTACTCATTCCCCCACTACTTCCAGCTAAGGTACAACACTGGACTAAGTGTTTCAGTTTTATTCAAACCTTACTGTGAGACACACCTATGGCTGAAACTTTGCGAGAAAAATTATTAAGAGTAAAATTTTTGCTGGCCAAGCAAAATAATTCTGTTAAGGTGTCCAAGACTTCCACTTTGACAAAAATGAAACGCTGCCTTAGGAATAATCCAAAATTTTACTCAAGGGACACCAAGATCACTATGGATGATAAAATGTTTCAAAAACTTTTAGACGAGCTAACTTTTGCCAGTAAAATAACGCTGGTGACTCCAATTCCAGACTAAGTGTCAAGGTCACTTAGAAATTAATAAAAAATTTTATTTTCTTGACAAATATTTCCACTCCAAGTAACGGAGGTCCAGCAAAAAAACAAACTCGGATGAGTTGTTGGAAAAAAATAATTTTTTTTATTTTTTCGCATCTGACCACTTAACCCCCACCACGCGGTCTGGTACCTGGACGGCGCGGTGCTGTCCGGTCAGTCGGCGTCCGGCTCCCGCGCGGTGATGACACCACCACCGTCGGCTGTTCGCAATTTTGTTTCCAGTTGGGCTTCGGGTTTCTCCAGTGGGTAAGTGGAAATAAAAATTATTTATTTTTTTAGTTTTAAGAGTGGGGTTGCTAGGGTTCAGGTCAATGGCCTCTGAGGAATGCCTTACGTCACATTTGGTAGGTTTTTCGGTCTGGTCGCTGGGAAAATAAATTTTTCTTTGCACTTTTGTGGTTTCTCGTGGATTTTCACTCCACAGCCGAATACTAGGAACCACAAAAGTGCAAAGAAAAATTTTTTTGTCTTTCCTCGTGACCTTGACCTTAATTACGTCAGTGACGTCATTATGGTGACGTCAGCGGTGATGACGTCATCATGACGTCATTTCTATTACGTCATACCTATGACGTCATAGATATGACGTCATTGATGACGTCACCGATGACGTCATTCGTGACGTCAGTGACCTTGGTGACGTCAGCATTCCTCAGGGGTCATTGACCTGAGCCAGCAGCCCCACTTTGCCACTACTCTTAATATGATTCTTTTTTATTTTAATTCATTAAATATATAAGATCGCTTTAATTAATTTCATCGTTTGTTACTTTATATAGTTTTCGTTCTTCAACGTTTAATATTACATTGTACACATAAAATTTTGTTAAATTTAATAAAATATTTTACTAAATTAAGAGCGTATTTTAATTTCAAACCTTTGGAATGGGAGATGTTTATTTGGGAGAGGTCCATTAGTGTTAATTTATTGGTCCATTATTAACTTACTGTAATTATATATATCATGCTTTTAAAAGAGTGATTTAATTTGGTATTTACAGTAACTACTAAGAATGTATACGTTTTTATAGATGAATAAGATAATAATAATAAAAAAAAAACATGTCATGTTTAAATGCTATGTTGCAAGAAGGATTCTCTCTGGTACACGCGAACGGCCGAGGTACGTTGAACGGGGCGGGGAAATAAAATTCCCATTTTTCCCGCCCCTGGGAGGTCTAGCGGTCTCTACCTGTCCTCGGCCGCGGGGATATTCGATCGTTCCTCCCGTCCTGGAGTTGACCCTTATAATCCTCACTAATGCGCGAGGATATTCGATCGTGTCGAAGAAGCCCAAAATCGCGTGGATATTCGATAGTTCCCCTCGCGACCGTCCAACGATGTCACGACAGCCCAACGATACCGAGGGCTGTTGCGGTGTCTGAAAGTATCCGATAGTCAATATTAATAACTGTTTCAATATTTAACATCGATTACACACTATTATTGAACTAAAATAACGATATTTTCTAAAAAAAATTACAATATTTTATAAGAATGATTGTTCAGAAATAAGTTTTTTGTTGTACCGTTGGTGTTATCATTTAATGATATATATCCTAAAAATCCTTCTTAATTATCAGTAATCATGTATAACGTTTTCAATGGCTGATCAGGATACAAATCATAGAGCAATACTTCAGCAAAATTGAAGTGATACTGTAAAGTTAACCTCAAGCTGTAAGTTGGACATTTCGCAACGAACTTTTGTCAAAACTTAATATAGAAAATACAAGTCAATATTCAAGTAGATTTAACAAAATCTGAATAATATTTCGTAATAACCTCAATATCATTACAAATTATCGATGTTTTTTTTAGTATCGATACGATCGCCGAATCAAGGATACCCTCTCGCGGCCGATACTTGTCGGCTTGTCGCATTCATCATCTCCGTTGTTTCGCGATCCGATCCATCGATCATGCTTTACACAACCGGCAATCACAGCTGAGAAGTTTCACGGTTTTCTCGACCGATCGTGTTTTATGCGTCACGTCCCGTGTAGATTGCCACGTTTGTGGACGTCTCCCGGAGCCAACTTGAGATTCATCGCCGATTCTGTTGGCTTCACTTTAGATCAAATAATTTACTTACGTTGTGCAATGTATCTGGTTCAGCCTGATTACCAGTTGGTCATGCGATGAGCTCATTTGTGAGCAGAAAATGTAGGTCTACCCCTCCAAAATTTTTCAGCTATTAAAAGACATTTTTTTAAAGGTTTCATTGAATACAAATTCTGAAAGTTCATTGAAATTCCCTACTTGACATTTTAAGCGAATTTCCCATAGGGAGGAAGCTATAAGCATTTTACGAGCTTGGAGGTCTCGTATTACCGTAGGTCTCATGTTAAGAACTAAGCCCAAGAACTGGAATTAGCTCAAAAACACACACAACTTAGTGTATTGAAGCTTTGCTCTATCCCCATTGTTTACAGAGATATTAAAAAGTCTAAAGACGTACATTGTATTTTGGGGCTCCAATGTTAATCTTATGGAGAATAAGGATATGTTAATATTTCACTTATTAACCAATATTTTTGAATGAAACTTTTTTATTTAGCTTAATTTTAGATCTATCTATTTATGGTAACAAGTTGGTTTTTAGCGAATTTCCCTATAGGGAATACGCTATTACGGTAGTAGCCATGGTAAGACCTAAGCCCGAGACCACTTTACTTTTTCATTTTGAGGTCCCCAGAAGCCAAAAACGCCATTCGTTCATTTTCATATATATATGAAAAGGTTTTTTTGGCTTCTGGGGACCTCAAAATGAAAAAGTAAAGAGGTAAACAATTTGGTACTTTGAATTTTTATCATAGCATAACTGGTTACGGGGCAAATCCAAAAATGTGTTTTCCATGTTATTCTTATGGGAAATCAAGAAAACCCTATATCTTGCTTATTTATTGACATAACTTAATCAAATTTGGTATGTACATTATCTATATAAGGTTTAACTTATACTTGCTTACAAAACCCATATGGCGTCAAACCTACATACTCACCCCATGGGGTTTATGGGGAAAATAAAAAATTGCCAGAGTTTGATACAATTTTGTGTTTACATTCACCAATTATTGATTAACTTAGATTTTCTAACAACACCTAATGGCAGAAAACCTACATACTCGATCCTATGGTATTTTTATGGGGAAAGTAAATAATCTGAAATTCCATTGGAAATTCGCTGAGTACACAGGTCTGCTGCGACGGGGGTATTGTAATTATCATGGCAGCAAACCTGCATACTCTTTTTCCATGTTAATCATAGGGAGAATAAGCACACTCCTTTATTTATGGACATATATCGATGAAACTTAGCCTATGGCTTCATATGGTCGAAATAATTTTTTTTACAACATCAGATACCAGTAAACGTATATACTCGTTCCTGTGGTGTTTATGGGGAAAATACAAAATATCAAATCCCTTTGGAAATTTGCTGAGTACGCAGGTCTGCTGCGATGGGGTGGCCTATTTATTCATTGGGTGTAATTAGTTGAACTAGTTACTAATTAGTAAGACATCTTATTATTGGTAACTTATCAGACGTGACATTGTGATTCACATTTCTATAATGGAGCTCTCGTAGAAATCCCGTTTCAACGTTTGAACTATTGAATCCGTGGCCGCCAGCTTTACGTGTCTTTCAACGCATGATGACACATACAATATAGACTGTAGAAAGTGTCGTGTGGCAAAGGCGGCTCCCCGTCTGTTTGACTCTGATAGATTTCAATTAAAGAATCAGCAGCAATTTTCATTTAAATCAGGAAAATGTGTCAGCTATTTTGCAGCTTTTGGTTGAGAAAGGAATATAAAAAGTCAACAAAATAAAAACATCCTTTTTAGAGTTAAGGCTCTTATTGTGAAATGAAATAAAAGTTCAGAAACGTAACTATTGATATATTTATTGGATGTATCCATTAATACAGTACAACAGTTCAGATTTACTATAGAAAAAAGTAAGATCCAGTACAGAGATTTAGAGGGAAATGTGTTAACGAAAAGCAGGTCTCAGACAACAACGCTATAAATCACGGAGACTTTTGTGTCAGATATACTTGTTACTAGATATACTTTCCTAATTTAAGTTTTATGATTTAAAGCAAAATAAAATTAAATTTTGAATTCTATCAGATGTACGATTTTTTACACTAAAGATTAAAAAAGATCTTTATTAGATTGTTTAAAAATACAAGTCATGTAATATATACTTTGCTCTTTAAAACCAATTAGGGGTTCCTATTACAATTGGAAATTTGGTATTTCTACCAATTTCAGTTTTGTTTTGATAAAGTAAGAAGGAAGGACAAAAAAGGATTAAATTTTTTTTTGATTGAGACCCGGGCCTTATGGGCCTTTTGAGACCACCGTCTATTTGCAGGCCAATTCGGCTCTAACTGTAGGCCGCCCCGCCTCACTGTCTCCCACGAAGCCACGAAGCCTTGGTTCTCCCATCCTCTCAGAGGTGGGTGACCAGCCCTACTGTGTCTCCGATAAAGGCCGTTTCACACCGGCTACCGCTACCGGCTACCGCTACCGCCTCGGTCGCGGACGTTTCCGTGAGCCATTTCACACCAAAACTACCGCGTCCGCGCGGGAGGCGGGAGTTTCATCGACTACAGGGTTGCAGACGACCCTGGTTTGACGTTCTGCGCATGCGCGAGCCAAAACTACCGCGCCGGTAGCGGTAGAAAATCGCTCGAGGAGCGGTAGTGGCGGTACTACCGCCACTACCGCGGGCGTGCGGTAGTCCGGTATGAACTGTCCCATATGATAACACGGTGAGCGATCTTTCCAAAGTTCGCCCAGCGGTAGCGGTAGCCGGTAGCTGTAGGCGGTAGCGGTAGGCGGTAGCGGTAGGCGGTGTGAAATGGCCTTAAGGCCTTTGCATCCCCCATCTCGACTAAGGTGGGAGACGAGCCCTGCTGTGTGTCCGTCGAGCACCTTAGATCCCCATCCTCTCGAAGGTAGGCGACCCCGCCCTGCTGTGTGTCCGACGAGGCTCTTAAATCCCCCATCCTCTCGAAGGTAGGCGACCCCGCCCTGCTGTGTGTCCGACGAGGATCTTAAATCCCCCATCCTCTCTAAGGTGGGAGACGAGCCCTGCTGTGTGTCCGTCGAGCACCTTAGATCCCCATCCTCTCGAAGGTAGGCGACCCCGCCCTGCTGTGTGTCCGACGAGGCTCTTGGAACCCCCTTCCTCTCTAAGGTGGGCCACCCCGTCCTGCTCTGTGTCCGACGAGGCTCTTAAATCCCCCATCCTCTCTAAGGTGGGAGACGAGCCCTGCTGTGTGTCCGTCGAGCACCTTAGATCCCCATCCTCTCGAAGGTAGGCGAACCCGCCCTGCTGTGTGTCCGACGAGGATCTTAAATCCCCCATCCTCTCTAAGGTGGGAGACGAGCCCTGCTGTGTGTCCGTCGAGCACCTTAGATCCCCATCCTCTCGAAGGTAGGCGACCCCGCCCTGCTGTGTGTCCGACGAGGCTCTTGGAACCCCCTTCCTCTCTAAGGTGGGCCACCCCGTCCTGCTGTGTGTCCGACGAGGCTCTTAAATCCCCCATCCTCTCTAAGGTGGGAGACGAGCCCTGCTGTGTGTCCGTGGAGCACCTTAGATCCCCATCCTCTCGAAGGTAGGCGACCCCGCCCTGCTGTGTTTCCGACGAGGATCTTAAATCCCCCATCCTCTCTAAGGTGGGAGACGAGCCCTGCTGTGTGTCCGTCGAGCACCTTAGATCCCCATCCTCTCGAAGGTAGGCGATCCCGCCCTGCTGTGTGTCCGACGAGGCTCTTGGAACCCCCTTCCTCTCTAAGTGGACGACCCCACCCTGCTGTGTGTCCGTCGAGCACCTTAGATCCCCATCCTCTCGAAGGTAGGCGACCCCGCCCTGCTGTGTGTCCGACGTGGCCCTTGGATCTCCCATACTCTCTAAGGTGGGTGACCGCGTCCTGCTCTGCTGTGTTATTATCGCTGCTTTCTACGGCTCTCTGGGTCTTCTATCTCGTAATCAACATTCATTATTTTTGCTTTCCGTATCCTGCTAACTCTTTGAAGTTAGTTGATACAGTTTTATCCTCTTCTTAGTTTATTCATTATTTATGGAAATAAAGGAGTGATTTTGAATTGTAAAGAGTGATGCAATCAGGTGAACATACTGTTTTAATAAGTCATTTTTAAACCCGGTAATGTTGTTATCTATAAAATGCTGTAAGTATGTTTATAGTATTTGATTGGGATATATATTTTATAGAAATGATTTGTTATTTTTTTTATTTGTTTATTTTTAAATGGATACTTCATACGATGGAGTTTAATTGCAATCATCTGAAAAAAATAGAAGCTCGCTATTTCATTGTGCAATACTTTGTAAATTTAAAATTAATAATGATGCCAATAACATTTTTCCATTTTAATTTTTGTTAGGTAGACATTGAAACAAAATCTTTTTATTAATTTTAATATATATGTATTGACCCTTAATTAATTAGGCCTACAGCCTTATAGTCCTTTTTAAAATAGAAGACCTAATAATTTGTCAAATTCAAGAGAAAAAATCGTTTGTTTTTGCTACATAAGTTTGCAAATTTCTTGAAGATAGATGATATGTGTACATGAGGTTGTGGAGCTCTGCAGTCATCACATCGTAGGCAAGGTTATGTTAGGTGTTAGTCGTTCACGACAGTCCTTCCCTGCACATTCTCATAACACGCTAACAGTGCTTTATATACTGTATGCACGCGGTGCACCACATCACTTGTATGACTCTTACAAGACAAATTTCAATAGATAATTTGTAAATAAAATTCTACAATAATTTTTTAGTGTTTGGTACTAAAATATTACATCCCGTTACTACTCTTGAATATTAAATAAAATATGTGTCTTAGCTGAGTGGTTATAGATCTCGCCTTTGAATCTGAAGGTTGCCGGTCAATATTGAGGAGTGAGGAAAGTTAGTGCTTTTTGATGGTTCGAAACTGAACCCAGCTGCCTTTGGTTATTGGGATATTAATTAATGATCCTGACAAATGAATCTTCCGCTACTTGACAGTAACAAAGCCATCGGATCCATCATTCACATTAAAATAGTAAAACTCTTTTTGTGTGTGGTGTTTCAAGAAATTACATGAAATGAAAATACTATATCAATCATATTTGTACCATCTGTTACATAATCAACACGACATATAACATAAAATAGTGTTTGATACATTTTGTGTCTCACGTAACTTGTCAGAATTGTTACAACTCCAATATTTTGCTGTCCGGTCGTCATTTCACCGCAGGCATGCCTATGCAGGACACGGTGTCCACGCTCGGTGCATGACCACGGCATGCACTGAGTGGTAAGCCTACGGAGGTATGTAGGGGCACGCACCGTGGCATTGTGGTTTCAATACGGTTACTGATACGTGCTGAGACTGTGCGACGGCGCGGCGGTCAACTATCTCTCCTCTCCACAAGTTCATTTTCATGAGAGCATTCAGCTACTGCATTGTAAAAACTCATTGTTTGTGCCCGGAAACGGGGTCACGTAGCGACAACACAATATTCCCATAAGCTACAGAAACACACATTAGAAGAAGTCGAAATTTTAAGGATTTGTGTAACTTGTCAAATCGACTGTAAAGATTTCGTTACACGTGTTTTAATTGTAATCCGAATAACGAACTTGCAAAACCCATGATGCAAAATTAATATTTGTTGAACTATTGAAGTTGTTTTAAAACCTTTTACTGTGTATCATATAACCAAATCAATGCCAGCGATCTAAATATACCGGGTATCCACAAAGTCTTGCCTGATTTCATAGCTTTTCTGTATGGACACCATTATGGCCACATACATACTACATATCTTGTTTTCGAGGGAATTAAATCCAGGTTTTCCTCATTAATTTGTTGATACCTAAGCTCAGCTGATTGACCACAATGCATTTTACTTGTAATGCACTACAAAAATGATGGCCTGACTAAATTGCCACCTCGTTCACATTACTTCACCTCTTTGGATTTCTTTTATGTAGATGTTTGTCAAAGTTTTTCTTTCTGATTTCTTCAAGATTTGTTTATTCCTAAGTTCCAAATATAGAAACTGTAAAAGGGAAAATAATAAATGAAGTGACGTCCATACATAACTCAGGAAATATTAACTAAAACACTAAAAAATCACTCAGAAGATGTTCAGGTAATACAAGGCGCACATATAGAAGTGTATTTAGTTTGTGCATATTTGTAAAAAACTTAAGGCGTCACTTGTTAAAACTACATATAAAACGTCGTCTGACAACCTATGGTTTTTATCCTAACTTATTGGGTTTCGTTATCAGGGCAAGACTTTATGGATACACAGTATTTCAAAAATAAAATTAAGGTGTTACGAATTATACTGTTACTGTAATATACGTCAGCCCACCCCTCTGCGTTATATTCCTCCCCTCGGGTTATATGATACTTAGTGATGCCATATTTTCTCCCCCTCTTATATTTCATAAACCCTCTTTTGGTGTCTTCACTCTCCTGATCTTTTAAGAACGCAGTTTATATTATCTTCAGTGGATGAATAACACTCAATTTTCAACCTAGCTCTTTCTGATATTATTAGTCTCAACTTCTTGATCGCAAATGAGACACAACACTAAAGAAAGTTATATTTTTTTCATTACTCTACACACGTAAAAAGAAAGTACACTTTTTAAACATAAAATGAGCTAAGAAAATAGATTAACCCCGCTACTGCACGGCAAAAATTACATAACGTTAACTTTCCGTGCATTCGTGGTGCACGGAAAGTAACCGTTATGGGATTTTGCTGTGCAGACCGATCAGCTGTTGCATTAGGCTGATCAGATGTTGCATTATTTGCTGTTGCATTGTTTCCGTGAGTATGTCCCTCGACATAAGCACGGAAACTCAGCGTTATGAGTTCGGGGTTTTCCTTGATACTAAGTCGAATAAGCAAAATATTCATGTTGTTTACAAGTTTTTCATTATTGTAATGAAAAATAATGTTCAATACTCGTCTCAAAAGTGTCATTGCGGGGCTCAATAGCCTTTTCGACGCTCGGCTTCGCCTCGCGTGTAAATGCAATCTCCCCCCGCAATAAGTCACTTTCGAGACTAGTAATGAAAATAGTAGTTTTCATTACTAGTCTCGAAAGTGACTCATTGCGGGGAGAGATTGTATTTACGAGCGAGGCAAAGCCTCGCGTGGAAAAGGCTATCGAGCCCCGCAATGGCACTTTTGAGACGAGTATTGAACATTATTTTTCATTACGAAATCGAAAAACTTGTAAACAACATGAATTTTTGTTTGTTCAATTTAGTATGAAGAAAAAACCAAACTCATAACTCTGAGTTTCCTTGCTTATGTCGTGGTACACACGCGACGCACCGAAACTAAGCGTTGTGCAACAGCTGATCGGCCTAATGCAACAGCTGATCGGACTGCACCGCAAAATCCCATAACGGTTACTTTCCGTGCACCACATACGCACGGAAAGTAAACGTTATGTAATTTTGCCGTGCAGTAGCGGCAATAACCTATTTTCTTAGCTCATTTTACGTTTAGAAAGTGTACTTTCGTGTGTAGAGTAATGAAAATACTATTTCGTATTAATATGGTTGTCTGTCAATCATAATAATCAATTACATGACAAACATTATAGCAATTATAAGTAAAAACGCACCATACTATAACTTACTGTTGTGTTTTATTGACTGCAAGGCGTGGTTGTGGCTCGGCGAATTGTCGCGTTCTCACGCTGCGACACGCCGCGTCGCATCCGCTCACGCCTCTGGGCGGGCCGCATTGTCGCTGGCTACCATCGTACAATAGCTCATGCCGGCCGCTAGGTGTGTGTGCTCTGCAACACTGAGTGGAGGTGGGGAAAATGTTCAGACATGGGAAAGGAGTGAGGGGTTTACTATTAAGGATACACGCAAGGTGTCTTAGGAATATGTCTCAGACAGTAAATTTGTGATTAATGGGTAATAAATCCGTTTAGGATATGATAGTCTTCAAAAAAAGACTACGGTATTCTTTATGCTGGACATTTTTATGAACCTTGAAGAATCAGTACCAATTGGCTTAGTGCACTTAGTACTGGAACGGGGGATCGAGTGCGTCAAATAAACCCTCAAACCTGTTCTCTGAATTTCACGTTTCTAAATGTTATTTGAATCCATTGCTTTCTTGGCGCCTTTTAGCGAATTTCACTATTGGGAATACGCTATTATGGTAGTAGTCACGGTGAGACTTTAGCCCGGGCCCATGATATTTTTTCGTGAAATTTATTACAGAGCTATAAGGCAGTATTCTTCAGATGATGTTAGAAAACCAGCATGATCGGACCATGGGAAAGGGGTTTTATGAGGTTCGAAAAGGGCAAAAAATTAGTTTTTGGCATTTTCCACCAGGATTTTTTTTATTTGATTATTCTTCTACCACTTAAAATAACAATAAAAACAAATAATTTAGTAGGGTTTAATCAAGTTTGGTTTCGTTCTGTGATAGGCCTATTGTTGCCCAAAATCCCTTATTATTCGAGGGAACAAACGTGGAGACGCAATGGTCCTCCTAAGATGAACATGTACCTCAAAGTGTTTAGGTTAGCTTTTAACTACAGTACCACACTTAATGTCCTTGCTAAGGGGATGTGCAACACTCACATGCTGATGTGTGATTTTGTGTGTACACAAAAAAAGAGCAGCTGGAATTAAATGAAGATTACACCTAAACTTATCGAGGAAATTAAGCTAGAAAATTTGCCATACAAAGAAAGAAAACTAAAGGTAGGTTTGCACTATGTAGCAGTGCTATATAGCAGAGTTAAATGTAGCACAGCTATATAGCCCTGCTATAAGTTCAAAAAGTGACACTGGATGTTATGTAGCCCGGCTAAATATAGCAAGTTTAAGCCTATTTTCTCTGCTATGTAGCAGAAAACGTGCTATCCAAAAGTTTGGGTAACATCAAGCAAAGATACATGTGGCTGACGGAGCTATATATAGCTTATTTTAAATATATCTCTGCTATATACCATAGATGTATAGCTCTCCAGCTATATAGTGGAAACCCAACCTTTATTCTATGAATGTAACTCAACTTGTGAATATACATTTTTAGTTTTAGAAGTAACTCTAGGAAAACGAAAACTAACTCCCAATCAGGTTTCTAACAACGTCTGTTTTGAGTAGAAAGTGCTCTTTAAAATGCAGTAAAAATTTCCGAAGCGCATAAAGACTAGCTTGATGGCCGACAAATGGTTCTGTTGAACCTTTGAAGTCAGCTGGTTTACAACTTCCGGTTTTAAAGACCCGGAAATGCCACTAAACACAGCTGACCGTCGTAAATGTTTCAAGCATACTCATTAAATATCTCTGTAAACATGCCCTATTGAGCTCTATAAAAATGTTCCCTAGAATAGAAACAATCCCTGCAGCGGGTTTGGTAGTAGCGGTTTTTACTAATTATATTACCAAACAATAATCCAATGCTTCGTTCTTTGCACTATATTCTGGTCCAAAGATTTCCTTTAATTTGTAATTTCACTAAACGTTTCCTAAGGTAACCTTTTCCCGACAGCCTGTAAGGCTGTTAGGCTACATGGTTACATGCTCCTCCTGAAAAATTAATTTGAAAAATGATAAGTAAGCCAAAATGTTTTCAAAAAGAGCTGAAATAGCTGAATGTGTTTTTTTCACGTTATACATAATAAGGAATTTCCTAGAATTTTAAGTGGTCTCAGTAATTCCGATAGCATTAAAAAATCATTGAGTAATCATTGGCATTTATGTCAATGAAAAAACTAATCGTTATTTATCAAACCATGACATTCACTGAAAGAATATTTTGTATTTTTCAAGCGATAACATTATTACAGTAAATTAATCACTAAACTAATTGTCAGTTTACTTCTTTTTAAAATCGAACATCCGCTTGTGGCCTTTGCTACTAATACCGCGTCAATGTCCCATCCAACAGCACAGCGCAGCCAGTTGGGTGACGGATACAGCGATCTCTCCCAATGTCCCATCCGACATCAAAATGTCTCATCCGACAGCACAGCACAGCCAGTTGGATAAACCCCACAGCGATCTCTCCCAATGTCCCATCCGACAGCACAGCACAGCCAGTTGGGTGAAGCACACAGCGATCTCTCCCAATGTCCCATCCGACAGCACAGCACAGCCAGTTGGGTGAAGCACACAGCGATCTCTCCCAATGTACCATCCGACAGCACAGCGCAGCCAGTTGGGTGACGGATACAGCGATCTCTCCCAATGTCCCATCCGACAGCACAGCACAGCCAGTTGGGTGAAGCACACAGCGATATATCCCAATGTCCCATCCGACAGCACAGCACAGCCAGTTGGGTGACGGATACAGCGATATATCCCAATGTCCCATCCGACAGCACAGCGCAGCCAGGTGGGTGACGGATACAGCGATATATCCCAATGTCCCATCCGACAGCACAGCGCAGCCAGGTGGGTGACGGATACAGCGATCTCTCCCAATGTCCCATCCGACAGCACAGCACAGCCAGTTGGGTGAAGCACACAGCGATATATTCCAATGTCCCATCCGACAGGACAGCACAGCCAGTTGGGTGACGGATACAGCGATATATCCCAATGTCCCATCCGACAGCACAGCGCAGCCAGGTGGGTGACGGATACAGCGATATATCCCAATGTCCCATCCGACAGCACAGCGCAGCCAGGTGGGTGACGGATACAGCGATATCTCCCAATGTCCCATCCGACAGCACAGCGCAGCCAGGTGGGTGAAGCACACAGCGATCTCTCCCAATGTCCCATCCGACAGCACAGCACAGCCAGTTGGGTGAAGCACACAGCGATCTCTCCCAATGTCCCATCCGACAGCATAGCGCAGCCAGTCGGGTGACGGATACAGCGATCTCCCAATGTCCCATCCGACAGCACAGCACAGCTAGTTTTGTGAAGCACACAGCGATATCTCCCAATGTCCCATCCGACAGCACAGCGCAGCCAGTCGGGTGACGGATACAGCGATCTCCCAATGTCCCATCCGACAGCACAGCACAGCCAGTTGGGTGACGGATACAGCGATCGCGGGGTGAATGTTTAGCACCTGATCTGATCACACAACAATAGTCACAATGGCTTATTGTTGTCGGTCTCACACCCACACCCCATCCTGCTACAGTACCGTTATCATTTGGTCACCTGTTATTGTTTTCTTTTTCTTTTCATTTCATTGTATTGCCTCATGTTGCGGTCTGTTTTGTTTGGGATTGTAATGAAAGAGTTACGAGAAAATAGTTATTTCTAGGAATTGATTACAATTAAATTAACCCTTTGCTTATTACAAAAAAATTCACTACAATAATTACTCACATGATTTAGTCTTCACATTGATATATTTAAATAATTTTAAATATCTTATTCCATCGTCGACTCTCAATCGGATTTTTTTATAAAATTTATTCTTTCATGTTATGTTATTTTATTACTCACATCCAAGCTCATTATCAATCATTACTTACCTTACCTTACCTAGATGGCCACTCAAACCTCAGTAGGTTTTTGGCCTCCCCAACAATAAGTCGCCATTGCTCTCCATCTTCCATCCATTCTGCCTCTGCTCTCATCTTTACTGTGTCCCTTCTCACTTTATCCTGCCACCTTAGAATAGGTCGTCCCAGTGGTCGTTTTCCTCAAAGTTGCCTCTCTAACATCATTCTTAACATTGAATCTTCTTTTCTCCTCTTTACATGTCCAGCCCACCTCAGTCTTCTACTTTTTATTTGGGCTATTTTATCAGGATCTTTGTATAGTTCCCTGAGCTTTTTCATTGTCCTGATCCTCCACACACCATTTTCATTGATAGGACCGTAGATGGTTCTTAGTATTTTGTTCTCAAAAACTATTAATTTTTTCTCTTGATTCTTCGTTACTGTCCAGGTTTCCGATCCATAAAGTACTACTGGTTGTATTATTGTCTTTTACAGTTTTGATTTTGTTTTCTTTGACAGTAACTTACTTTTGAGTAATGTTTTGAGAGCACAGTAACAGTTGTTCCCAAGAAGTAACCTGGCATTTATCTCCACTTCCTCTATTTTCATTTTCAATAGTCACTCCCAGGTATTTAAATGTTGTCGGTTTTTTCAAATTTATACTCCCTAACTTTTAAATAATTAGTATCTAAATCAATATTTTCAGGGTGTCGTCCAACTATTAGGTATTTTGTCTTTTCATCACTAATTTCTAAACCTACTTCTCTACCTTCTTTTATTAGAGTCTCTAAGACTATAATAATAGTGTATTTTTTATTACTATACACTATTATTATAAAAACTATGCAGATAGTGTTATAATGGTTTAAGGATGGCTCTAATACATTGCGTTTCAAGTATATACAATGTTAACGTATACTGAAAGCATCCAAAGAAAATATTTGAGAAATTAATATAAAAAAGTTACACAAAGGAGTTAAGAAGTAAATAACTCAAAACAAAAGCTAAATGTGGAGTCTTAATCAAGAATTCAAAAAGGGCATTGTAATTCTTTCTATAGTCTAAAGAAACGTCTGTTTAGAAATCGTCAATACTAATTAACTGGGTACCTACTTGAATCCTCAATCAACCTTGGATGGAATCTCGAGGTAAAATGAAACTGAGACGAATGCAGGCCAGCAACGAGCCTGCTGCTTCAGGCTGGTTTGCATCTGAATATCTCGTAATGACGGCGACGGCAACTGCAGGGGACCGCTGCTGGGGGGTTGATTTCGTAACCTTCTGCTTCTGACTCTGTGTTCATCGGTTTAGCTCGCTACGGTGTATACTGATAACTCGCCTACGGCTCAATGGGGGCTGCGCCTCCATGTCCCCTTAGAGGTCCGCCAAGGTAGCCTAGTAAGAAAAATGGTCACCCGGCTAACCTAACGGTTAGCGTCTTGAACTTTGATTTAAGAAGTTACAGGTTCGATTCACGGGGTGGCCAACAAAATTTGATGGGTTTGGACCGCTTTTCCAAAAAGCGTTTATGTGTACCTCGTACAAATCTCCTTAACAAAATGACTCTGGCGTAGATATGAGCAAAAAAGACCGGCTAATACACACTACAAAACATTTCAAAGCAATACAAATCATCATTGATTGAACCAATTATTTAAGTTAGAATGTATTTAATGTTTACAATTCATATAGTGAAAATCACACTGCAAACGTATGTATGCGTTAATTAAAGTAGATTATTAAAATAAAATTCTGCAAAATATGAGTATTTTTTACGATTTTGACGTTTTTTCAGGTATTTGGAAATGACTGCAGAAACTATAAAAAAATGAGTAAGTAAGTTAAGTTTATCTTTAAAATTAATTGTTATACATATAGTATTTTATGTTAATTATTCAAACATTAAGTAAGTGACACACAGTATTTTCAATATCAATTTCAATAAATATCTAAAATTAAAATATTAAATTGGCACGGTGGTTGGAGTATGATAGCAATTTCTTTGTATTGTTAATTTGTCTGCCATACGTCTCACTGATCTATGTAGTGAGTGATTTGTTTCACCTAAGTATCCTGTCTCAAAGACAATGTATCATTCCTATTCAATTCAGCAGAAAGCTCCATATCTTATTGTCACCGTCTGTTACTTGCTTCAGTTTGCCGTCGAGAGGTCTTTTATGGGTCACAAACTCTGTAATCTTTGAACATATGTCCATAAATTACATTTAAACAGTGCTTTAACATTATATTTCTATTCCAAATTATGTAAAAATAGAACTGTCTTAAATTTTCATATACTTTGAGATACCATGTATTTGTTTATGTAATGTACAGTGAAGTATTTTTTTAAATAACTAATTAGAACGTGATTTTTAAATTATGTACCGGTATTAGTTTTAAATTTTAGGAAACGCATCTGAAGAAATTCTTGGCTTAAAATAAATTATAAGGTCATACGCGATAGCAGCATGTTTCAAACTATATAGTCTTCTCATATCACAAACACATAATCTTTGACACATGGCTTACAAAACACATGCAGCCTCTCGTTGACGTCGAATGTTTTTTATTTTCGTTTCACACGGGAACTTTCTTTAAAACAGATGCTCTCCTCATAAAATGTTTCAAATATACCGTAAAAATGTTGATTTTATTCCATCAAGAGAGCCGTAGACGTCAAACTGGACTGCTTTCGTAAAATACATAATTATTGTAATATAGTTTTAAAATAAAAATAAAAATGTCTTAGGAGAGTTACGAAAACCCTCTTTGTTGAAAAATGCATAAGAGATAAATTGGAAGTATAAGGAAGAGTTCTCTTAGACATCCTAAAACTGGTCTTTATAAAATAAAATCCATTCCCACTTTTGTTTTATCTAATCACAATTTGTTACTTAATTTCAAAGGTCTCGATGAAAACAATAACCAACAAATTATTTGTATAATGTAGTGCTTTTATTTATACGCTCATATTTACTTACACTCTATTCATTAAATCTTTAAAACATTTACCTCCAAATATTGTAAAATTCATAGAATTATTTTCAGACTGCACAAAAATAATAAATTGCAACGTAGCATCACTGGATATGAACCTATGAACTTAAATATGTTCCGTTTATCATTATGTTTCATTGTCGCCTTTTGTCATCGTTAAAACACAATTGTGTTTAAGTTCTCATCGCCCACGTTTAAATGTAGCTGAAAGTCTTTCAAAATCGCCTGAACAACCTTGACAGTGACATCTGGTTTGTTCTGACCTTGTATTTGTTGTAATTGGTGTTGGCAGTCCAACCACTTATTAAGCCACTCCTAAACCAACCCTACAGTACACACTTAAATATGACGGCCTGGCATATTTTGAAATGGCTCTTCTTGGTAAACTGCGTAGAACGACATAAAATATAGTTATAATTAATGGTTGTCCTCAGAGAAACACAAAAAGTGATTTGTATTCATCGTTTACTATATTTTGTAATAGAATAGTTGGCTAGATTTACAAGTTTAAAAAATAGACATTTCAAAAACTTTTGTTATTTAAATAGTGACAGTAGTTTTTCTTTTAATTTGTTACTATATAAGATTGTTTTCGAGAGATGTGTGATGATCTGTAATCCATTTGTTTATATCATGTTTATTTCTACATTTATTTATTTCTTACATCTGTCTTTTCGATGGTTCAAATACTCGTAGTTAAAGACTGGGCGATAAATCAATATTAATTACAAGAGATAAGAAGAGATGTAACGATAGTAGGATTTGTATAAACAAGAAACAACATATATGTATTGTAAATCGAAACCTGAAACATATTTTATTTGAAACTAAACTTTCTTTTACTTTTAATTTCACTAACATTTTTAAAGTTCAGCCAATGTATTAAAAATAAAATAATAAAAAACTAATAAATAATACAGGGTGTCCCGGAACTCTCTGGAACCCTTTTGTATATTTGTTCCTTGCATCGAGACAAGAAAAAAACATCATACAAATAGGGGTCTAAAATACATCGTTTAGCCGCTAGCCGCCATTTTGTTTTTTTCACGTAATAATTTTTATTTCCGTAACGGATGGTTGTATTCAGTTCATATTTGATATGAACCTTTATCATACTAATGTACATTTTCAGGAAAAAAATTAATTTTTTCCACTGTGTATTTTTAAAATGGCGGCCATTTTTAATTTTCAAACTAAAATATCTCAAATTCGGTAAATTAAAAAAAAAATTGACTTAGTACAAAAAAGTTGCCAAATTTAATTATCTAACCAACGGTACCAAGTTTATTAAGATCTTATTACAAATAACAGAGTTATTGCGATTTTTCTCCAAAAAAACATTGATTTTGCATTATAATTAATGCAAATTATGGCCATTTTCACAGAAAAATCGTAATAACTCCGTTATTTGTTATCAGATCCTTATAAACTTGGTACCGTTGGTTAGATAATTTAATTTAGCAACTTTTTTGTACAGAATAAATTTTTTTTGAAATTTACCGAATTTGAGATATTTTAGTTTGAAAATTAAAAATGGCCGCCATTTTGAAAATACACAATAGAAAAAATTTATTTTTTTCCTGAAAATGTACATTAGCATGATAAAGGTTCATATCAAATATGAACTGAATACAACCATCCGTTACGGAAATAAAAATTATTACGTGAAAAAAAACAAAATGGCGGCTAGCGGCTAAACGATGGATTTTAGACCCCTATTTGTATGATGTTTTTTTCTTGTCTCGATGCAAGGAACAAATATACAAAAGGGTTTCAGAGAGTTCCGGGACACCCTGTATAATACTTACAATTATACTAATAAAAATATAATTAACAGAATAGAATGAAACAATCTCTCTTTATTATTATCTCATAGAGCTTATTCTTTATTGTCTTATATTCGTTTGATTTTTATAATTTTAAAAATCAATTCTTGTAACAGACATGTCATTAAATTTTACTCTTCGTAATAGAAAATCTTTTATCAATAATTGATTAAAACTTTGTAAGTATTACAAATAGCGGTTTCTGTATTAAATAGGACATGTACAGAACCAAAATATTAAGTAAAGGAATGTCTATTATACATTCAAGTTTTAGGGCTGCTAATATAATTAGTATAATAAACATAATTTAACAAGAGCACCCTTTCAGTAAACGAAATATATTTTTCAACAATTAATTGGGCTTTTACAACTAGTTTGTTATTTTATTTCTACAAGGCTTCTCTCCCATATTAGACTACAATATAAACATGCATGAGGCGTGACAGGCGAATTCATCAATCTAATGTGCATTATACAATATCAATTCTCCTTGAATAAAGGGCCGGCGAAAATAACTTGTCTGTCTTGTACCTACAAGAACAGTTGTCGTTTGTGGCTGTAATTTAGGATGTGGAAACGTTGTCTCTATCACTTCAAAATGTAATTACAGCGAAATCTTCAGGAAGCACTATTGTATTTTTTTTCTTCTTTATGTTATTCTGACGAGCTTTACGAAACAAAATTAGATTTTTCAAACTTAATAGCAATAACAAAATTATACATATAGGCTACAAATGCCTGCTGAGGACATAAAGGTTAGTTTTTGTGACCTAAAAGTTTTACGACTTTTTATGTTTTATAGGGTCATAACACATTTTCTTCAGTCATGTCGGATAAAGTGAGTAAAACTGAAATTTGAAAAATAAAATGTAACGATGAAAAACTAAGGATATTTGTGTAAAAATAATAACTGAGACTCCTCACATAGGCATGAAGTTTAAAAATTAAAACACAGTTTATAAAGGGTCTAAAGGTGTGCATAAAGGTTAATATTATATGTCATTTTATAATAAGAAAAAAATTATTTGTGGTAGTTAAAATATATATTCAATGTAATTTCTTGTTGTTGTTTGTTTGTTTTTAGCGAATTTCCCATAGGGAATAAGCTATTACCGTAGGTCTCATGGTAAGACTTAAGCCCGGGACCATGTTACTTTTTCGTTTTAAGGTGCCCAGAGACCAAAAATAATAGTCATTAAAATGTATATATATATATATATATATATATATATATATATATATATATATATATATATATATATGTATGTGTCCTATCAAGATAACTATCGTAAAAACGGTCCGATCGACACAAAATTTGGTAGAGATGTGTAATCCTACGTTTATTCGGATGAGTTCGTAAACCAGATATATCGACCTACCGGAAGGGGTAGTTTTGGGGGGTTTTGTACCCCAAAAATGGGTTTTTTGCATTTTTCATATGTAAATTTTAAAAATTTTAAATTTTTATTTTAACCATTGGATTTAGCTAAAATCCACAAACACACAATTTAGTATTTTGAAGCCTTGCTCTATCTCTATTGGTTACCGAGATATTAAAAAGTCTAAAGACAGTTCAGTGTATTTTGGTTCTCCAATGTTAATCTTATGGAGAATTTTGATGTGTTAATATTTCACTCATCAACCAATATTTTTCGATGAAACTTGGAATTCAGCTTCATTTGGTTGAGATTCATCCATTTATGGTAAAAAATCTTGGTTTTTGTGCTTATCATGGCAGCAAACCTGCATACGATTTTCCCATGTTTATCATATGGAGAATAGGCAAACTTCTTTAGCAATGGACAGATATTGATGAAACTTAGTAAATGGCTTCATATGGTAAAAAAAAATTTTTTATGATAAAAACCTAATTTTAGTGTTCCCCATGGCAGCATACCTGCATACTCTCCCTATATTTATCATAAGGAAAATAGACATTTATTTCCCTATTTATGAGCATGTGGTTTTATTTGGTCTACAGTTTTATGTGGTAAAAATTAATATTACTAATTTGGAAATTCGCTGAGTACGCAGGTCAGCTGCGACGCTGTTTTTTTTTTTTTTTTTTTTTTTTTTTTTTTTTTTTTTTTTTTTGTAAGAAAAACTAACAAAGAGATTAAAATAAAACTAAATACGATTCCTTCAATCATATTTATTCCGAATTAAGGGTTTACTTTCCACGTCCAAGTTTAAGCATTTCCTAACATAAGTTAATACAATTTTTTATTCATAAAATGTCCGTGAACGGCAGTCAATCGCAGCTAAATATTGAAATGTTTTGAAAGGGAATGTCCGGTTAGAAAGTACATTCACTCTGAAGGCGAAGGCAAACAAAGGATTAAACTTTAACAGCGGTGGGGGCAAACCATCGACCGCTGCAGCGCGCTGGTATGACCGCCGATGTGAGGAGAGTACCACAACTTGATGGTTTATTGGAACCACATGTGAGTCGATAAGCGGCTACCCGGGTCCGGGTCCTAGGTGGAGGTCGGTGTAATATCTCCTGTCTGTGGGTGAAAGGTAAAGGGAAACTCAAGTCCAAATATTTAGTTACAATAGAAATTCGAACTTCGACTCCTTCAGTGTAAAAAACAAACAATTGTCTTTCAATTCGTTTTGATATGAAAATAGGTATCGCTGAAGGGATAAAGCCTCACACAAGTTCTGTTACAACGTACAAATTATAAAAAAGTATAAACTTAAGTCCCCGAAAAAGTAATCATCAATTCAATTGGTTTAGTTAAATAATTACATCTTGTTAGGTAATCATTTTCAATTACTTATATTAAAAATTAGTTACTACGTTAAAAGGCAATAAAACTTTATAAATAAGAACTGAAATTTACTGTAGGTTTAGTAAATTTTATTTCAGTAAATTATTTGCGAAAAATTTAGTAGTTCTTTTTTGTATAGTACCCTCCAGATTTTTCTATAACAAATGGAATAACGAATCGTAATTTATTTTCCGAACTATATGCACGCCTATACATACACATCGTCAATGTGCCTCCTAATGATATGTATGTCATACTGGTAAATGAATGCGGGTGTTAAGTGAATGGTATATTTAAATCCAATCTTTTCTAAATGCGAATAAAAAACTCTTGATTCAGGTTGAAAATTACGGCTTAATTACGACCTGGTATTTTTTCTTTTATTGAAATATGACGTTACACAAAAAATTAAATATCACGAACAATACGTCGCATATCCCGTGCAAAGAATGATAACATTTACTCCATCTCTCACTGTTATAGCTGACGTATTATGTGACAGTATTTATCTTCTCGAACCAAACATAAAATGACAGCATGCCCATCACCAGACACCAGACTTATACGAAGATGTTTGCCTTAGCCGTGTCATATGATTCAGTCTGTCCATCCGTTTATTTAGCCTAACAAAGAACCGTCCATTTATTGTTACATTCCGCTGGTGGTTTTCCTTGCATAGTGCGTTATTTGATCGGATGAAAAACTACTCTAACAGTGATTTCAGAGTTCTATGAATATTAAATTGCATTTTAGGGAATCTAGGTATTGTAGCACTTTTAAAGTTGTCGTCGAGCAATGAAATTGTTTGTTGTGATTTATTGTTCATCATTATTTTGTAGTGGTGCATTTTAAGACGTACACCTGTATTGGGGCTAGAGTTAGGACAGAGTTAATATCCGCAACGTTTCTGTGAGTTAACTGGTCATAATGTAGTTTTTAAAACTTTTTTTACACTAATGTGTTATCAAGTGAAAACATGACATATAAAATTAGTTGTAACTATTCAATAAGGAGGAATTAAGTCATTGTAATAATTGAGCTCGTTATCAAACTAAAACTAAATCATCAGTATCAGAAGACAAATTTATTGTTCTCTCAAACTTATAAAAATACATCAGAGCCCACAAAACCCCCAAACGTGTTGCAGCCCATGTATCCAGTGACATCAAAACACTTCACATAATAGTAGTTTTCATCACTAGGGGCAAAAGTGGGTGTTTTTGTGCTCAATCGAGTTTTGAAAAAACGATTAAGCATCTAAAAGACACTTTTGCTAAAAGTGATGAACAACGTTTTGTATCATAATGCGGAATTATATTTTAATCGTTAAAAATATTAAGTGTAAAGTTGTATTTTCGAGGTAATATTTACAAAGTACAGTAAGTAATATGCAGTGTATACATTTCTGTTACAAACAATGCTCTTTTCTTCATAATGGTTGAATTTAAAAATTCTGCATCTCAAAATATACTAAGCAAACAGGTGACTTTTCAGTCCTAGGGCCTAAAAAGTATTCCAGCAAATTTTTCAGTCCTAGGACAAAAAAGAAACGTTTTTGATTATGTAGAGAGAGCAAAACATGCTGATTTCGTGCAGAATAATAAAAATATATTTTTTAAACTTTATGTAAAAAACAAAACTAATAACTTCAAATGTCAAATAATAATAAAAATATTTAGGATAGTGTTGCTCATATTCATAAAAATAATAGCCTTTTAACAAATGTTTCCTTTCAGTTCAGTTTCACTTTCTATTTTCACATAATGTGACTTCTACCTGTTGCATTCGTTATGGAAATCTGAATAAGTGCCGTAAAATAAATAAATAACGCACGCGGCCTGACCATGAAAGGCAATCTTCACACCGAGATGCTCATCTGGCGCATATCGCGTACAGCAGACAACACTGACATGAGCATGGGCAATACGGACCCGGTGTGTGTGACGGAAGTGTAGGCCTACATTGAGAAACTTATCGTGTGGTAAACGACTCTTATCTTTCAGATTTGCTTTCATCCATTACCTTATTTTCTCTGGAGGGCCCATCTCATCTTCACGTTAAATGGTCTGGCAGTAATTAACTATAACAAAAACTGCATATAAAAATATGGTTTGAAGTAGCAAAAATGTTGATAGAAAGCGAAGGTATCGACAATTAGACACATAACATAGACATAAGTCTCATCGCATTCGGGAATGGAAAGCTTCCCTTTTATGCCATTAAAGCTCGTTCTAACCTGCACTTAATAATTTTTTAAATTGTGAAAGTAAAAACAGGCGTTATACATTGAAGGATACCTGTTTTGAAACAAGATTTAATAATGTATTACTTACCTCAATGAATGATTAGTTATTAGATTTACAATTAAAATCTAAACTGACATAAACATTACAGTTCATACACGTTCATTCATTTACGTCAAATGCATTTACTTATGTTCAAGTAAGTTTAAAAAAGTCATTACTCCTCTATTTTAGAAGTAATAATAATAATAAATAATAATAATAATAAATAATAATAATAATAATAAATAATAATAATAATAAATGAAGATTTATTCATCAAAAGAAGAATACAAAGACAAATACATATTGTTACATGAAATATCATTTTGGTATATAGAAAAAAAAACAAACACAATTAAGTAATTTTTGATGAATACTGGGTTCCCCTAGGCAAAGCCCGTTAGAGGTACCTTTTTTACAATATACACTTAAATATAGGGAAGAAAAGAACCAGCCGGACTATCATTAACACTATATAAAAATTATATTACAAAATAAAACTAACCTTAATATCATATACCTACTAGACGAGGAGGGCACATCTTAAATATATTTTGTATATATAAAGAAGCAAACAGAGATAAACTAATACAGAATAAAGGCTTCTCATATGAAAAACAGTAAACTAAAATATAACATTGGAAAAGTAACTACAACAAACATACAATAATACTTAATGTACTAAATCTACAAGTATTGTTCAACACTTTCTTCATTTAAAAGCCAGATTTTTATGTTTTTTATTGTAAGAGGTTTGTTTCTTATACTTACCATCTTATCAAACACAAGGTTGTAAAGACGAGGACCATTATAAGAATACGATTGTTGAAACAAAGTCATGTGTGGTCTTGGGAGAGGAAAGGCAAAGTCATTTCGAAGGCGGTAAGGCTTGGTAGTTGTACTGTTTGCTGTACTTTTGGAAAAAATATTTTTTAAACTTTCAATTAGTTCTAAATCTTGTTGCATGTATATGTTTAAAGTATCCTTGGATACATGAGAATAACTCAATGCAGTGTCATCAGCAAAGGCTGTGACGACTCCATTAAAATTGGCGTTACAAAAGTCATTGATATAGATCAAGAAAAGTATGGGCCCTAGCACAGATCCCTGGGGTACGCCATATCTTATTAATCCACTTTCACTGACATAGTTACCGATTTTCACCTTTTAGCTTCCTTCTTTCAAATAGCTTGAAAACCATAAATAAGGTAATCCCCTAATACCAGCCATCCACATTTTTTCCATCAATACACAATGATCTACAGAATCAAAGGCTTTGGTTATGTCAAGGAAAATTGCCGCAGAAGTCGCACCATTATTTAAACTATCATATCATATATTTGTTCCAAAAATCGCAATAAAGCATCTTCAGTTGACAACTTTTCCATAAAGCCAAATTGGTTTTTACAAAAATAGTTATTTTTTATCAAATAGGTAACTAAACGTTTTTTAACAATTTTTTCGAGGAGTTTTGAGAATATTGAAAACAAACTAATTGGTCTAAAATTTGAAAGATTTTCTAAAGATCCTCGTTTATAAAACGGAATTACAATAGCTTTCTTGAGACAGTCTGGGAACACACCTCTTTGTAAACTAAAATTAATTAAATAAGTTAAAACAACTATTATACTATGGGATATATGTTTTAGAATCAAGGAAGTGATATTATCATATCCAGGAGCTTTACCATTTTTAAAACCATTGATAATACAAATAACTTCTTCTTCTGTAGCAGGGAATAAATACAAAGATTTACCTATGTATTTATGTCGAATTTTCGTTTCTAGACAGTGATTTCGTTGATTTAAAGAGCACACATCATCTCTTAATTTTTGTGCAATATTAAAAAAAAATTATTAAAACAGGAGACAATTTCATATTTATGATTTATAATTTCTCCATCATTATTTATGTGTGTAATATCAATTTTCTTGGCAGTCTCACTAATTAAACTATTTACCAAAGTCCATTGACCCCTCAAGTTGCCTGAGAGGGAAGTGAATTTTGAATTAAAATAATTTTCTTAACAATTCCGTAATTCTCTCTTTAAATAGTTCCTATATCTAGAATAATACACTTTAAGTCTATTATTTGTTGGTTGTGCTTTCATACAACTGTAAAGATGCTTTCTAGTGTCAATTTTAGATAAAAGATAATCATTCAACCAAGGAGAAAGTTTTTTGTTTTGTTTTTTGACACTAACAGCTACTTTACTATTTTCAACAGCAGAAGTGATTATTTGAATAAATTTTTCAAAAGCATTGCAAACAGAATCTATATCATAAATAAAAGAAAAATCCGTATTTTGAAGAGTACAAATAAGTTTATTAAAATCAAAAGTGTTTTACTGTTTAGCTTTGCTCAAAGCAGAAGTTAAAGAGGTCAGCTTCGACAATACAAGCTGAACCCAGCACTCATTTTGCGGACAAAAGAATGTTTAACAACTGTTTTACGTCATTTTATTACATTGAAGTGTTTTTTGCTAAATTATTTTTCAATATGAACAGTTTTCTTAGTATTACTACGAATGCTTATACAGTATATAGCATTCTGTTTTTATACTTCCAATGCAGTGTCGGGAATTAATAATAATCGTTAGTTTACATATTGTACATTGTTTCTTTCTTAAAATTTCAGAATGAATAACAGTAATAATTTTACCATATTCAAAATAGTTTATAGATAAACCGGATTATTAAATACTCCCTGTCGCAGCAGACCTGCGTACTGAGCGAATTTCCAAAGAGTTATTTTTTCAACATCGAAGAACTTTGTGACTATCTTATATAATTAATTGATAATCTTTAGAAGGAAATATGATATATTTAATAACATTTTTTTCTGAGTTAATTATTTTTATTTAATAATTTATATAATAATATTTATATTCCAATAAATATTTTTTACAGTAATAAAAGTGCATATTCAAAGCTTCCATGCAAAAAGAATTATTTGTTTACAAATCCCAAAACATAAACATTCCAAAATTGACAAATGTAGAAGAAAGCTGATCAGCTGATTATTAGGAACAGACACCTTATTATCTCCATCTCTCTTGCTCCCATTATACACTAATTTTCCATAAGAATACCATTGGATTTGGCATGTAGGTTTGCTGCCATGCGGGTTTTTGATCAAATTTTACTCATCAAATAGGACAGTTTCATAAAAATTTTTATTAAGATATGTTTATAAATAAGCGATATATAACTTTTTAAAGATTAACCCATAAGAATAACATGGGAAACTTGATTTAAATTTTCTCCATAACCAGTTAAGCTATTTAAATGATTCAAAATACACAATTAAAAGCACAAAAAACAACACAGTTAAAAACACAATTAAAATTAATTTATTTAAAAGACAATTAAATGAAAAACTGAATTGGCTTATGTTATACTGTACCATATTCCAAACAATAAGCAACAAACCCGATCTTAAAGGGTTAAGTATTACCTGGAGTTATTGATACTGTAAGATGATTTGCAATTTAAAAAATACCCCCCGTCGCAGCAGACCTGCGTACTCAGCGAATTTCCAAATTAGTAATATTAATTTTGACCAGCTAAACTTGTAAACAAAATTTCATCACGTGCTCATAAATAGGGAAATAAATGTCTATTCTCCCTAAGATAAATATAGGGAAAGAGTATGCAGGTATGCTGCCATGGGGGACACTAAAAGTAGGTTTTTAGCATAGAAAAAATTTATTTCGGCCATATAAAGCCATATAGTAAGTTTCATCAATATCTGTCCATAAATAAAAGAGTTTGCCTATTCTCCATATGATTAACATGGGAAAAGAGTATGCAGGTTTGCTGCCATGATAAGTACAAAAACCAAATTTTTTACCTTAAATGGATGAATCTCAACCAAATGAAGCTAAATACTAAGTTTCATCCAAAAATATTGGTTAATAAGTGACATATTAACACATCCTTATTCTCCATAAGATTAACATGGAGCCCCAAAAGACAATGTACTGTTTTTAGACTTTGTAATATCTCGGTAACCAATGGAGATAGAGCAAAGCTTCTACGGGCTAAATAGTGTGTGTTTTTGAGCTAAATCCAATGGTCAAAATAAAAATTTAAAATTTTTAAAATTTACGTATGAAAAATGCAAAAAACCCATTTTTGGGGTACAAAAAACCCCAAAACTACCCCTTCCGGTAGGTCGATATGTCTGGTTTTAGAACTCATGCGAATAAACGTAGGATTACACATCTCTACCAAATTTGGTGTCGATCGGACCATTTTTACGAGAGTTATCGTGTCTAGGGACACATACATACATACATGTATACATACATATGTATATATATATATATATATATATATATATATATATACATATATATATAAATTTTAATTACTATTATTTTTGGTCTCTGGGCACCTCAAAACGAAAAAGTAACATGGTCCCGGGCTTAGGTCTTACCATGAGACCTACGGTAATAGCTTATATGGGAAATTCGCTAAAAGATTCACAGATGTGCCAGATATCGTCACCAAATCAACTTTTAACGAAAGTTCGAACTTTCATGAAGTTCCATCTAATGAAGCAATAGATAAGCCAAAACTCCTATGTTAGTATTGTGAATTGACAAAGAGTTCGCCTAGTAAGTCTCCTTTGCTTCTCCTCACAACAGTGGTTCTCCACGCGGCGCGGCGTACCTCGGTTGAATGCTCCACCAGTCTTACCCGCCGTCCTCGATGACTGGCACACTGACTGTCTGGCCTTAATACCGGTTTCGTACTCAGCTATTCACTGTTTACTTTCTTTAATTAGCTCAATGCTCGGTGCTTCTCAGAAACCGCATATTGCGAATAATTATGTCTATCATTGTGACTTGCATGGGGAATCCTTAACGTGTTAATAGCGTTACAAAGCAAAGAGAGAGGATATTTAAAATGTGATTCGGTAAAAATACATATAATTTATTAGTGATTAGATTCCCAATTAAAATTTAATCTAAACTGACTTTAAGCATTACAGTTCATACACGTCCATTCATTTACGTCAAACAAATAAATGAATTAGCTAATTCATAACAGAAAAGCTACACAAGGCATAACACCCACCGACCCATCGTATATCGTACACCCATAGCTCATTATTCTCCTCAGCGCAGGCGTGTAACTTGTATTAATATTGTGGAAAACATTTACATACTATTGGGAGATAGTATCATCTTTTTTAGTTCTAAAATATGGGACTAGTTCTAATACATACAGTGAGGGGAAAAGACCCGGTACCGCTTAAAATTTTTTGAACCGATTTATTTTAAGTAACGAAACGTCGTACATCAAACATTGCGCCATTCAAATAAAAAAAAAAAACCTAGAAACACTTAAAATAATAAATTTAAGTATATATATATATATATATATATATATATATATATATATATATATATTAATTGTATTTATTCTCATTATAAATAATGAATTATAACAATTAATGTTATAGTAGCCCTACTCACTATCATATTTGTTATAATATATATATATATATATATATATATATATTAGATATACTTTGTACCTCTCTAAAACACTGCTGGAGAGTGAGGTTTAAACAAATCAATCACTCCCGGTAATACTTAGCCTTCAAGTTTTGGTTTGTTGCTTATTGTTTGGAATAACATTATCCTATTTAGTTTTTCTGTACTACTTCCCTTAGAAAGTACCTAACATAAAGGAAGTCTTGAAAAAAAAAACATTAGTCTAAGTCAAATAATGCATTCGCAATTTTAAAGTGCTTTGCATTCCCAGAAATGTGACACAAACCCGGCCTCAAAAGGTCAAGTATATCAAGAGTTATATTTATTTATTTCCTTCTCATTCCCTATGGGCCGTCCTTCTGGAAAACACCTATACATGAATGAATACTACCCCCGTCGCAGCAGACCTACGTGCTCAGCGAATTTCCAATAGAATTTTTGTATTTTCTCTATTTCCCCATAAAAATTATGGGGTTGGGTATGTAGGTTTGCCGGCAAATGGGTTTTGTAAAGTAAATATAAGTTAAACCCTTCCTAGAGAATAAACATACCAAATTTTATCAAGTTATTAATTTTCATCTCATTCTCTAACAATTTCTAATTTTGAATAGGTTACAGGGGTTTAGACCAAAAAGTAAATTAGTAGACCCTATTCATTTTGAACATACCCTTCGTTTCTAAACAATCCTACAAAAAGTGTAATGAGCTTAAAAAAGGTTTTTAAAATTTTACGCTACCGCACGAAAAAAAAAACATTGTGAAGCATAAACAATAGAATGATCACATATTGGCAATAGACATAATTGACTCGACACCCTGAAATAAAATGATTTCAAGAAAATTCAATCTATGTCAGTTTGTCGTACAGTCGCTACTTCAGAATCCGCAATGTCTCAGTAACAATCTTTTATAGAGTAGACGAGTAGAGTCCCGTGCCCGCTCTCCTGCAGCATGGACAGTATGGTTACAGGAGTTCCCGTCCCTCCTGCTCGCCTCATTTGCGCCTGCGCTCTCGTTGCGCAATCTCTGTAATCCTGACCTACGGTTGACCCCAGCACCGAGCGGTCTGCATATTTATCGCCAGTTTACGCCTATTCCCTCATTGCTTGGTTTCATTCATGTTTACCATTGAATGTATTAACCGAGTTATTCGATGTTGAATAACGCTACATAACTATCATAATATTGTTGATAATGTTTCTTAACAATTTTTCATTTGGTTATTTTAAGGAAAGGCACGCAAAAAATTAAAATTTTTTCTTCATTTCCTCTTATGCCCATAAAAGTTAAAGTCGATGGTGTCATCTCACATACATCCACTTTAAGACATGGAGTCCCTCATTGATCGATTCTCGGTCTCCAATAATCTTTTGATGAACAATTTTGATGCTGTGCTAAATGGACAAATTGTCCAGTACGCGGACTAAATGACTCTATGATTGAGTTTACAAAAAATTGAAAAACTTAAAATTGTATTCCTTTGAACGACTCAATCAGTGCATTCAGTACTTAGAACCTCAAAGTAAACCTATGAAAAACGAAATGCATGGTATTAAAAGCTGCTAAAAATGCTATTTAGTTAACTTCCTATTCATAAAAAATGTCTCTGTTAAAAGCTTTGGTGGCCATATCTATTCATTCGGTTAGCCAAATGTGTTCGGTTAGCCCTATACAATCTGAAACCAGGCCCGCCGTTGTTTCATGTACAGTACACTTCATCTATAGGAAATATTTTAATAACAGTTTTTTTGTTAAATTTTTAGTGACGAAACAACCACAAAACAATTTCATGGGTGTGTTCACAACACAATGGTCTCAATTTGAGAAAGTGTCAAACAATCGGAGGAAAGTGTAAATGACGGGTTTGAGTTTTCACTCTCATCATTTCAAACCACGGAGGGTTTGCAAAATCGTGCACCATCCAATGAATTCGTGAACTTTTGATCATAGTGAAAGTTCAACTGTTACTTGGTACTTATGTTTGATCTAATTTATTTTAAAGGAAATAAAATGGTTTTGTTCATGTGTTAAACAATTAAATATGTAGTTTAACAATTTGTTGCCATATTAAAATTACCGGAAGAACATCTGTTCATTTTTTCCCTGCATTAATCTCAAAAGTTGCTTTTTTTACAAACAAAACTCGCAGACTTCTACAATCGTTCAAATTGAAAACAAATGCAAATACCCCCGTCGCAGCAAACCTGCGTACTCAGCGAATTTCCATTGTAATTTCAGATTATTTACTTTCCCAAATAAAACACCATAGGATTGAGTATATATGTTTGCTGCCATGGGGTGTTGTTAGAAAATCTAAGTTAATCAATAATTGGTGACGTTAAACACAAAAATTTTATCAAGTTTTGGGAATTTTGAATTTTTCACATAAACCTTAAGGGGGTGAGTATATAGGTTTGCCGCCATATGGAATTTTTGAGCAAGTATAAGTTAAACCCTATATAGTTAATATACATACCAAATTTGATTAAGTTATGTCAATAAATAAGCAAGATACAGGGGTTTCTTGATAAGAGTAACATGGGATACAAATTTTGTTTATTTTCTCCGTATTTAGTTACGCTAAGATAAAAATTCTAAATACCAAATTGTTTGTTTTTACCAAGCTCTTTTGGATGGTTTCATTTAAAATTTATGAATTTTAAAAATTGAGGTTGAAAAATTCCAAAAACCCGTTATTGATTTTTTTGATTATGCTGGTTTGCGAACTCATGAAAATAGACCTGGTCTTACACCTCCATCCCAAATTTCATCGAAATTAGACGTTGCTTTCAAAAGTACATGTTGATCGCAAGCTATAAAAACATATCAATTTCATATTAAAAATTAATTGTTTGTTTTATATTTTTAGAAATTTGAGGTAGTTATTATAGTATAGTAACGTGTATTATATAAATGTGATTTTGTTTATGATTATAAATAACAAAAAAAATTTAAAATAATATACTTCTCTATGTTTTTACAAAACTAATTAAAGAAATACTGTAATCATAGCCCATAGTAATTTGCATTCACAAGTACAAATCACTTCCAACAAATCACAATCAACCAACGCGATTAAGAAACATATCAGTAACCCTCGCAGTCGGATAGCTTTCGGCAAAATGCGGATGGATGTCATCCGGTATTAAGTACAATAAACGTCGGGGGTGTACGACGTTGCGGAGTGACACGGCTGTCACGCGAGGCCCGTCACGCGACCGCGTCACGCCACCACGGCCGTGGTTGTGGCCGTGGTCGTGGTTGTGGTTGTGGCCGTGGTTGTGGCCGTGGTCGTGGTTGTGGCCGTGGTGTCGTGGTGCGTCCACGCGGTGCGTGACGCCGATTGACTGTTGGATGTCTTCCCCCATACAATCTGCCCGGGTTGACATCGTACCGAGTAACTAAGGGTTGACTTTAATGGACTTTTGTGCTGGTCTACAACAAAGGTATTTTGCTAAGGATATCACATAAACGCTTTTCGCAGTAGTGGAAGTCTCCTGTGTTCAATTCCGTTAGAAGTTTGCTTATTGATTAGATATATGAAGTTTGCCCAGTGATAAGATGTATTTATATGAGCTCGAAGTTTAATTCGGTAGGCTTGTTGGCGGATTAAATTTGAATCCTTCTCGCAAATAACACAAATTTACAGCCAAGTTAGCTCTAAGCAATGTCTGTATGTTATTGGATAGGGGTGTAGGAGTATTTTTTTATGGTTAAGATATTAAAAGTTATCTTTAAAAAGTGTGATTTGTGAGCTCGGGGTATTGTGACCGTTTTAAATTCACAGGAAAAATATGAGCTAAGCAATAAAAAGAATAAAAATGTTTGTTTCAAGCGAAATAGTGACGTTACAGTCAGTTTAAAGTATTGAGGTAAAACTATTTATTATTAGAATGTTTGTTTAATTGAAATAAAAGCATCTCCATCACTTCTAAAATTGCAACGGCAATGGTTTATTTTATGTACCAGTACACTTGGCCATAAAATTAAAGTGGTTCTTTGGTAAAAACCACAATTAAATAATAACTGACCAATTAAATAAACTTAAATGCTCTCTAAAAATTAAACCAACTTTTTAATTTTTCCTCAGTGGAATTAGGTGAAATGCCACCACAAGTATTTGCCAACCTTCCACCCTCCCCCGCATACCAAGCACAGTTTCTCCTTCCCTGTTTATTTCCCTTTTGACCTATTTACGTGCCTTAAGCTTTACATTGAGTCTCTCTATGATTACCCATTTTGAATCCAGATTACTCCCTCATCACTCCCAAATGCCTTACACTCTCCGAATTATTTTCACCCTTTTCTCTCCCGTGAAATAAATTTTCACCGCTCTGACCTTCTCAGCCGTTTCTTTGCCAATGTGTCGCGGGTCGTCGTGATCCCCGGCCCGGCGCTTGGCGGGCCCGAGGCGCCCAATTTCCGCCGTGACGGCCCCGTCCAGTAAAAGCGTGAAGCCCGGTGCGGTCACGGCGGGAGAAAGTTCCTACCCAACACTGAGTTATGTATCCTGCGTGGCGCCCGCTACTTCCCCGGGTTACTCTGTGGAAATAATTAACTAGAAACAGTTAACGCAATTATTGGTTTGATTGGTGAATTACAGTGTAATGTCGACGTTCTACAAAATTTGATAAAAATCTAAGATCATGTAGAGCGATATTCAAAGCGCTATATAATTTGTTTATTTTTTATTTAGTTTTAACAATTCACGATCTTTAACAACTTTATAAGCAATAAGCATGTGAAAACAATAGTTATGAAAATAAGTCCTTGCATGGTAAAATCTAAAAATTATACCCATACAACAATCTCTCCATTTGATGATTTCATTCGGTTATCTCAAATACCTATATCTAGGATAGTAAATTTTGTGTCAATAGCTTTTGTTCTATAAATAAAATCGCGTTTATCAAGTCAAATCTTCTCTCAGTGTAACCCGACCGTCTATTACTTGAGAAGTTCGGTAGATATGTTCAACCTAACTTTAAAACCATGCTTAAAATAAAAATAGTATGAAAAGTATCTTAATTAAAGAGGTGAATTTAGGACTTGCAAATCCTCTCAACGCAACCTTTATAGATATTAAGCAAAAACTATGCGCTACGACTACAGACATTAACTTCTCATGTAATGCACCAACCATATAAGAGGAATCAAGTGTGCATAGTGCAAATAATATCTAAGTGAAAATGCCTCTGGCGTACATATTGGGCATAAAGAGAGTTTTTGCAACATACGGTAAATCTTACGGTAAACGCTAAACGCTATTTTTATATTAGTGAATTTACAGATAATTCACTGTGTAGGGTGGTGAAAACAGATAAATAATGTAAAATGTTTACCATTGGCCACTTTTCAACACGTTTTTCATAACTTAAAACAGTAAAAGTAGGTAATTTCATCATAAATAAAATAGCGTTTAGCGTTTACCGTATTCATTTACCGTATTTGCAAAAACTCTCCAATAAAATACAACCCATTCCCGTCACAAACACCAAACATTGCATAGCCAATGTTCGTGTTCTCAGTCAATCACCTTACAAATTACCCCTCTCGTTACTCCACCCCCACTAGCTCTCAATTACCCCTCCTCTTGCTGATTAAATAAACCCTTCATCTTCTTTAATACCGGCCCGCCAATAGACGGACCTGAGTCATCTCAAATGTGCGGGTGTTTGAATCATTCCAAATTACTTAATCTTGTTCGGTTGAAATTGTTCTATTACTGTAATTTAAAACAGATGGAATTATTTTGCATAACTTAATACCTAATTCAATTACTTTTTATTAATATTGGGAGCTCTTGATTTACATGCATAGCTTGATTTACATCTCTTATATTGAGTAGAAAATACTTGAGACACTGCGTTGCAGGTGTCGCAAAGATATATATATATATATATATATATTTTTTTTTTGCTATACATAATAGAGAGTTTTTGCACATACGGTATATATCAGAACGTTATTTTCGTATCGTAATAGATAAAGAATATTGAACAAAATATTGAAGAAAATATTGAACTCTAAACGCTATTTCATTTATTGTGGATTTTTCAATTTTTATTTATTTCGTTAGAATATGAAAATTATGGTAAAAAGTGATCAACGGTTATCATTGTACATTATATATCCGGTTTCATCTCCCTTCACAGTGCATTAATAGCGTTTAGCGTTTACAGTAAAACTTACCGTATGTTGCAAAAACTCCCCATTTAAAACTCTTTACAATCCAAGTTTAGATATCCAAGAGGCTGTAGAGACGCATGATAAATTGATATTTTCCGCGCTGGCAAGGACGCAAGAGCGGTCGGGGCTAGCTTACCCGACACCCTAACGTGAGATTGGGAATTGGGAGGCCGCAAACAAAAAATAAGCTCCAATCAAAATATTTCAGCTCGACCCTTCAAATTCCTTTCAGCCTATTTAATAAGTTAGGTAGGTTGGGTGTTGAAGATATCCAAAGGTCCTGGACTCAATTTTCACACATAGAGAAATTCTATGCATAATAGTTTATCATAGTTTATGAAATATCCAATTTCGATCAAATCTGACATGGAGATGTGGAACTAGGTCTCTATTTTTATTAGTTACAACAGATGAAATTATCTGATTAAGGAAAAAGAGTGATATAGCGGTTCAAATTTTTCTAAATCAGCCCAAAGATCGGACAACTTTGAAACTCTGTATCACCCTTTTCCCATAGTCTGATAGTCAAATGGACATAACTAATAAAAATAGACCAAGTCCCACACCTTCATGTCAAGTTTGATAAAAATTGGACTTTTCGTTTACATGTTTACTTGCTTCACAATATTTACATATGTGAAACCACCCTTATTACGTGTAACCACCATACCTGGCAAAATGAGCAAAAGATAATTTTCTTAATTTTTATAATTTACATAGCTAACCTGTTTTTTATGGTTAAAAAGATATCCAATAAAAGATTTTAAAACTACAGCCATCATTTTGGAAAACCGGCCATAGCAGGCAAACGCAGCTTCTGAGAGTGGTAGATTCTTCACCATCGTTTTACTTGGGGAACTTTACGTAAAAATCGGTACAAGTAAATTAGTTTGCAATCACCTCTGGGTTTAGTCATATTTTAGCTACATTTAGTAGGCTAGAAACAATAGTTTTCAACATTAGCTTATTATGTGTTTAAACATTAGCTTATCACAGCTAATCTACTATCTAATCAAACCATTTAAATTGAACTAATATTGAGTGAGGTGTTATAGTAGTTGCCAGCTGTGTATATATCCATTATATAAAGCCAATTAATAGACAACACCAATTTAGTGGTAACAGTTCACATGGTTGTTTAGGTAGTCGATTGTAGTTATGAAATCACGTTATCAAATAAATTGACAAGAGATTCTCGTGTGGCATAGTGATTAGGTTGGGTTCAAGAAAAGTTCAAATTCCCTTGCATTGCGTGTGTATATTCACATAGTTTATTGTGCGTTTTCAAAGTTTTATTTGCTGTGACAATAAGTGGTCACAGCGGGGATTTCGTAGATAATATAGACCCCTACGTGATCAAAACTTTCGTGAATTCTTTGTTTATTTATGATGTCAGTCGGAAAGTTTGGGAACTTTCAAATGTATGCTAATGCTTACAGTCGGAGACCATACACGTGCTAAGATTGAAGGATTTATTCGCAAGGTTACAAGCCGTCATTCCACGCATCGACCAACAATCGTACCACATTCAACATGCTGATGTTATGCTTATTAGTTTCGTTAGAATTGTAACAGGATCGATTATGCAAACGTTTACTCTGTCCGTTACAAAATCAAGAATAACATTTTTTAACTTAAACCTAAAAGAGGCTGGAGTAAAAAGTTGAGATACCGGAAAATAAAGTTCACAGTGGACTTTTCATTAGGTTTTTGAAAAAAAATATTATAATAATAATTTGGGTGTAGTGTTTTAGAGTTAAATATATTTCTGCAACTAACTCTGACTACATACCCTCTTCATTTAAAAATAAGCAAAGAAACCTACAATTAATAAAAACTTCAACTCGTATGTTCATCGAAATGCATTACTTGATGTATGATATAAACATAAAGCATGTCATCAAGTAGGCCTAATTCTCTCTCACTGGAGCTTAAATCAGGTTCATTTCTCCATGTTTCACTCGCCTCTCCATCAAGCCACTTACCGCTCCAGTCCGCGCCGGACTCTGTTGTCCTTTAATTATAACCAATTGAGCTGTGCAGAGCTGGGCGAGCACCTGGGGGCTCTCGTGAATGGCCTGCAGCTAACTCCCCCAGACAAGAGCATGAGGATAATTTATTATTTAAGTTGGTTAATATAATCTAAATATAATAAAATATATAGCGTAAACTGATTAATTACACACACGGTAATTGACTTCTAATAGCGACAGAGCAAGTCTGACAATGAGCTCTTTACCTTTAAACAACCATTGTACCCGTACATTGGACGCATTGTTGTCAAACACGCGATAACGAAGATAGCAGAGCCAAGATTCCCGAACGTTAACCTCACTAAACCAAACTCTAAAAGGTGGTGAACAATGGTGCCTATAACCAACTGGTAACATTTTATGACCCAATTTTTGTTTTCTTTTCACTCTAAACTTTAAATCTCGTGAAGTTATACACTATGCAGTTGTGTTTGGTAAAATTATACATTAGACGAAGATATGAGGGGTTTCCTACCAAAAACATCTATTTGTTGGTTACCAAACACAAGTACCAAATACGAAAGGTATAGATGACAATTTCCAGTAGTCATAGTTTATAGTTAGCAACTCAAAAAGACTAATTAATGGTAATCTTACCTCCGTCAATAATCCAACGATAAAAGGTTACACTCTCGTACGTAGCTGACTTATGTTTTGTTGTTATAACAACATTTTCAAAGCATTCGTTGTCGTGAAAAGTTAAATTACACAACACAAAACGAACATTGAGACACTCACGCACACGAACAGTTACATAAATCTGATTCCGTTAATTGATGACAATTAATTGTTCAAACAACATCTTCAAGGGACATCATCATCTCAGGCTCGATTTTAAATAAACAGATAGTTTGTTTCCAAAGGTACTCTTGTCCTTGCTCGGACTCATTTTCAAGCATGAAAACATTTTAAATAATAAACTAACAATTTTTTTTGTCGCACTACATTTACTTCAGTCTTTATCGATAGGCCTACCACGCAAACTACTTGACTATTGTAATTCGCAATCAAAGTTTTATGTTTATTAATAAACAGGAATTTAAACTACTTTGTCTTCCGTATAAAAATTCCGTCTTGAAAACTGGGAAATAAATTTATAACATGATATCAATTAACTTCCCCACCCACAACAACCCTAGAAGAGAAATGTTTAGGTAAACTTTTCACTTGCCTCCCGGAGGAGATTTATGCCCCTAACCTCCCCCCCCCCTAAACAACCTCAGTCACACCACAGAGAAGTGGTCACACTCGAGACGGTTCTACATCGAGAGCGAAAGTGTTTGCTAATTGGGACCACACGGGATCCCCTTTAATTTGACGCGCATTTGTGTCGTGTTAATTGGGCTGTGAATCGGCTGGTCTTTGTCAAAAACAAATCTACACTAGTCTTCAATTTAATCACACTTCAGTGATCTTATTAAAATATCCTTGGCAAGTAAACTATCTCTAATTATCATCTATAAACGTCAATGAATTCAGCAATTCTGTTTAAAGCAATTCTTTTGATACTTCACATGCAACGTTGTTTTTCCACACTTATTGTGCCTGTTGTCACTAAACATCAGTTCTCATGCAAAGTCACAAAGAGTGCCTCCTCAACACCACCATGAGTACCTCCAAAGCTACCACCAGTTTTCCCTAAAGTGCTCACCTTTACCATCCTCGTCTACGCAGTGGCCTCTCTACCAGCCCCTCAGTGACTGATGCCACTTGTTGCGCTGACCGGAAGCTCTAGCATCTCCTCCGACTCCGACACAACGCGGTGTCGGTACAGAGACACAGCGACCGTTGTCGGCCGACGAAGACCTATCATGTGACGGTGACGTTTTTGTCTCTCACAGCTGGAGTCGGAACAGTTAGAGTCAAGTGCCACTGGGCAGCTGCTACGCGCGCTCATCAATTTCTCTTTCTTCACCGCGTCCTCAGCTGGTGACTGATTGCAGCATTGCAGAGATTTTAATCCGGGCGGCTTGTTTGATCGGCGAAGATTTTAACATGTTGGCACGAGTGTCCTTGACGTACTTAAGTGTTTTATCAGGAATAAAGTAATAGAGTACTGTAGTGCCAGGTGTACGACTCCTCTGCTCTACAGGTAGAAAAATCCTGCAAGGTGCATTGCTAACCCAAAAGAAAAGCTTCTCTTTTATATTAATTATTCTTATATAAGGCTTCTTATTAATTATATTTCGTTTGATTCTTAACATTATTTTTTAATTATCGAGCTACGACCTTGTCACGTAGTGCGGATTTTTTTACCTGGAGAGCAGAGGAGTCGTACACCTGGCACTGAAGTACTCTATTACTTTATGAACACCTTCTCTTTCTAATCTACATAATTTCAAATATTTCCAGTAATTTTATGTTTTTCGGTTCTTTGAAAGTGACTTTTATTTGATTTTTTTATATATTGTAAGGAAATTTACGCGGATTTTTCTCTGATTAGTAAGCGAAGTTCATGATGTTTTAGTTTCTGTGGTCCATAGGTTGTTTTCTTGTACCTGATAATGGTACTGTATTAGATTCTAAATCCCGGAAAGACGCGATTAAATTTTTAAGAAGCAGTGGTAGAATATGTCCGCAATCTTTCAACCAACAAAATTTCCAGGAAGGTGTTTGATTTTAGGGTTTACGAATAAATTCGTACAGTTGAAATTCGATATTCATTAGATGTTATAATTATGTTCTCCAAGACGTATTTTCATCGGCGGGAAACTCTTAGAGACGAATTTTATATTCACGAATCGAAGCAGGGTAGACAAATAAAATATTATTAAATTTCAGTTTGTTGGCTCAATTACGTTTCTACTCTGTGCTCACTAACTAGAAATAATTTGAATTGAAAACGATTTTTTCCCATTGGTTTAAGGCAATCTAAATAATTAATCCTGTTATCATAATAATTCCCTAATGCCCACTAATCCTAATCCTCCATTATACTCTGTATTAAGGTAAATAGTCCGAGCAATGCTAACAACGGAGGCGCGGCGGGCAGCAGCTGGTCGGAACCCAGTGAAAACAATGCTTAATTGGTCTGATGTCGGTTACGCTACGACCACCACTAACCTGGTTCTGGTTCTGGCTACAGGTGGATCAAGTAAGACCTGGAGCCTGAATGGCATATAATCAACCATACACACATGATATTCTAGCGTAGTACAATTCATATCCTTAAAATCCAGGTGATTGAAAGACACACGAACACATTTGATTTTATTCTTTTACAATTTAGTTAAAGTTAATAGTCTATACTCAGTCTTTTGTAGTTTTTACTAGTAATACAGAACTGTTAACTTATCATGCATACATGACATCTAACGACTTTCTTTCTATTTTTATAACGTGCAAAGCATTAAAATATAAAATTTAATAGTTAATTAGATATTTTTCTTAATATCAATTTAGGCTATACATTGGTGAAATAATTTTGAGACCACGTGTATGTGAATCTGAGTTTGTCAGTGCAATATGTACCTATACTCAGCCCATTGTGGTGATGTTAAGATTATCACCTGATAATTTGATAACATTAAAAGCCTCGCCGACTCACCTACTCACTGACACACTCAACACTTACTCCCCTTCTTCCCTTTTGATAGGGAGTTAAAATTTGGTACACTGATTTAAAGAATAGAGGGAAAGTATTAGTAAAAAAACTAGAGCATATTATAGACTTTAGCCGAGTAAGCGTAGCGAACTAGCTCACCTGAAGGGCAAAAAAAATTCTCGGATTTGCATTGCGGAGCATTTAAGAGCTAAAGTATGTTATATTTCTTCACAATGTGTTTATTATATACAATTCGTTTTTGTACTATTGAATTAGTGAAAGCCATACTTTTGGTTTAATCAAGTGTATTACATAACATTCATGGATAGATGTTTAAAAATAACCACTAAAAATACTAAAATGGGTTTATTATTACTAAAACACAAACTTATTATCTTTGATAATTTTATCGAAGAGACAACGATAACATTTCACAAAGATCACCACATCTCATTAAGGGAGTTTCAAATGGTTTGTCATCACTCCTGGTTAAAAATTAAGTCAACTTAAATAGACAAATTAAAATGTCAAGGAAAGGTTTTACAGTTTCGCTAAGCAACTGAGAAAATCTTGTTCAAAATCGCGTGTTCAAGCGAGTATTTCTGCGTAACAGTTGGACTCATTAATGAGATGTAAACTGAAACTTACGGTTACTTCTCGAGGTAATTTCCAAAGCCCTTTTTATCTTCTGGGCCTTGTTGATCGAGAATAACTTAGAGTAGAGTAGATAAAATCAAAATAAATTAAGTAATAATTAGATGAAATTGTATTTTAAAATCTTCTTTCGACTTCTGGGCTTTTATTTTAAGTTTGATTCTCATCAATGTTTGGTAGAAACAATTACGGAGCAAGCAAGCCTTATCAAACTACACCAAAACTTGAATATCGGTTGAAAATTGTAGGAGGAGTTCCAATAAAAAAAAACCCCTTTCGCATATTTTATTTTGTGTTTATTTGTTTACACATATGTTATGATATTTGGCCATCAATGTAATAAATTTTAGTTAAAAAATAAACAAAAACCAGTACGTATTGGCAAGAAAACTGCAATGGAATAAATGCCAGTAATGTAAAAAAAATTGTTATTACAATATTTTAATTTATGTTTGGTTTTGTAAATTCCTGGGTACTATATTGTAAAACCACATCTAAGAATAAAATATTATTGTTATGTGTTACTGTTCACATTGCTAAAGAAATGGCAAAATATAAATTTTAATATTATTTCGTCAGGTGACCATTAAAACTTATAAAATATCAAATTTCATGGACAATCATCACAAAAAATGTAATCGTAATTTTCGACATCATGTTTGCTAGTTTAAAACAAACAAGCCGTTATTTTGGACGTTTGATTTTGCAATATTGTATATAGAATCAGCTCCAACCCAAAGATTTGTATTCAATGATTACATTACAAATTACAATATTATTAACATTCGGAGCAATCGGAGGACAGTTTAAAACATCTGTTCTTCTATCCCAAAGAGACAAAGTGTTCGTGAGCCAACCAGTACATTTTAAACGAGACAGCAGAAATTGGCACAAAGTATCCTTAATTGTTTTCTCAGAAGATTGTTGTAATAATGATTGCAATTTCGAAAATATTATAATTATCACCGGCCAGGGAGTGTACATAAATTACTTGGTGTAGTAGAGGAAATGACATGGTGGGATATGTGAGTAGATGATGTTTGTGTAATTATTATCATAACAGAGTGGGGTATTTAACTGTTCTGAAATGTTTGCTCATAAAGGAACACAGCCAAAGAAATGTTCAGTAATACATTTTCTTCGTTCGGTTCTGTGTAAAATAGTTACAAAGAGTGTGGATACATTAAGTTGTGAAGTAATCCCCATTTATTTTTTATACATTTAATTTTTCCAATTATGTTTTATAAAATGACGTTTCACTGAAAAACGTCACTTTAATAGAATTTATTCAAGTAGTGATTTTATTCCCAACATGATTTGAGTTATGTACGTAAGTGTAACTATTCTCATTTACTCTGTCAGTTAAATATTACACAAATAAAATAGATCGAATGTGTTCGCCATCCTTGTAATATCAATAGACTGCAGTACCTTAAATGATCTTTTAAGGAGAAATTTAGAGCATTGCTATTCGTGTTATTTTTATTGATTTACCTTTCCGGAGCGTTGACGAATGTTTGTAATTTTATTTATATGATAATTTGACTCGAGCGATAATCGCTCTCTTTTTAAAATGAGTATTACCACAGAATCCGCCAGATTCATTATAAACACCTAGTTCTAATTATAATTATTATTCAGCACTTCATATTTAACCCCCTGAAAGGCGTAAAAGGTATTTTAGATAATTAAGGTTTCAATTTATTAATTGTTTAATAAATAGATTCAATGTTGTGTAATTCTAACTTCAAGAATTTTTCAGTTGTAATTGAACCTTCCATTAAAATTGTCCCCCTGAATTTAATAAAATCTTGTTAACTTTATATTTAATAGGACTTAAAATTTGCTTCAAAATTTGCTAGCCAAGAAAATGATGTTGGAAGTTACAAAGGTGCGTTAAAATATTTACTTCGTGTTTTTTGTTAAGATGATAAATAAATATATTATGTTTATACACGTCGTCTTTAGCACATTTAGTTTCTCATCCCCAAATAACACAGTTAGGGGCACAACTTAAAACTTATATTTTACTTATAATATATTTTTGATCATCTAAGCCATCAAGCCATGTTATAGGCCTATATCTTTGAAGATTATTAAGTAAATAGATTATTTTGAATGGTGAGGCCTATCCAGTTCGACGGCCAGGAAATATGTCCGATAAAAAATAGGACATTATTTTTCGAACACAAAAAGCTCAGAAAAATAACTAGTATAGAGATACATTGGATCGATAATATACTCGTAGATTATTTTTCAATTAGCTAACAGTATTGAGTGGGTAAATATTTGATATAATAGGTTATCCAAAAGGAATCAAGATGGTACTCTTGTAACACTTTGTTATCCCACTTTATGTTCTTCCCTAACAAATCACTCCAGCATAAGAAGTCGCCGCGCCGCCGCGTCGCGCTGTCAGCAGCCTCGTTCTCGTCAGCGTTACGTTTAACCGTGTCGCTCGCCGCGTCACGTAACTGTCACCAGCGTCGCTTCTTCACTCACTTTTCTCAACCCCCCTCCCCTCCCCCCGGGGACCGGTACAGTTTGATCCACTCCTAACGGTCCTCAATCAACACGACTGTGAATCATTGTCGTCAAAATACTGTTACAGTATAAGGTTCGTTTGTATGTCAAGTGTTCTACTAATTGGTCTCAGCTATTTTTTATGTTGGATTTAATTCATCTTGGAATTCGATTAGTACTGTAAAAAAAAATTTAATGTGCCATTTCAATATATAATTTTGTTCATGCACAACAAAAATTTTAACCACGCTATTATTTAAGACATGGTGAGTCAATGAACAATATTAATTACAGTCAGATTTCAAATTTCTGCTTAAGTACAGAAATGATGGAATTGGAATTAATTTTGGTTTCTCTTTTAAACCTGCAGCATAGAGGAAACATAGGTTAAACACCATGTTAGCCAGTATAGCTACATGTTAAAATGCTATTTTACACTAATATTGCTTATTCAAACAGAACAATTGTACATCAAGTATTATTAAAATGTTTGATCTGAGAGGCAATGGAGTTCCAACCACTTTTTCATTATGGTATTGATAAGAGTGGTAAAGACACATTGTCCAGTGCCCTATGATAAGTAAAATTAGTTATCTATAGTGAAAATTTCACTTCATTCAAATTAGAAAATAACATTCTTTCTAGAAGAGAATTCTTATCAAGATGGCTGCCATAGTGGTTGGTTGTGTTTTCATGAAGCTCCAGTTTTTGTGCATTTAGTTCAATTTTATCTGCAAGGACTGTTCGTAAGCACTATATTATGCTTTTCTAGTGTTAATATAGATTCAATAATCCATAAATCTAATACTGTGAGGGATTTACTGGCTAAAACTTTGAATAACTGCTCCATAACCTCATACATAACCTCAACTCTTGACAATGTCTGGTTTATGTGGAAAGTGTAATAAGAAGTTTAAGACAAATCAAGGTAAACTCGAGTGCTCTACTTGTAAGACAAACTTCCATCTTACCTGTAGCAATGTCACACAAGCTGATCTTGAGTACCTTCAAGAGAGGGATGAGTCATGGAGGTGTGACCCATGTTCTAAAGAAAGAAGGAAGAGTATGATGGTAGAAACATCTAAGACCATGAGCTACGAGGATGTATGTGGATTTATTAATGAGCTCAAAGCAGATTTTAGGAGGGTGGAAACAAGCCTAGGAACTTCTCTCAACAGTTGCCATGAGGAGATAGCGGAACTTAAAAAGGCGATTGAAGATCAAAAATCTGAAATTATGAGCTGGAAAAAGCATGTGGATGATTTAACTGCTGAGAATGGTCAGTTAAAGAAAAAAATAGCTGACCTTGAAGCTAGACAAGACAATCTTGAGCAGTATAGCACCAACACCTTAGAAATCCATGGAGTACCTCAAGAACCGGGAGAAAATGTGGTCGACATTGTGAAAAAGGTTGGCCAAGCTCTCGACTACCCCATTGATGAGAGCATGGTTGATGCTTGCCACCGGTTGAGGCATAAGCAGGGAAGCTCTTCAACGCCGGCCATTATTGTAAAAATGGTGCGTAGGACTGATGCCAACAAACTGCTTGAGCTAAGAAGGAAGAAAAAGCAAGATTTCTCTACAAGACACATGGGACTACATACAGATATAGCAGTTTATATAAACGAGAGTCTAAGTCCTGGTCGACGCCGAGTCTTGCATGCTGCCAAGGAAGTAAAGAAAGAGAAACATTATCAATACTTGTGGATAAGGAGTGGGAAAATTTTGATGAGGAAAGCTAACGGTGAGCCTGTAATTGTTGTAGAGACAATGGAAGACCTGTCAAAACTGTGAGGTATTAGTGAGACCAATTACATTTAGATCAATGTTTTTGTTTTATTTTTTATCGAGTTTATTGCTATTCAAATTTAAAATAGTGTTATGTTTATATTGCTAAGGATAAGATTTTACTTATTTTTATTACATTACTAAGTTTAAAGGAAAGTTTCTAAATCTTTAATCATGTACAGTTCTTTGTTAATTATCAATCAAAATATTAGAAGTATGAGGAGCAATTTTAATGTATTTTTAACAGAATTAAATAATTGGAGAAAGCGTCCTCATGTTATTATTCTCACTGAAATTTGGATCACAAATAATGAGTGCAATTATTACAGTATAGATGGTTATAAAATGTACACTAATTGTAATGAGAGTTACCGTGCTGGCGGAGTAGCTGTTTATGTTTTGAACGAAATCTCATGCACTGACTTCAAATTGTTTTCATGTGTTCAATCAGCTGATTGTTTGTCTCTGGCAATAAATTTAGGTAATTTTAGATTTACACTGATAACACTCTACAGGCTGCATGCTAACTCTTTTAATACGTTTCTCGATGATTTAGAAAATATGCTTCATCAATATCAATTTAGTAATTTAGTTGTTACTGGTGATATGAATTGTGATATTCTTTCCGATGATACGGCTTCACAAAATTACAATGCTCTAATGGGAAGCCTAGGTTTAGAATCCATCATTAATGAACCTACACGAGTGACAGAGAATAGTAGCACTTGCATCGATCATTTTTTTACTCGTTTCTCCAATCTTAGAGATATACAGTTAGATTATATAGGGAAAGTTTTACATTTAGATATAACTGATCATTCACTTGCATCTCTAGAATTGAATTTTAATTTTGAAGTGTTTACCGAGAATTTGTACAAAACAAGGATTAATTTTGAGAAGTTGGATTGTATTCTGAGTACCTATGACTGGACTTTCATTTATCAAGCAACCTGTCCTTCAATTGGTTTTAATCTATTTATTGATGCATTAAATCAAATTATTGACAGTTGTAAAGAATCTGTTAAATTAAAAATTGAAGTAAAAAAGCTGAAGCCTTGGATTTCAAATAGACTGTGCATTCGATGTGAACTGAAGAAAAAGTTATACAAATGTGTTAGATTAAGACCTCATGATAATAGGCTAAAAAGATATTACAACCGATTCAGAAATAAGTTGAAACAAGACTTAAATAAAGCCAAAGAATTATATTACATGGCTCAGTTTGAAAAATTCAGTGGGAACTCTAGATTGCAGTGGAATTTAATAAACGAACTAACAAACAAACCCAAAATCGATTCCCACATATCAAAATTATTTTATAACGGAGAAGAAAAAACTGAGCCAATGGAAATATGTGAAAGTTTTAATAATTTTTTCCTCAGTGTACCTGAAGTATTGAAAAGAACTATTTCCAACCAACAGACTTTAGTAAATTATGACAGTATGTTTAAGAATCCTTTTAATGTAAAATCTTTGTTTTTGTTACCTACTTATAGTCAAGAAGTATTGGAAATTGTAAATAAGTTCACAGTAGGTAAAGCACCTGGCGTAGATGGTATAGGAGCTTATGCACTTAAGAGAATCGTTGATCACATTGTTGAAGTATTAGTTTATTTGTACAATTTAAGCATAGAAAACGGTGTTTTTCCCGAATGTTTAAAAACTGCATTAGTCATTCCATTACATAAAAGAGGGGAAAAAACTGATCCTTCAAATTATCGTCCAATTTCATTACTCTCAATTTTTTCAAAAATTCTAGAAAAAATTATAAAAAAAGACTTGTGAACTTTTTGAATTGTAGTGATTTCTTTAGTAATAGTCAGTTTGGTTTCAGAGAAGGTTTTTCAACGGAAGACGCTCTTTTAAAATTTCTAGAACCTGTTTATGAACATCTCAACAACGGTAAATTTTGTTCAGCATTATATATTGATATCACAAAGGCGTTTGACACTGTTGAACACAAAATTCTTGTTGAAAAGATGTGGTATGCTGGGATAAGGGGTGTAACACTGGATTTATTTTCAAGCTACCTGAAAAATAGACCTCAATGTACAAAAATTAAAGATAAAATTAGCAGCTCAGGTTATCTAAAACATGGCGTTCCTCAAGGCTCGGTACTTGGGCCCATTTTATTTCTTATATATATTAACGATTTATGTAATGCTCATTTTTATGGTAAATTGATAGCTTTTGCAGATGACACTGCTCTGACCTACTCAGGCGATAGTTTGAATGTTGTTAAGTCAAACATGCAAGAGGACTTAAAGTTACTACGATACTGGTTTGACCGTAATTTTCTAGTATTAAGTGAAAAAACAAAATATATGATATTTGGCCTACGAAATGAGTACAACTTTACAGGAAATCTTTTTAACCATCACCCAAAATGTTCTAGTGTTTGTAATAATTGTAGTACGTTGGAAAAGGTTGATGAGATTAAATATTTAGGCCTTGTTATAAATTCAAACCTGTCTTGGAAGGGTCATATAAACAAGCTAAGGAAAGATTTATGTAGTCTATTGCATAAATTTTATTTATATAATTGTCCCAAAAAAGTTATGACACATGTTTATCATGCTCTTATTAGTTCTAAGTTAAATTATGGGTTGAGCTGTTGGGGTGGAACATATGTATCTACCATACAACCTATTCTTACTCTACAAAAAACCTTTATTCGAATCATGTTGAAGAAAAAAAGAACAGAGCATTCATGGCCTTTATTTTGTGAGTTAAGAATTCTTCCACTCAGACATTGTTATGTATTTAAAATTTTAAGAATATTTTATATTAAATTTGTACATGACCATAAATTTGTTTATCCTGATAGATATAACCTGAGAAATTGTAATTTAGCACCTGTACCTAAACCTAAGTTCACCTTTTACAGACATTTCTTTAGTTTTAATGCTCCCCGTGTATATAATTTTACATTGTCTTTAATCCAAGACACAAACTCATTTTGTACGTATTCTAACAGCTTAAGATCATGGTTGTATACAGTTGAAAGTGTAGAGTATCTACTTCAGATTGTTTCTTAGTTGTCATTAGTTATTTTTACTGATAAGTTATTTATTGTTTATATGTAAGAAGTCAAATTCACAGTACATTTTTTATGTTTTAATTTTTTATTGTGGAAATCAACATCAGCAATGAATTTTGTATAAGTTCACAAACAGTCACTTTGCAGAAAGCTGGTTTATTTTTGTATTATTAAATATGTGAAAATTATGTAACCAATCTCATTCAGCCATATTTATTTATATTATATATTAGTGATGGAAGCCTCAAAACTGGCATTGCCTAGGAGGCCCCTATATTTATTCATCTATGATATGATATTAATAAACCAATATATGTTACTTATGGATTTGTATTCACACTGTGTAAGCTTAACTGCAAATTTATTTATGTTCTGTAAATTGTTTGTAAATATCTTGTATTTTTGTATAAATATATGTATATGTATGATGAATAAATAAACGTATTTGACTTTGACTTTGAAGAGAATATTAAAAAATAGATCCTATTACTTTAGATTCTACCGATATTTAACATTATTGATAGAATCATTTATCACTAGTTTTGCAACAGGGCCTTATTTACGGTTCATTGACTATGTGTTAAGCAATATGCAATAACTTGCTGACCTTTCCACGTTCATGTGGCATGTCTTTACTGGAATAAAGATTCCGGATAAATAATTTTATAGGTTTTGCCAACAAGCTCATATAAAATAAGTTGAACCAACCAAAACACGCACGTGCAGGAAAGCAATGCACAACTGCTCTCATAAAGTCGACAAAACGATAGCGACCAGAAGGCCGAGTGACATAGAGGCAACAAGCCGGGTCGGGAGGAGGAACCCCTTCGTCGATAACTCGCGACACGAATATTGACCCCTTCCTCCCCTAGAGACTGCCACTTGATATGTCGTTGTAGCCACAACACAACTGGGGGAGATATGGTTCAAACTCTCCCGATCTCTTTATTATCAAGCTATAACAAAATGAATTGGAGAAGGTTGGGTTTTACAAATGATCGGTTTAATAGATTGGCGTGATCTGGGAACTGACTAAAACTAGAGATCACCCACTGATCGAAATCCGGCCAAAGCTCCAGTTGATCTGGACCCAATATGTTTTAAATTTTGTAAAAGACTCATTTTGTTCATCCAGAACTTCGATAATAGGCCTAACAACAAAAATATTTGTCCCGTTCTATTAAATATTTAAAGTTTCACTGGCTTACAAATAACAAAATATAAATCTTTTTATAATTAGGCCCATAACTAAATTTATCAAACAAAAATATACGATTTGGCTAAGTTGTACGTAATACATCTGACCTACCGATTAATCGCTTTACCTGCACGCTCCTAACCGAGACGAGCGGCTCCCACTTGCCTGTAACCTATAACCCTATACGTTACCATCGCGACTCCGAGGTCGACTCCCCCGGTAAACCTAGCCTCGATCCGTATACGTTAGCATTGTTGCCCAGTTGCTCCGGAGCCGATATTCGCACGCCGTGCCGCATCGCGACTCCGAGGTCGACTCCCCCGGTAACCCTAGCCTCGATCCGTATACGTTAGCATTGTTGCCCAGTTGCTCCGGAGCCGATATTCGCACGCCGTGCCGCATCGCGACTCCGAGGTCGACTCCCCCGGTAACCCTAGCCTCCGTCACCGTCACCGCCACCGGACACCCTGGATCGATACTCGCCGCAGGTGATGTAACCGTTACCTGCGGACAGAAAAAACCGTGTCAAAGGAGGCTTCCGGGCACATGCAGCATGTAATGGATATGCTTATAAGAGTGGTCATTAATTCTTGCTCGTTGACTTACTATATTAATTGTTGTCATGTTGCTTGAAAAAGAAGTCTCTCTAATCCTAAATAATTGAAATTCTGTGTCTCATCCCATATAGCCGATTTGTTAAACTGGTTATCATAAACATATTTTCCGAAGTACCGGAATTTAGATTTTGATAAAACTTCGATCTAAAGTGATTTTAAAGGGATGATGTCAAAACACAAGTAGTGGAAAAAGGGGGCTGCTGGCTCACTTCAAGGTCACCTGAGCGATGACGTCATCGAGGTCAATGACCTCACCGATGACGTCATCGATGACGTCATTGATGACGCAATCGATGACGTCATCACCAATGACGTCACATCCATGACGTCACACCCACGACGTCACAGAAATGACGTGCTGATGACGTCATCACCCCTTACGTCACCAAAATGACGTCATCGATGTCACAAAGGTCAAGGTCACGCTGAAACCTAAAATTTTTTGGCACTTTTGCTGTTTCTCGCACTACGCTCCGAGTTTCAGTCCGGTTCCCATGACCTTGACGACTTGGAGCGAAATTAGACGAGAAACAGCAAAAGTGCTGAGGAAACTGCAAGTTTGCAACGTGACTCTGCCTAAACCGTCATGTGACACCGCTCGGGTGACCTTGAAGTGAGCCAGCAGCCCCCTTTAGACCAGTACTACAACCGCGATGTGCACCCTACGACAGACACCGAGCGACTGACTGTCCGGCCCCGCGCACTCTAGGTATATGGGAAGTGGTGGGGGAACTGCGATGACCTCGGGAAACTTGAAAATGTCAAGCCAGGTAGCACCGTTTTGGTGCTACCTTAAATTTACATGTTAAAGTGTGATGACCTTGAGGTTGACTGTGAACCTGGGGCTTAGGATTGTGTTTAACAGCTTGACGTTTTCGCCAGAGTTCAAGTGTGGTGACATTGAACTGGTTAAAATCATAACTGCACAGCAGACTGCACAACACGGATGTGCATCCTACGACAGCCGCCGAGTGACTGACCTCCGGGCCCTGCGTACTCTAGATATATGGGGAAGTGGTGGGGGAAATTTTAAGGTCATTTAAACGGAGTTTAAAAAAAGTCAAAGAGTAGAAAGACTACTCTTGTGAGTCTATAGCGATTTCATTGATAGTGAGTGCTTCGGTATGCCAAGTTGATCTGTATTAACACGCTCCTAAATAATGTTTGCAAAAACCTGCAAAATGATTGTTGCACAATTTGCAGCCAGTTAGCTGTTTTAGTTTGAATTCAATGCAACGTTCAGGGCAGCAAGTGTACTTATGCCCTCTCATTTGGTACACATGGAATGTCTTCAACTTCGGTTTCGGCTTCTTCCAAGACTTGCACTTACACATGCACTGACCAAAAGCTTCACATGTTCTACAAGCCAGACCATCCACCACATCAATGTCATTTGGCCATGAAAAACATTTCTGTTCGCAACAGTAGTTGAGTTGACTGTCCATGTTGCTGCGGTGAAGGTGCGCGATGAAATGATGCTGTAGTCAGTGAGAGTGCACCTTAAATAAACTCAGTGGAGGGGGAAAGGTCAAGGTCATTCAAACGGAGTTTTAAAAAAGATGACTAGTTGTCCTCCTCGTCCGTCGTACTTGGAGAGCTGTCAGACGAAGAGCCCCGCGCAGGTGCTCTCCAGATGAAATGTATATCTATTTGAAAGCGCAGGCCTGGATCTTGTACCATCAACTCCTTTAATCTATTACATACCAATTCCACTTTGTACACATTGTTAATAATCAACACCCAAGGCTTCGGCTGAACATAACGTGTAGTTGAGTCAGCCTCGCAGACAGTTACACCTTCCGGTGATATTGGAGTGTATAAATGTGTAAAATCTCGTTGCTGAGGCTGGCTTGAAGTTGAAGGTTCTGTGCCGACCCTGGTTGCATCAAAATTCAAATCCATTCTACATTCAAGAGGTCCAGGGTTCCCGTTTAATACATTGAGTAATTTTTGATACAAGACTTCCACTTCTGTCGCATCCTGTAAATGAACAGTCCACCGCAAGGGAAATGCTTCGTCCGTAGTGGAGTCAACTTGAGAAAGAGTTCTTTCCGCCATGGCAGCTAAGCAAGGAATGAGGTGAGCTGCAGTCAGTTGTAACATTATCGAAAAGTAGAGGGGGAAATTTCAAGATCATTTAAAATTGGGTTTTAAAAAAGGAAGGAGTGGAGGGGAAAGTTCAAGGTCGTTCCAACATCAGTAGTGGAGTCAGCTTGGCTGATGGTGTTGTCCGCCATGGTTGCTTGTCGAACAAGGAATGACGGGTGATGTGATACTCATGCAGGAACATGGTGAAGTGGTGGGGGAAGTTTCAAGGTCATCCAAATGGAGTTTAAAAAAAAAGGAAAACCTACAAAGTAACATTGAAACTTTCCAACTGATGGTGGCGGGCGTTTTCTTCTGCAACCTTGCCGACACATGTGACTATACCATATAGTATGAAAAGTACAACCATAATAAGGCCGAACAATAAAAGATAGCCGTTGACTATCATGATATTTTCTGAGTGGATCTGCTTTCTTCTTATCTCCCTCTCTTGCATCCTCTTCTCTAACTCGTGGATGAAGTCGCAGCATGCGTGAGGACATCTTTCATCTGTTGGTAGGTTTGCCATTGTTGATGTTGTCGGTTTGGCTGTTGAAGATGGAATGAGGTTTCTAATCGTGATGTGCCATGTACACCAATAGTGAAGTGGTGGGGGTAGCAAAGCAGTGGAGGGGGAAGTTTCAAGGTCATTCAAATTGTGTTTTAAAAAAACCTATCTTGTTACTGAGCTAATATGTCAGTAACAAGATAGGTGTTTTTGCTCTTTTACTTCTTTAATATAATGAAAAAATAAACATATTCTACAATGGTTAGAACAAGAAATACAACTGCTAGTCAGCTGAAGTAATCCAAGTTGTCCGGCTCGGTCTTTATGGACGTCGGTGAGGAAGCTGTCGATGAGTGTCCAGGCTCTTCCTTTGGCTGCCGGGTGTTCCGTATATTGCAAGCGTAGACTTGCACATTTATACGGTAGCCTCTTGCCACCATTAGCTGCAACTCCTTGTACAAATCGTTCAGCTCCTGTTGTGTTTTGATAGTCACCTCCTCATAGCTGGCACAGCTTACGTTGAGAGACATCCTGATGTTGCTAGGTTGGCTGCTGGAGTAGAAATGAAGCCAAGGCACAGCGCTTGGAGGTATATGAAAAAGTGGTGGGGGTGTTTGCATTCAAACAGGTTTGACTTGTAGCGTGGTGGGGGTAACTGTGAAATGCAAAGGTCAAAGGTCAAGGTCACCCGCGAAGTTTAAAAAAAAATGCAACATATCAATATGTGACAAACTTCACATATTGATATGTTGCATTTTTTTGTCTTTTGTATTTTTTTGTTTTTTATGGTTTATTTATTTATAAAACGTTACAATAACATATTTACAACAGTAAAACTTAAATCTAACACTGCTGCTTGTCGGCGATGTGGATGGTCAACTCGGTGGAATTGCTACCCGTGCAACCGTGGGAAACCAGGTAGAGACAGCCGGGTTGGATGGAGCGCAGATCCTCGTTCTGGAGGAGATGGACGAACCGTTTCGGCAGGTAGACTTGGAACTTGGGCTCATCCCCCGGAGTGAACGGTGCCTCGCTAAGACTGCAGCAGATGGCCTCTCCAATTGTAGTCTCCATCTTCTTCATGGCGTGGATAATGTAGTGCTTCTCGTCTTTAAGTTCGGAACACTTCTTGACGGGTAGTATGGTAGATTTTGAGTGAGCATTGAACTGCTCAACCAAAGTTTGCAGGAACTGGTGAGATGCCATGGTCGAGATATAGATCGTCTTCTTCGTATTCTTGCTGGGAGATGTTGTCGTCTCGGAATCTCGAGTAATACTCATGCCAGGTCCCGGTCTGCTCCTCACTTATATAACCCCCGTTACCCCCACCACTCCCCATTTCCCCACTTTGAAGGTAAGATGCGAGCTTATAGGCGTTTTTTAAAGCGCAATGTCTATCTTTTTCATGTTCTGGACTTTTAGTACAAATACAAACATTTTCCATCGTATACTTGTAATTTTTATCCAATTCCACATCATTAACCGGAACA